>NIPM01000074.1:136495-275804 GCA_002738285.1 Holacanthella duospinosa | reverse complement strand
CCCCCCCGCCCTGCTCCCCTTCATTCTGGAATTTTTTTAAATTATATTTTCTGACGAGTCTTCAGTCGAGTTTTTTTCATTTTTTTCAGTCGAGTAACAGCCACACAGAGGTTAACGTTTTATGTGTATGACTTTAGGGGGTCGTAAACAATTGGGTAGAAGGGGTTGTCTGCCGGAAAGTTAATAGAATGAAGAGAGTAAATCAAAAATACTTAACCTCAAAAAAAAAAAAACTGAGCACTGAGATAGAATTATTTTTAAGCATACATATTGTATAAAGAGAGCGGACAAACAAACACGCAGAGGTAAACTTTTATGTTTATGATATTAAAGTGACACGTGTGTAATGGAAATACATTTTCAATTTATGCGGTAGCATATTTATCTGACTGATTAGTGGAAGATATCCAGTTTCTTTCACAAAGAAATCTTGTATCAATGCGTCTTATAAAATAATAGAAATGTTGATTTCAATGAAAACTAGATTCCACGTGCCACTCGTTTCTCAAGAGATGATCAGTTTTGTCTCTTAACCTTTGCCCAATAAAGTTCTTTCCTTTGCTTAAAGTCTTAAGTTTAGATTTAGATAACGCAGAACATAGACCCATACTATAAATAGTATTGACAAACAATGACACCCACACTATTCGGCAGCCAACAAGGGAGCACTGTAGAAGAAAGTGAATCAGAACATAGAATTCATTTTGGATTTTTGCATGCCATGGGAACTGGAAGAAGAATTCAATATTTGGCTGCTTTGGCAGGTAATTTTTACGTCACAAATTTATCACTGCAAATTAGTGCTAATAGTAACTTCAATTCTTACCTTTTTTTCCCGGAAGAAAACAAGAACCTGAAAACGAAATTAAAATTCCAAAACGGAAAAAAACGCGAAACAGTATTTTTGTCAATTTTTTTGAAAATCGAAATAACATATATTGTATTACTTACATTTCTTATCTTTAGACTAATTATTTAGTGACATCAGCTTCTAATTGCAATATATCGTTCAAATTTTTGACAGTTTAATACTCAAGTTTGAGCCGATAAAAATCAAATTCAACGAAATAATTGACAACACTGTGTGCTTCTTTTTACAGCAAACATGGGAGCGTTGGCGTTTGGAATTGTGTTAAGTTATCCCGCTGTTGGTAATTTAATCAATGATTAATAATTTTAAAAAATTCAAGTCAGCCTGAATCAGTTATTCGTTTCAGCCTTGCCTAGTCTCCGAGAAGATCCAGATTTCCGTGGAATTACAACCAATGAGCAGTCCTGGATTGGATCTATTGTTTCAGTAAGAATTATCATACAAAGTTATCCGAGCATCATCTAGACATTTTTATCGCTCTGGTTTAAAACTTTTATAGTGACATAATCTAACTTATAACGTGAAGTAGTATACAACATTAGTATACAACAAGTAGTGGAAATTTACACTGTTTGGTCGCCAGGGAAACTTTTTAAAGTTAGCATTAGTGGTAACTCATGTTCAGTTCGGATGATTTGAAATTTTGTAGTGGTTGCTGGTAATCATCCTCAGTATTGCCTGAATAGTAACTAAAACAATTCAGATAGCACTTCAGATACTAGAGGGCATAAAAAATATTTTATTTTATTTTATACGTATAATTAGTCAAATTCTGTTTGCAATAATTTCTATAATTAAAATTTTAACTTCTACTGCATGTTACATTATTTGTTCGTATAGTTTAGTTTTCGGTACAAAGTAGTTATTAATATAAGATATGTTATGGAGTGTTACAAATTTCGGTTTACTTTTCTGACTAGAATCTGTTTATTTTTAAACCATTCCATCAGAAATTTGATGCTAATACGAAGTTGCCAACCTTAGTAGGCGGTCAATACAAATGGTAAAAAGAAACAAAAACAAATTTTTTTTACCAATTCGAGTAACCACAAATTTTAATTTTTCGCAATTCACTTTTCCTCTTATGTTACAATTGTTTAGCCTTTTTTTGTATGTTTTGTTTTTTCATTAAGTTTAATGTGTGCTTTTATGTCTTTCAGTATGTTAAATTGGTAGTTTTTCTATTAAGGTTTACTTGTTAGGTTTAACTACATGCTTTGGTTATTCGTCATGGTTGATTGAAAGGTTCAGGTTTTTTTATTTTGCTGAAGTAAGGCTTACGGTTCCTAATACTCTTTTGAAGTCTAAATGTGGCAAATTTTTGACATACCTCGCGGGATTTTTAAGCCTAATACAGGAACCTAAAGGGAAGTTACCCAGAATTCATCAGCCAAAGCTACATTACTCCTACTCTTTGTTTCGTTTGTTGCTAAATCACAATATTGGTTTATGTTTGATTTTAATTGTAGATAGCTCTACACAAAATTTGGTCACCCATTTTAGAATAAGTATCAACTTCAACTTATTGTCTTTCGTGTATATTTTGTATTCGACATTATTGTATTCGATCAGATTGTTTTCGAATACATTGTTGTTAGACCTATGAAATAAGCAAGCCCAACCTATAAATTTTGTTCACATGATAGTAATAACTTGATTTTGTGGCCACCTTATTCTTTATTCGGGTGACTTTTGACAGTCTAATTTAGTTTATATTTTGTAAGTTAGGAGCTGTGGCTGCAGGACCCCTTGGAGGATTCGCTGTTGAAAAATTTGGTAGAAGGAAAAGCATGTTGATTTTATCAGTACCGTTTGCATTAGCTTGGATGCTCATTTATACAGCTCAGAACTTCGCTATGATTCTAGCAGGACGATTGTTCACAGGTATTTTCATAAAAAATTATGGGGAAAATTTAAGCCGTTAGGTTGTTCAACTGTAGAATATTATTAATTTAAAAATTTTTAGGAATGTTTGCGGGAACGTTTGCTGTAATTGCTCCAATTTTCACTGCAGAGGTTTCAGATTCAGAAATTCGGGGACTATTAGGTGCATCGTTTGACCTTATGATAAGTGTCGGAATCCTTTTTATGTAAGTTACTTCCTATCTTAGGTTGTAGAACGGTATTCTTTAGCCATACATAAATTTGCATTTGTTGAGTTTACTTTAAAAATTATACTCTACAAAAATTCTCGAAAGTGAGAAATTATGAACCGTTCTAACGGTGGCGATCATGTATTGAATGCATAAAACGTCAAGTTGAATGATGACAAATCAGAGAAAGTTAACTTATAGATTCATAAATTTAAAATTTTTCGCTTTATTTATAACTTTTATTAGGCATGTCCCGGATGCACTGTGCTGCATGCTCCAACGGAACCGGATTATTTGGTCCATAGAAAGTGCGTAACCGGAAATTTTGGCAGTACTTACTGCCAGAATTTTGTGATTCTTCATTCTTTTCCGTAACGCTTATTACCTCTACTTCACTATCAGTAGAAGACATTTAAGTTGAAATTATGAACGAGAATTTACAAATAGAACCATAGATTATTACAAGAGGGTGACACTATAATAATTAGAAGGAGACAAATATAAATAAAGAATCCTTTGTCGTTTTGAAATAATTTGCTTATGTTTCCATGTCTTGATTGGAAAAAAGTCATTTAGGTCTTTAATACTTATCGCAAAATTATACTGCCGGAACTTACTGCAGGGTTTGCCAGAACAGATGTTTGGTTCCGGTGCCAATTCGCGTCGAAATATCCGGTGAGCAGTACATCCGGAACATGCCTATGTTTTAATGTTATGCCTATGTTTACTACTGTAAATGGAATAATTAGTTTGATGTATCGAGATATTAAACTAAAATGAAATTATAATTTTCATGTCGTTTTGTGTTTGAGACGAAACGCTCGAAGCCATACCTACACAATTAGTAATCAAGTATGGCCTACTGTTGATAACCTCGTAAGTTTGTACAATTTCGTTTTTTCTCATAGCTACATTGTTGGTGGACTCGTATCATGGAGGACACAGGCATTGATCAGTATTTCAGTTCCTGTACTCATTTTCTTCCTTCTCCTATTAGTTCCAGAATCTCCAACCTATTTGGTAAAAGTGGGGAAATTTGAAGAGGCAAGAAAGGCCCTTAGCCGATATAAGGCTGATGGAGCACATAATGAACTGGAACTTGTAAGTTCAGTAAAGTAGTAAGCACAAAGAGAACCGTCAACGTGTTTCGCTCATATTGACATCAGTTTCATAATAGTGCTAGCTGTTGACCTTCTCATCAGTTTTGCTGTAGACCACAAAAAATTGCATCGAGCGGTTTAAAACATACCCTACAGTTGTAACAATATGTATATGAATTACAATCTAGCCTAAACACATGTACATCAATCATGACTTTGATGACCCCAAAGATCAAAACTTGCAACAGTCTACATAAATGCTTTTCAATAGATCACCATTAGCTTGATGTAGCACATACCAATCTAACCAAAACAACTGGTGGTTCTCTTTGTTTATAGCAGTAGCTAAAAACCTGAAAGTCATACCATTTTATCTTAGTTAACGGGGAATGTAGCAAAGAATCAGAATGAAATTGGATTTGGATCAGTAAAAAATGTTTTTACACGGCCAATCTTAGTTCCCGTATCAATTGTGTTTATGATATACATGTTCCAAGTGATTTCTGGGTTGGATCCAATCTTGATTTATACTGTTGATATTTTTCACTCAACTGGTACTGGGCTGAATGAATATATGTCCACAATCATCATCGGTGGGATGCAAATTGTAAGCATTTTGAATACATTTTAGTTTTAATTCATTGTTTTCTAACTGATAACCCCAGCAATTTTACAGTTTGAGGTAATCTACGGTGGTATAGGAACGATAGGACCCATAAAAATCGTTTGTTTGAAAGCTTTGCTTTGAAAGGTCGATTCGTTTTGGTCTTTGGCGTGGTATCTTTACTGATAAAAGTTTTGGGAGCATATTGTTAAAAAAAATTTGATTTCTCAACTAAACAACGGCACTCCCAAAACTTCTACACCAAATCTCCAATGCTAAATACCAAAATGGACCGAGTTTAAAGCGAAACTTTAAAACAAATGTTTTCCTTGGATCCTGGAATAAGTGACTTTATTCGAAATCAAACAAATTCGTTCTCAGGATAATGAAACAGGGTAACTTGAGTCGGTCATTTAGGAGTTTGTATCGAACTGGAAAATATTCATACTATTAGAAAAAATTAATCAAAAAAACTGCCAAAACTAAATCTAAACGAACTAAAACTAAATTTTAAATTCGAATCGAGAAAAATCCGACAAGATGGAAAAGTACACATACTAACTAGAAGAAATTCAAAAATATTATAAATCTGAACCGACCATGTTAGCTCTCAATAGACCACAACTTTGTTAATTTCTCCGTCCTTAACCGTAATGAAGGTTAACCATCCATCAATTAAAAAGTTAAGGGCTATTTGTACAAGAAGAATCCTGATTTTTAGCACTTTTCACATTTCTCCACTTTGGAGTTGGGAATTAAAAGTAAGAAAAGTTGTAGAAGGGGAAGATCATTTAAAGAACGAAGGGTAAATTTGTTTGTGATTCCCGAAGTAATAATTTAAAAATATTTCTGATTACAAATTTTTAAAAAATTTAAAATTTTTAATTCTCAGTAAGTGAAAAATTTTTTAAACTTTGAAAATGTCATGTTTTTACAGCTTTTCTAAAGTGGGAGCAAACAGGCTGTCCTTGGAAAGCTATAAACTGTTGGTATCAGAAATAATAAAAATTGTCTTAACCTGACGTACNCCCATTTCTCCACTTTGGAGTTGGGAATTAAAAGTAAGAAAAGTTGTAGAAGTGGAAGATCATTTAAAGAACGAAGGGTAAATTTGTTTGTGATTCCCGTAGTAATAATTTAAAAATATTTCTGATTACAAATTTTTTAAAAATTTAAAATTTTTAATTCTCAGTAAGTGAAAATTTTTTTTACTTTGAAAATGTCATGTTTTTACAGCTTTTCTAAAGTGGGGGCAAACAGGCTGTCCTTGGAAAGCTATAAACTGTTGGTATCAGAAATAATAAAAATTGTCTTAACCTGACGTACCCTAGGTCCCTGCGCTTGCTCAAATTGTAAAACCATACCAANACCCTAGGTCCCTGCGCTTGCTCAAATTGTAAAACCATACCAAATCCCGTACCTGATCAATTATTATCGCTGAACTCTTCTCGTTATTTTAATATTTTAGTATAAACTGCTGTCTATAAAGAAAAATAAAATTAAAATATCACTTTGTTTTGAAAATTTGAGATGGCAGGTATAGTTGCAGTACTAATTGTGGAAAAAACTGGAAGAAGGTTCCTTCTAATGCTGTCAGAGGGTGCTATGGTTCTGGCTCTTTCATCTTTCGGATTGTACTTTTACTTGAAAAGTCAAAACGGCGGGACTCAGCCAGCTGGAATGGACTGGCTCCCGCTTCTCAGTTTGACTACTTATGTAGTTTCCTATTCCGTAGGACTAGGACCAGTGGGATATTTGATCATGGGGGAACTCCTTCCACTTCGTATTAAAGGTACTAAATTAGAAATTATGTCAATTTCAGCTCTACATCTGGAGCAAATGTTTTACGCCTTTCTAAACTTACTGATCAAACAGGGTTTGCAGGCTCAGCCCTCACATCAATCAAATGGTTAATGTCATTTGTTGTAACTATGTTATTCCAACTTATAATTGAGTCTTGGGGAGATGCTGTGTGTTACTGGCTGTTTGCATCGTTCTGCCTTACTGGGTTTGTCGCCATTTTGTTCCTGGTACCAGAGACAAAAGGGAAATCTTTGGTGGAAATACAGCAAATTTTCAACCTACAAGAAGAATCTTGCATACTTCAAGCTAAGGAATCGAGTCCTTTAGAAAATAAATCCAGGAACAGTTACCAGTCAATATAAAAAAAGAACCGTAGTACGGTGGAAGTACGTGTATGCTCTAATGCTTGAGGTATTAACTACTAGTAATTAAGACATCAATAACCTCATACAGCAATAAGTGAGGCTTGATCCATAGGTATCTAAGGTATCAAGTGGCCGTTGCTGAAGTATCATTAAGTAGTATTAGTAGTTAAGACGTCAGTCGTTGATCGACCAGGTCACAATCCTTCATAAATGTGGTAGCAAACATGTAACTGTGGTATAATATCTAGATATCTGGTTGCAGTGAGAACCATTTGAAGATACGGTGAAAACCGATAATTACTGATGTAAAAAGGGCTAATGTCTGTCTCAAAAATCAGAATCCGTTGTCGGCTGTTGTTATGGAAATACTAAGTCATGAAAGATGTGTTCGAACTATAATACTGTCAAAAAGTTTTATAAATATTGTGCTTCTTTATTATGTGTTGCAAACGCGTTTTACATTTGTCTTGTCCGTCCAGCCGAAGGTACTCTAACTTATTGACGAATCGGGATGCGGTTTTTACTAATGGTACATGCACTAGGAACGGACAAGTTCAGAGATGGGCCATTACCGTCATCTCTGACCTAGTTTAAAAAAAAATTCTCCCGAGACTCCGATTTTCCCTTATGGGAATTTACATGTTAAATAATAACTCGAATGTTTCGATAGTTCTGTTGATGAACACCAATCAGAACTTCTACACATTGGACTCATTCAAGGGAGCGTAGGACCATCATTATTTACGTATTTTATCAATCAATTATCTATCGGACGTTATAACTAAATGAGAAGTTGTAACCTACTACAAATTTATTGTTTTGTGAGAATGTTAATGANATCTATCGGACGTTATAACTAAATGAGAAGTTGTAACCTACTACAAATTTATTGTTTTGTGAGAATGTTAATGAAATTGAAAAATTACAGATAGATGTTGAAAATGGATAGTAACCGCGAACATTGAGCTAAGAATATAGACGTGGGTTATCTGTTTCAACTTAGAAATTTCAAACTACGCACTAATATTTCCAATATACATATAATAATATGTTCACCATTTTATCATATATTCACCAATAACCATTGGCGACCGGGTTTGGAATTCTGTCTAGAAATTTTTTCTAAGTTATTTCTGATGCAGAACCCTGCTCGTCCAATTCGCACTTCAATATTAGGATTTGACAGCTTATTTATCGCAAGAGCTTCGACCTGACCTTTTTAAAATGAAGTTAAAAGCTTTCCCCTTGGTATGACCGTCTACATTATTTAAATCAATGAAATTTTGATACGGAATCAATAATCTAAAGTCGTTAGTTTGATATTAATTAACTTACGATATTTAATTCCAACGAAAGAATTCAGAAAACTGAAAAACTAGTGAGTACGGTTATAGTTTTGGAACGACTTTCCTTCGCTTTCTCCTTCCTAAAATTATAATCTCATCACTAACTTTGATTTTAACCGCAATTTATTTTTGAGACTTTAAATTATTATCTTCATAATGAATAATTATTTGATGGTGTAGATAAGAATTATCGAATAATTCTTTGAACTCTGAAAAAAAATTGTTGCGCTTATAGTTTTGGAATGAACTGCATTTCACACTTTTGCAATACAAGAAATTTTTAAGAAGTTACAGATTACATTAACTGTTTCTGACAAATTTTATTACTTTGTTTCAACTCAATGATAATAAGAGGCCGACAAAATATTTACAATCAAATGCCGAAATATTTATTTATATTTACATGCAAATCCCCAAATATATTTATTTATTTCTATAATAAATAGTGCGCAAATGTCATTCTAACAGTAATGGGNACATGCAAATCCCCAAATATATTTATTTATTTCTATAATAAATAGTGCGCAAATGTCATTCTAACAGTAATGGGCGTATAATTTTTTTTTGAAGCTATAAAAATTGAATACATTTGCCATGAAATACATTTGGCATTTATTGAAATATTAAGCTAAACTTGAGTCGGCATTTCCAATCGTACCATTTTGATTCAATTTTTCTTGCAATTTTAAAATTANGTATTAAGCTAAACTTGAGTCGGCATTTCCAATCGTACCATTTTGATTCAATTTTTCTTGCAATTTTAAAATTAAAACATTTTTTCTTTATTTTGACAAAATCTTTCATTTTAATAAAATATTATTTACTTCATATCAAATATCAATAGAATCTACTAGGTGCCACGATTCCACCGAAGCCAATTACAATGTACTTGAATAAAATTTTATATTCAAATGACCGAATTCTTAATTTGCTGACAAATTGTGCTAAAAATTTGCATAAACACGCAGAAGGGTATTGTTGACGTTAACTTTATTTTACAAATTTGTTTTTGTATTTTTGCATTGCTTGGAGAAAGCAGTTTTCATAAAGGTATTACATGTCTTATGCCGCGTTTAGAGTATCACTGTGATAACTCCATTGACGGCGTGACGTGAAAGTGAAAGTGAATCACGGTCTTCTCTTTTCCAGCTTTCAAATTTATAGTGTCACTGCGATCACTTCCTCATCACTTCACTATCAAAACTTAAATCACTTTGCGCAACAAGCCATTTATAGTTTCACTTTTGTACTCCTATTAATTTGAGTAAAATTTTAAATATTTACTTTCCCGCCAGTAAATGTCTCAGTTTTCCACTTCAACATTTCATCACTCCCGTCCTCTCTTCCAAAAGTTGAATCCAATTCAACTCGACAAAAGTGAAGGGAGTGAAGTGATGGCAGTGATTCCTCTTTGACTATAAACTTGAGAACACGAAGTGATTCACGCCGTGAAGTGAAGAGAGTGAATCACTTCCTTCACTTCACTGTCCTCACTTTCGACTATAAATTGGCAGCAGTGATAGAATAGTGATGCAGGTGAGGTGAAAGTGACGAGAAGGTGAGACTTTAAACGCGGCATTACAGTATTGGTCTAAATTATTTTATTAGACTTACCTGATTCCACCTATCCAGTTTCCTCATACTTACACCATGCATGTAGAAACTGTCCATATCAATATTTATAAATGTTTTCAGGGGAATATGTAAACTATATTCAACTCTTATGGTTTAGATATATTCAAATTTGACGTACGAAATTTATTACGTCTATATAGTATTTANATATTCAACTCTTATGGTTTAGATATATTCAAATTTGACGTACGAAATTTATTACGTCTATATAGTATTTAATATGAAGTGTTAAAATGACATTTTACTTCGGATTATTCTGTGCGGGTATTGAGAAACATAGAAATTGAATTTATGCCTTGGTATTAAATTTTCCATCTAAAATTTCATGAAAATTTCNTAATATGAAGTGTTAAAATGACATTTTACTTCGGATTATTCTGTGCGGGTATTGAGAAACATAGAAATTGAATTTCAGAAGACAATTTATGCCTTGGTATTAAATTTTCCATCTAAAATTTCATGAAAATTTTCCCCAAAAATATATTTCCTTTCAAAACATGGAAATATTGACGTAAATATTTTTACTATATATACGAAATAGTTATATACGAAATAGTTGAAAATATTTGGGAATATTTAAAGATTTATCGAATCCTGAGCCTAGGATCAGTGGAGATCCAAGAGTTCACGGTGTTCCGAAACAATTTGAAATTGTTTCGGAATTTGAAAAAGAAATTTTGGTTTGCGTGATTTTTCTCAGAAGATAGTTTAGTGGGTGTAATCTTCCTCTCTGAGTTATTCCCCTACTACACATTGTAAACGGGGCCTTCAAATAAGCATCAATATCTTCTCCTTCTCATGAATGCAAGTAAAGGTTGTAGAAGGCTCAGGCTTATACAGATCCTATTCGTGTCTAACTGTCACAGCATTTTGGACCTTAGTCTTTTGAGATTATCTTGTCTACTGACGTTCTTCCCGCAGGATTAACACGAATGCATTTTGAGTCAGGAGAACCTGCAACGTCAAATGGTAAACTACATCTGAACAATTTTAGTAAGTACATTCTCCATTTATACGAATATTCAAGTCGACTATCTTGGAATTAAAGGATCTTCTCATACGAGACAGGAAAACTTGCCTTGTTAACTACCCTTCATTTATTTGAAAACTCAAGTCAACAATCATAGAATGAATGCTGGAGTGTGGAGTGAGGAATGAGGAGTGAAACATTCAGTATAAAACGTTTCTGTTTAATTGAAACATAAAAAACAAGGAATTTCCATCCTAAAAAGACGATCGCTTATTGGATAAATTCAAATTCCCGTATAAATTGTGCTTCATTTTTAAATTAACAGCTTTAGACCTTAGTATTTCGAGAACCTAGAGTATATGACTCAGCTTCGCGTCAATGACTCTCACATTTCTAAACGGTTTAGATTGAGTATTGGTGTGGGTTTATTGGAATCCAAAAAACCATGAACACAGCATACGTGCGGAGCTGATCAGAGTCGGGCTCAGGAGTCTGAACCTTATATTACATTATGTGAAATAAAGGATTATTCTGATCCAATTAAGCTATAGTGAATTCTCCTTACCATAAAATTCAGTAATATTGTAAATGTTGGCGTGGTTATACTAGTCATTTCAGCTGAATCACATTGGGTTGAATACAAATCTCTATTGTAAGGCTCTGAGCCCCTGGTTTTAATATATTATTGCCTGTTTAAATATTTTAGACGCTTTCAGACTGGAAATTGAAACTCAATTTCCAGAAAGTTGGGTAACTCTGATTAATTCAATAAATTCAACTAGAAAGTTTACAGCCTTATTGAAATATTTTACACAGTAATATTCAGCATGCTTTCACGTCAAGCTGCAGAATGGATTGTTCTAGGATTGTCGATTCCTTTCTATGCCCATATAATTTCCTACAAATTCATTTCAAAACCTACACACAAATTTGCTCTCACTACTAAGCAAAATTGGTTGCGGTTCAATTATTGCGCTATAGGAATAAACCTATTTCATTGTTTGATTTTATTTCTGCAGGTGAATTTTGCTATTCTCACTTTCCAAGACAAAATTTTCTCTATCGGAATATGTGCACTTAGCACACATTGTATCATATGTGAAGTATTCCTTCTGCGAAATACTAAGTATCTAATTCCAGTTGAGAATATGGTATTTGAGCTAAGTAGGAACTCTGGTAAACAATTAGCATTATTACACTACATTAATGTTATTCAATATATATTTGGGTATTCAATTTTAGCGAAAATGCTCCAAACAAACCTGGAATTAAGTGGATTTCGTCTCATGGTTATGGGCATAACAGTTTGCGCAATCACAACTGCAACAATTCTAATCCCAACTTCTATTTCGTTACTCCAATATGCTGATTTTTTGAACCATGCATATTTTTTCATTCGTTCCAAAAAGTTTCTAGTTAATGTTCTAATTGGAAGTATTTTAGGTATAGGTGGAATTCATGGAACCTTTTGTATTTATGCGATTGCAGTATTTGCAATATTGAATTTGGCAGGCGCAAACACTGTCATTAAGCTATTATGGTAAGTATAGAAAGGAGTCCTAACGTTTGTCGATATATTTGAACTAATATTGATCAAGTTCATTCCATATATTTTATACAGGTGGAAAAACACACATTCTCAGAAACACATAATAAAAATAAAAAAACTGCTTTACCGTCAAGCACAGTTCATTTGTATGCAAAATTTGAGAATATTGAAGAATTTCATTTTTGTAGGTTATTATATGTTAAACATATGTACAATCATAGTGATGTATGTAGCTATTAAGTACAATATAAAGCTCCCTTTATTGATCCTTACAAATGTCCTTCTAATAGCAGGCTCCTTCATGTTTGGAATGTGGTATTTCTATAACCAATCTGTAAAATTGAAATTCAATTCAGAGGAATACCGACAATCCCATCTTAGAAATCATTCGTATGCTAGTAAAGAAGACCAACTGTTTTGGAAATCATGTATGCACATTGTTGTTCCAATAGGAGATCAATTTTTTATTGAAAACAAAAAATTCTACTTAGCGGTAATGCATTATATTATTGCCAAATATGTATTTGACCTTCTACTTACATTTAATTAAACCATACAGCTTGCTTTATTATAGCTTGTTATATTGTGATTCCTAGTCTTATAAATTAATCTTGTATTTAAAGTGTAATAAATTAGGCAATATCTCCTAAGTGTTTCTTTAAAACAGAGTTTGGTTGAGAAAACAATAATTCTTCGAATTCCTAAGGAAATTGTGCTAAAATTGTTTGAAATAAAATATCATATACAGTGTCGTCAAATATGAAGACGAAATTCAGACACTAAAGGTTCAAAAACCGTTACAAATTAGATCCGGGCAACAATTTTTTGACCTTAGTAAGTGAACTAAATTTTGATAGCAATGATTTTCATTAACTCGAGTAACTCATATTGTGCGGCAATGTCTGACATTCAATCAATCTTTTATTTTTCTCAAAATCATTTCGCCTTCTTTTCTGAAGGCGAAAATTCTTCATCAGTTTCAAATTGTGTTAAACCTCAATTCGTTATACACCCAACGCCAGGTGATTATGTATTAATCAGGAACAGTGAAACTGTGAGAGATTTAGAGGATCACTGACGTGTTTGTCTGTCTATTCGTCAAGTTAGTTTTATTTCAAGTACCAAAAACATAGAATATTTACAACCATTCCCAATTAATGCATTTTGCATAGTATACTTGATTATCTTGATTTGCCAATTGGCTAGGGGATTTGTGAGATAGTACAAATTCGAGCAAAAAAAGTGATTAGAACTTTCTTGTCTTAAGTTATTCGTTAATTATTAATTTTAATTAATTATAATTAATACTTATAACCTACATCCAGTTCCCATCCCTAACTCAAACTCTCATACAAAGGATATGGTGTCTGTTTAAACTGCATAGAGCAAACATGATGAATGGCGCGAATAAGTTATGAATTACTAAAGAATAATTTGTCTAATCTTCTAAACATACAATTGTACTTTATGATCATTTAAATTATGGACCGATTGAGTAGATCTTCAAAAAATAGTTTTATTCTAACAATGTGGAAAATTGTTCCAACGTATGTTTTATAAACAAAAGTCATGGTTCCCAAGTGTATCTCATCCATGTATTGAGAAACAATTTCTTCAAAAAATGGTCAAATTTGATTAAATTGAAAAATTCCTATTGTGCTTTTAAATATTACAAAAGAAAAAGTTTTCTGTTTTATCCTAATTATTTTGAAAAATTAATTTCTCATCGATCCATTTTACTGGTTATTTTTGAAACAACCTCGTTACTGGGCCGTTATTGATTGTGCCTAGTACTTGAAGAGATCAAGATTACTGTCATTCATTGTCTGTTTAAACATTTCTGACCAAATGATTTGTCTTTAATTAAGTTCATTAATTTGCAGCGAATTATCTTGTTACATAAGTTTTAGTCATAGTTGCTTCATATTAATGGTATTGAGAACGTTTCATTGCCTCACAAGAAAAGCCTGTTTAAACATATTTTAATGCGGTAATTGCCAGATGGTTGTTGATAGCTAGGTTAAAAGAAACTGTTTTCGGTTATTTGAGCGAAAGAAAATTTGAATATCAATATTTTATAAACAATAAGATGAATATTGCTATTTCTGTACAAATTTGCCTCAAGAATTCGAAAAGGATGATTTTTCACTAACACCAAGTGGCAAATATTTATGTCCCCTTCTCAAGCTCAAATTTCTTCACTCCAATCACGCTGGACTCTCACGATTTAATCGAAAAATTTTTTATAAACTATTGCTCCAAAAGAATATAGTGAGAACTATTTTATGACATAAAATCTTTGTAATTAGATGCAACACAATCATACTAGTAAAATAATTTGAATTTATATTTTAAAGCACTCGAAAGCTTTGACAAATTTGCAGCTCAAACTGTATTTCAAAATTGTTTAATGGGATAGCTAAGACTAATCAATGAGTCACGGACAAATTTTGAAGTTTTATTATGAGATTCTTTAGTTTAAAAATTCTAATTGACAATTTTTTTAGGATTTTTGTTTTTCTTCACTAAAGAAATATTTTCATATTGTAGTAGTTATCTATTTTTTATGTTCCCATTTTCAGACTGCACAAAAAAAGTGCGAAACTCCGCTTCATAAAGGGGCATCTCAGCGTTCACAACCGAAGTAAGACAATAATTTATCCGCCTTCACCTTACTTATTAGCAAGGCCGACCAAATGCACTNGCGTTCACAACCGAAGTAAGACAATAATTTATCCGCCTTCACCTTACTTATTAGCAAGGCCGACCAAATGCACTGTTTGCACTAAATCGCATTTTACAAATAACCCTTGATTGGCCTATTGATAACTGGTTTCTCCACGAATTATAAANGCGTTCACAACCGAAGTAAGACAATAATTTATCCGCCTTCACCTTACTTATTAGCAAGGCCGACCAAATGCACTTTTTGCACTAAATCGCATTTTACAAATAACCCTTGATTGGCCTATTGANGGGATTCTGGTAAGTGATTTGTTTATCGACTGTAAATTTAGCGTCAACTACGAATCTGATATTCATTATTGGCGGACAAGTCAAATTTTACAAAGATTTTGTAAATTTATACCAAAAAATGTTTTTTGTAAACCTCAGAAGAAAACAAAGCAAGCCTAAAAAAAAACATAAAAGAAAAATCTAAACAAAACCTTAAGAAATCGTATTCTCTGCATTTCATTGAATCTCATATAGTGCGTTCGAATAAGAAGTCGAATTTCCTACGCAATAAAATAAATAAAAATAAAAATTTATAGACGGTAAGACAAACTAAACTTGATACATTGGCGATGTTCGTCCGCTAAAAGTATAAACTATTTAAACAATTGAATTCAATTATTTGAGAAAATGTTACTATGAATAAAATGATATCTAAAGCCAAACGACTTTGGGTAACCTGTCAGTAGGTGAAAACAAATCGGACACATAAAATTTACCTTGCTCTAGTTATAATATGAATTTACATTTTAGGACATTAAGAGAGATGATAACCAGTGAATCCTATGTAATCAAGTGAACTAAATTGGCTGAACTGAACTGGCCTCAGGTCACTTGTATCACTCACATCTAACATCTCACTTCTTAAGTTTTTGGAAGGTTTTATGATAATTCATAGAAACTTCCGGAATGTTAATTTTACGTCAATCACATTTTTAAGATAAATTCTAAATTCATAATTATCATAAATTGTATTTACATTTCTTTATCTTTAATTTCCTTACATTAAAGCATTACACATTTCTTAAACTAATATCCTGTTGCTCTCCCATGGTGGTCGGCAGCAATCCTGGGTCTTGTGTTTTATAAACATCTTATGAATTATAAAAAATGCAATCGAATGATGTAAATGTGTATCGCATTAATCGCATTAAAACGCATTTTCCAGGATCGTCGCATTAAATCGCATTAAGTCGCATTAAATCACATTAAATCGCATTTTTAATAATTGCTAACTACAAAATTAAAAATACTTCAGTAAAATTGAGTAAAATTAGATTAGAAATTAGAAATAAAGTTAAATTGATGCCAAATCAATTGCGCATGATGTCAATTGGCAGTGTAGTGGGACATATATGATGTACAACTAGCGCACATAATTCAAGTACAATTTCCGCATTCTGGAGTTGAAAATTGGTAGATATTTTTAAAATAGCTTCTTGATCTGAAATTAGGTGCTCACTTTGAGCTTTAGCCAAACTTTAACATTGTAAACTAGTTAANTCTGGAGTTGAAAATTGGTAGATATTTTTTAAATAGCTTCTTGATCTGAAATTAGGTGCTCACTTTGAGCTTTAACCAAACTTTAACATTGTAAACTAGTTAACTTCTCGGTAGAGCAAAACCAAACAGCTAACTGTCCTTCAGCGCAAGGTTAAGGCATAATGAACTTATGGGCTATGTTCATAAGCACAATGGAAATTGAGGACATTGTTTTCATTTTGACTTTAGGTTGCAAACTGTAGAACGAATTGTAAATGCGCATTTTATTTGACAAAATCAAAACAATTTATAATTATCAGGAACATTGGCGGATCTGTATATTAACAGAATCAGCTTCATCGACGAAAAATTTGGGATTTATATATATTATATATATATTATATATATTTAAAGTTGAGCCACCCACATATAAAAGTGAAACCGAAATTGAATATGAATTAGTATTTCAATTCGATTAAAATATCTTGTTAATCCTTAAATGCTCGGTCGGTTAATTAAATCGGCAATTAGGGAAAATATAATAATCGATTTTATTTTAATTCGGGAAATTCCGGGAATTAATTTTAGTTACTGTTTAATTGGCATAGGGATACATGGCGCTGAAAATCAGCCCTAAGGCGCCAGATTGGTCCCTCATCGAGATACTTCAGTTTGAAGTTGGAACTACTTGGTCATTTAACCAATAGTTAATCAATGGAATATGAATAAATCGTGCAATAATATCATTTTTTAGCTTCTAAATTCCTTGTTTCAGCATTAAATGTGTATTACCATTAAACTTTAATGCTATTTTCTGTAGAAAATGAATCGCACTAAATCGCATTTTTTACGATTTTAATCGCATTTTCTGACAAAAAAAATCGCATTTTTTGGTCGGCCTTGCTTATTAGCTTTGGAGATTGGCTCTAAGTTGATGGTAAGATTTATAATAAACTCTAAATTTCTAATCATTTCCCAGAGTGATGGAGTGCTGGAATGTTCATAATTTTCCGAAGTGCTGAAGTGCTGGGTGCTCGACTTTAGCCCATTTATGATACTTTGTCGCATTTTTCAAAAAGCTGTAATGAATAATACTTTTGCACAAAATTTTTATTAGCAGCAAATATTAAACCGAAGAGGAAAAATTCACAAAAAGACTACACTTTTTGAAGACTTAGGGTAGAGACGTTATGCCCCGTGACCTTTGCTGGAGAAACCAGTGCCTTTATAACTGTTGGTCAAAAAACTTTTTTACTGAAATTTTTTCGGGCAAAGTATGAGCTGTTTCAGGAAGACTATTCAAAAATTTCCAAAAATTTCAATTTTCAAAAATTCATACTTCTGATACATCGATAGAAGTTATTTGATTTTTTCTTATCCTATTTTTCAATGGTGTTTCTGAAACTTTAATTGTTTCCCAGAAAAGGTTACCAGCTTTCTTCAGCAAAAGAGGAAGCGCCAATATTCTCTTCATTATAAAACATAATTTACGGTCGCATTCTATTGGATGGGTAAGCACTTATAAATTATCGTGTTATTTGTAAGTTCATCTATTTTACGTATTAATGCATATTTAATTAATAAAAAATTAAAATCGTGTAAAGGAAGTTTCGCTAAATTTGAGAAAGATCAAACCTTTCCTGGTACCGATCCCTTCAGAAGTAGTTAGAGCTTTTTGATTTTTTTTTCACTCCCGCCTTCAGCTGCCTCGCATGTTTTAATTATTTATTTAGGAGTATTATTGTTGTTGAGTTCTTTTTTACAACCTTGTTGTAAAAATTATTGTTGTTACAAATTACAAAAATTATTGTTTACAACCTTAGTTGTATTATTGTTGTTTTTTTGCAAAATAATTTGTTATCCAGCTTGATTACGAAAGAACACATACAGTATAAACCACTTTAATCCGGGCCGTAGAAAGTCGCTTTCATCAAAAAAAATTTGAGACAGCAAATAAATAGCGCGCAATGGAGGGAATGAAGTTAGCGTATGTTTGAGAAAACATACTTTTGCAAAAATTAATTATTTAACAAGAGCAGCAGAGAGTTGAGAGAATGAGTAGAATGGGAATGGTCTCTTTGCATTTACTCCACCTCACTCAACAAAGAACCTGTCCACCCCTCTGTCTCTCTGCTTTGCTCCATTGCTTTGCATTAGTGTATCTAATCGGAACAGATATTTATAGTGATATAATTAAATTAACTTCACTTCCATTATTACCTAATTGTATATCGCCTGCCCCAAGCCGTTTTTGGTGAAAGGCGAAGAAAAATGGCCCGGATTAAAGTGGTTCGGCCTGTACATTTTCATCTTGCGTAAATTTGAAGTGATGAAAGTCCTAGTTGTGAAAGAGGCAAATGCATTTGTTACAGCTAGTTTTCTTACTATCGTTATGCACACAAAGGTATAACTAGCTTTCGCATTGATAAATGAATACCGAAATGACCAAAGCCAAAAAACAAAAATGTGTACTTATAACAGCTGATCCATGCAGTTTACTAACGCAAACATGAATGTATTAAATTTTTGTTCTTTCGCTTTGGCCATATCGGTAGGTAAAGTTCGATTTCCAAAATTTTATGTCAGAATGTTATAAATGAATTAATTGAAAAATGCTAAAAGAGTGTTTTACTTAATTTTACTGTGTATTTAATAGCTTTGATTGTTATGAATACTACGTGCCTCTTGTATATCTGTTGTATTTGTTTGCAAGAAATGACGTGCCTCTATGGAACATGTAAGAAAACATCGAATGAAAATTGATTACATAATTTTGTTTACATATACAAGGTATTTGTTAATATGCTGTTAACAGCGTTTCTGTGTGGCGGTTATTTTTCTGTTTTGATCAAATTAGATTAAAAAGTCACTTCCAAGGGCATTTCCTCAAGTATAATTACTTGACTAATATTATGACTATTACTTGACTATTATACAGAACCAAATATAGTAGCTTATTAATAGGGATAGACCTATCATCACTCTTCAAATTTTTATATAGATCTAAACAATTGCTTTTAAAATTTATAATTTAATTTAAATATTATAACTTCGGTTTGCTTCTTGCAATGTTTCTACCGAGAAGATGCTATTGGGCTGATTATTCTTATCGTGCGGCACAAATACTTTTACAAGTTTCGTTGTTCTTCGGAGCTCTACCGCTTACATTCAACCTCAAGTTGCAAAGGAACAAGATACAGTTTATTAAATCCAGATTTCATTATATTCGTTATAAAATCACTGTATGGATAGCATTGGGAATCTCAGTAGCTATTATTACACAAACCATCTTAGACTACTTAAATGATCTAATTGTGTTTAATTTTATTGGCTGCGTTCGAATGTTCTTTGTTGTCGCTCTCATGCTCGCTTCTTTTTTGCACTGTCATACGCTTTGGAAACTTAGAGCAGTGGTGTCATTTATAAATCACTGCGTTGGTTATTATGAAGAATTTCAAGGTAAGATTGAAATGTCACAAGTAATGTGTAGAATATGGCTTAAGAAAATATAGTTAAAACAGAAAGAAATGGGCTGAAAACATTCATTTAAACATATTATTCGCCAAAATTTCTATAGTATTCAGATCCACACGATAGGAACCGCATTCTCTAGATTTTAGAAAAACGGTAAGTTATCATGACGACTTCTTCTGTTTAGTATATGCTATGAACACCATTAACTTGAGACAAGACACGGGACACGATAAAAAATTAACACGTGGAAACTTTTGAGGAATTCATTCAATTGCATCTTTAAAATTAAATGTGAAGTTTGGTTTTGGTAATTGCTTTCTTCTGTAAATCGCATTTCGATCTCTTTGACTGGGAAGAGTATGTAGCAGTTTGGAATTCGTAATGAAGAATTTTCATATTGAATGCGTGTAGTCGTGGAGGAAGAATTAATAAAATTAATCCCTAATGTATGAAAGTCAGAGGCTGTCATAAATCCTTCTACTTTACTTCAAAAGTGAAAGTTACAATTTCGAAACAACAGTCGCATATAGGTGCATCCGCTAGCAAATTCAACAGAATTTTCTACTTTTTCACCCACCTATTCGTGAATCAACAGTCATAATTTCCGCATATCCTCCAACCACCTAGCTGTATTATATAATTTGTTCTAAAATTGGTCAAAGATATTTCCTTATATACTTCACTCAACAACCTGAATTGCTAAATTTGTTCTTGAAGTTATTTAAGATGCTAAAATTTTACAAGAAAATTTTGTTAGTTTGCTCAACCATTAATCCCGGAATCGTCAGACAGATCGTTTGATAGTTCACAGGCGTGTTGTTTTAATTTTTTCTGCATTACCACAATACACACATATTCTGTAACAGTCTTCCAAACATTAACGATTTCTATCGCTCTGTTCTAATTGCTCAAAGGAAAATCATATGACAGTATCACTAATTATTGACTTTGACATTATTTCCTTTTCTAAGATTCAAAACGACAAAATGGTATGACCTATTCCTAAAATCATTTTTATGCACAACTTGTTTTATAGTTACTATAGGTATTAAAATTGATAACGATACTTATCTATTAGTTTACGCATTCGTCTAAAACCCCGTAGATTGTTAAATTCTGATTTGTTTTTGTCATTCAATTGTCTTATTTTTTCATTTAAATAGGCAAACTTGCGCCGACGTGTTTTAATTAAACTCTCAACTGTGGTTCCGGTCTCGTGGTCATCTCTTCATTATTTTATCACATCCTATCTACATTCCCACAGATGCAAATTAAATGAAAATACTACTAATGAAATGGTAACCTTAATAAAAAGTAACAAAACAAAGCAATTACTAACCAGTAGAAATGAACTAATATTAATTTATTTCATGTTACAGGATAAACTAATAGGTTATGAACAAATTGGCTTGTAGCAAATTTCCTAGTTGCATGCTTTACCTACAAATCACTAGGCTAGAATCCCTTTCAAATTAATAAAAATTACTAGAAATCTGTCCTGGTGTGATATCGTGTCTTGTCTTGTCAAGGCTATTTCCATCTCGTATTGTTCCGTGTGGACAATGAAGCCATCCTTCTTCATCTTCCCAAGGGAAGACACTACACAATAAAGAGAAGCATGTCAAAGAGAATACGTGTCTAAATGGTTGTTAGGTACCACACCAAAAAACTAAAAACATTTTAAAACCTAAAGCGATTATTATTATTCTTTGACAAATGTTTGACATTACAACAAAAACTCAATAGAACCTAAAAATATTTTTAAACCTAAAAAACCTAAAATCTAAATATAACAAAAATCTAAAAAAATTCTAAATTCTAAATGTGACTAATCTTCTTTGTAACTATTCTTCTCTGATTCTTCGTGTTGCGACTATTTATCGTGTGACAAATCAACTCCCTATATGTATAGATTGTAGAGGTTGCTTTGAAATAGCTGATGCTATAACATCTCCCAGAACTAAATTGCCATGCATTTAAAAATTTTCCAATACAATCAGAATTTCATCGTTTGTATTTTATGGTTTCTAGATAAATATAGTAAACGGAATATCACAGAAAATTGTCAGGAAGATGTAATCTGCGCAATTTTGAAGCTTGTTTACTGCATCTGTGCTATTGGCCTATCTGTTATTTGCTCTGCTACATCCATGGTAGATTGTCGTCTTCATCTTATGTACCGGGTGCTCCCTGTTTGTAATGACGATGGCTCTCATTGTTCTCTGATAATGCTTAGATTGGGCTGGGCAGCAATAGGATTCTACTTTGGTTGTGTTATGGTACTTTCGATGTTTCTTTACATTGATATCTTCACAGGACTCTTGTATTTTGGATCATAGATTTTTACGGAAATGCAGCAACAGTAAGTCTATATTTTCTCAATACTGATCGCAAAGGCATTTACAATGTTAAAAAATCAATTATTGAGCAGTAGGACACAAAAAAAATATTATAAAATGTATTATGCGGTCCATTTTTACGAAAATTAAACAGTAATACCGAGTGACAGCTGTTAAATAATTTTTAAAGTTATATTGGATGGATATAGATATTATTTACGAAAAGGGAAGGAAATACCTTACCAAATGGAGCTCTGTATCAGGAATGCTTGATTTGACTGTACACAAAACAAAATATTTTGATATCAGACAACAATATTACTGAGGTCTGATGGAAGCAAACGTAAAACGAAGGAAGCTTTTCGTTTATTCTTTATAAGTTTTGGTACGGGCACAAAATATGACAATGGAAATTTGATAATAAGTAGGTACATTACATATACACTGTGAGTGTTTTGGCTAGAATCGCAGACACCTAATTTACATTACCCCCACCCATCCCAATCATCATGCATGGGCATATGAATTTGTGCTATTTTATTAATTGTATAGCATATTTAATTTAAAATACCACAAGATAACGGAAGTTGTATACGGATCCAATTTTGCAGCAGCTATCACTGCTGCTGACATTTGTTCTCCTTTAACTGTCGTGTCTGTTTTTAGGCATAGAGTCAAGCAGCGTAAACGAGTTTTCAAATTTTTCTGTAATTTTTATGATCGTCGCCTTACTCCTAATTTGATGGTTTGCTGTTGCAGGATGGGCATTGTACCGGGACTTAAGTTGCTCGTAACTGTCGTCAGAAAAACGGTATCGATATTTTATGACAATGAACCGAAGGTGCGCATGTATACCGATTTCTAAACGAAATATAAACAAACGATAAAACCAATTTGAGTTAAATAAAAAATTTTTACCCTTCTGGAATTTTCCGATAACTTCAAAAGAAAAACAGAATCCCACCAATTTGCACACTATAGCTATAGGCATTCTCGAGGATAATTGCATACTCCAAAAGGTCAACAAGTTAGCAACAATTTTAAAGTTTTCATTTGGATTTTAACATTTACTAACGACACCAAACCAAAATTCTGATGACCATATTTGGGATGGGGGAGGGTAATGTAATTCAGGTGTCTGCGTTTCCGACCAAAAACTCACACAGTATGTACGTATCATATATGCGTGAAACAAAACATTGTTTTCGCGGTTGATATAAGTAATATAACTTATTTACAACTTTACAGTGGGAGGAAACACTACAGAACTCTGTTTTCTAGCATACAGAGGTCTGTATGGTATAAGATACAGACCTCTGTATGCTAAAAGACAGAGTTCTGTATGCTACGTCATGCCGACGAACGATAAGTTTGGTTTTTGTGAAGGGATAATAGAAGTGAAATGTGCGGGGACAAAGAAACTTTAAAGTAATCAGTATTAAAAGTTGACACTAACAAGTGCCTAACTTTTTGAACGTAAAAATTTTTTTCAATACTTTTAACTATTATTATGCTATTATATCTACTTCCTTAATAATTTGATGAAATATAAATAATATAATCTTATAATCATAATAGCGATCTTATAATTCTATGTGTTTTTCAGGATGTATTTTATCACAATTCTCCCCTCATAATTGTGTAAAATCATCATTTCCTGGATTTTGACCTGCGCTATAAAAAAATACACACTTCTGTCTTTCACCATACAGAGTTGTGTATGCTACGTCACTACACTACCGAACTCTGTCTTTTAGCATACAGAGGTCTGTATGTTTTACCATACAGACCTCTGTATGCTAGAAAACAGAGTTCTGTAGTGTTTCTTCCCACTGCTTTAGAGGAATCGTAAACAAATAACCACACAGATTTGCAGATACCACATACAGATAGGGAAATCAGTTGTTAGTGATGAAAAAGGATATGATTATTGGATTTGAATTATTAATTTATTATATTTATTCTCAATTTAAATCCCAATTGTGATTGTTAAATTTGATGGGAAGTATTTTTAAAGAAGCTATTTAACAATGGATGTACTCAATTATTCCAGATAAAGGGTAGTGGTTGTGTAAATAAGATTAGATTTTAGATTTGGAAATGGGAAGACTGCAAAAAGAAGTAGGGATTTGAAGAATATGAGGGGAGATGGTTGCAGAATGTGAGTTTTCAAAACGAATACAAATTGAGTATAAAAGTAAAGCTGGGTGTAGAGTAATTGACGCTGTGTCGTTATTTGAGAATGGTTATGGGGTGATGTTTGAAATAGGTAGAAATGGAGGGCAAAAGAAAGAATGGGTATCCATTAAAAGGCTGGTATACTTAGGAGAATGTGAGAACGATGGACCAATAGAAACCTTAGGGTGACGGGAGTGAAGATTCGTAGATGAGTAGCGATTGCAACATGGTTGGAGGAGGGATTGGTGGATGATTAGAGGTTGCAAGGTGGTAGATAGGGAGATAAGTGGAGGAGTAGTGATGGTAGGATAACATAAATGGAGATGATGTTAATGCCTGGATATTGTTGGCTCGATGGGAATGAACGGAAAACGAGAAGAGTGAATAGCGAAAATCCCTTCAGCCACAAAACTTAGAATTAGGCATCTACTGCCCACCAATAGTTTCGTTGAGATCATAGGAAATACGCAGTGAAATGCAAAGTTGAAGAGCACATGTATTTCGAAAATTTTTGTAGATACCAGCCTCTTTAACCATTTTATGAACGCAAACTTTGGTTTGGACAATAAGAAAAACTTAGACAAACTCTGTCTCTGCAAAATTACACAGGCCAATAAATACAAATTTTTTCTATAAATCAAATAAGTATGTAGGAGAATATGCTTAGAATAGCAATAGGTTATCTAATATAATTCTAACCTGAATAACCAAAACATAGATGCAAAGGAAACGGGTCGTGATGCTATATTTTTGCTTAATAGGATCTTCATGACTAGTTTGATACGTCGCGATGACAACGAAATTGAACGATACAATTAAGTTTTCACTCACGAAATATAGAATCCTACAAGTCTGTTCATTATTTCATATAAATTTTCCAGGAGACACACGCGTCGATAGGCTGACTGACCCGGAGATAGAATAAACCAAACCATTTTTGATTATACGTGTATGACTAAATTATTGTAGACGATTATAATTATTAATCTATAGTCTATATAATTAAATTAATAAATATGTGCAACTTTAAATTTTTAACAATTCTCAATCGGCTCTTTCTTCAAAAACTATCCTCTTCCTCCATCTTCCTTTTTCGTGTTTGGTTAGGCTTTCACCAAATTGAATTTAGTGAAGGTCTTTTTAGGACCCTCAACTACAAGGCCCACCAGATAAATCCGGGCCGTAGAAAGTTGCTTTCTCCAAAAAAAGTTAGAGAAATTAAATGCATAGCGCGAAATTTAAAAATTGGATGGAGCGAAGTTGGCTTGTGATCAGAGCACAAGATTAAGTTTCAAAATTTGGAAAAGAAGCAGAGGGAAAATGTAAGTTGACTTAATTAATTATTAAAATTTAATTATGACATTGCTTTGTGGGGAGTGACGAGAGGAGACGGGACTTAAATTACATTTGTTTCGAATCCAAAGAAGTGCCCATCTCCCTTCCTCACTCCCTAAGCCTTCATCTCACGTTGTTTCGTTTTCAGATTCAGATCAAGGTGTCGGGAGAGACGAGGGGAGTAAGAACTTCCATTGTAAGTTCTATTAAAGTTAAATCAAGTCACCATCTCCCTTTCGCACTCCCTACACCTTAATCTAACTCTCCTGTTGCATTTTTTAGATTGAGATCAAGGTGTTTAGGAGTCACAAAGGGAGAAGGGACTTTCAACGTAAGTCTTTTAACAATATCTATAATTCAAAATAAAAATAAAAATAAAATAAAAATTTGTCAGCTAACTTCACGTTTATTATTCACTAATTGTTAGTCGGCTGTCTCAGGCCGATTTTGGTGAAAGTTGGAGAAAGAAGGCCCGGATTTATTTGGTGGGCCTTGTATTTGTTTAGTACCTTCTGACTTACCCCACTTTCTCTTTTGGTCCCTGCCCGTGTTTCTCCTAAAATCCCCAAACTGACCCCATCTGACCCAACAACTCCCCTCAGTACCCTATTGCAGTTTAACAAACTGGATAATTGAAAGCCGTAACGTTTTCCTAAGTTAGGTTTCAGTGCGTCGTATATTTTTCCCCCACGATTCTGCAGCAAAATTATTTGACTTAATAAAACACAATATATTGCACTTGAATAATTCACACAATGAGAGTAGTGTAAAGGTTCAGAGTAGGGTAGTATAATCCACTCAGAAATCAACTTTTGAGTCCGCGTTGTCGGAATATTGTTCTACAGCTGCTCAGGAATGGAAGAAAGATGTCTTAGTTTTATATTTTATATTTTCGTATTATATTTCACTTTTTAAATGAAATTCAGAATTCTGTGACAGTTTGCCCAAAAATATTTATTTATATTTTTAAGCTTCGTTAATTTATATCATATACTGCTGATTGAGTCTATAAATATGAAAACTTATAAGCTAAGATGTGCATTTTATGGGAATTTAGTCTAATTTCACACAGAAATAATTGTAAAAAAAATCCATTTTAGTAGAATTTATTGAATTTTTCTCGAAAACTGCAAACTGCATAGAAAGGAGACATTGGACGCATTTGTAATACAGGGCCCGCCAAATTAATCCAGGCCTTCTTTCTCCGCCTTACACCAAAAACTGCTTGGCGTAGGCGATACACAATTAGGAAATAATGTAAGTGAAGTTAATTTTATGAATATAAAATATGTTTTGATTGGGCATGGGCTAATGCAAAACAATGAAGCAAAGGAGAGAGGCAGAGATAGGGGTGTGTGGGCAGGTTTTCTGTTGAGTGAGATGGATTAGATGTGAGGGGTCATTTCTCGATTTGGTTTTTACTCTCAAATCATGAATTAGAATTACAGAATGGTGTTTCGTCACAAAAATATAGTAGAGTGCCAGAGAGAAGGGTCGACAGGTTCTCTGTTGAACAAGGTGGAGTAGATGCGAAGGTATCATACCCCATTCCTATCTTTGAGTTTTCTCTGCTGCTGTAAATTAATTTTGCTAAAGTTGTTTTTTCGAACACACGCTAACTTCAATCCCTCCAACTTTTGGATTTCGCGCTATTTATTTGCTGTCTAAACTTTTTTTGGTGAAAGCGACTTTCTAATTTGGCGGGCCTTGTACAGGCTGTTCCAACAAAAAGATAACTGACTTTCTTTAACTCCACTAAATTTGAGTGGAAAATACTTTCTCCAGTTATCTTTTTTTTGGAACACCCTTTATATAAGCGAGCTCCAGCCTGTTGGCTAGAGAACTATCGGCCGATACAAAATAAGTCATACACTTTTTTTAAGCTTTTTTCTCAAGTTCACCTTTTTCTGCCCTCCAGATTCGAAATTAGAAAGTTGTGTTTATATTTTGCCGCACACTACCTAGGGTGGGTTCGTATAGCTGGGCATTCAATAATACTGAAATCAACTAAATCTAATTTATTATAATTAATTAGTAGTGTTCTCTATGACTCCCAGCGTATTTGAAAGCTGAGAGTCATTTGGCGACTCTGATTCCTTTGCGATTGAATGTAAGAGTCATGACACCTTTAAAACCAGGCTTCGTTATTTTTTTGATTTTTTTGAAAGAATCAAAAACATCGGATTTTTTTTGATAATTATTCGATTTTTTTGATAATAATCAAAAATCAATTTAATTTAAACAAAAAATGAGTTTAAGTCGGTCTATTATTTCTTTAAACTTTAAACGTAGGGAAAAAGGTGGGTTGTCGAACTGTTCTGCGGTAGAGAGCGCTTGGGCGGTAGTTAAAGCGGATGAGCAGTAGGGAGTGTGGTGCCATAAGAAGTGCGGAAAGCAGTGCGTTGGTGCTGGATGTAGGGCATAGTAGAATGTGGGTGGAAGGTAGGTAGCGCTTCTAGCGGTAAGAGAAGTGAATGGGCTGTATGGAAGGCGGTTGGGCCGGTAGGGAGGGTTGTTGTGCGCAAGTAAGTGTGATTGTTAGTATGTATGTTGCAGACAATGTTGATATGTGCAGTGATGTACAATTCAGAACCTGGACTTGATGAATTTCGGTAGAAGACATTCTTTTGCAATACGTATTGCATATTGAAATATAGTGTTTCGTTTTTTTTGTCACGAGATGACCAAGTGTTCAAACCTAGATGTCGGACATGTTTCTACGGTACATTGTTTTGAAGCAAATTTGTTGCCTTGTGAAAGCTAAATGGATGTTTCTATAGAGTTTGGTAAAATTCAAAATTTTGCAACATTAGAACATAGTTTTTAATTTTTGACAAGCCACATATTGGTATGCCCTTTTTACAACATAGTTTTGATGAATCTTTTGTACCATAATCTTAAAAGAACTGTGTTCATTAACAATAATTTAAAAACTTACTTTTTGAATATTTGAAACTTGCACAGTATACTTATATGCTTTAAACTTCTGTTTTTTTGCAAATTCAGAAACGTTGAAGCTGTACAGACAGTTGTATTATTACGCCAAGATGACCATTGGGGCCGGGCCTATCGCTGTTGCCAACTTATTATGAACGACTTGAACGATTGTATTGGAGAAATATTTATGCCAGCCCACATATGTTTGATGGTTATGTTTACAGTAGCGCAGCTGTATATTATGATTCGTTTCACAGGAGAAAATACTTACCTTGTAATTCCTGCTTTAGCTACTACGTTTGGAATAACATTTCTCTACTACTTAGTTTTTCTTGGAGAAGTTACGACGCAAGTTTGAATACAAAAAATCTTCAATTGTTTTTCTCGAATCTTGCAAACCATTTTCAATAAAAATTGGTAATTTTGTCCATTTGGAGAAAAATACTATGATTGCTTTGTTTGAACTCATTATATCTAATCTAGTAAACCTTCTAATATTGTAATTCAACGTGAATAATATAAGCTATTTAAATGAAATAAACAAGTAAAATTCAGTTTTGTAATTCAAATATAGTATGCTCCACGACTTGTTATCCTGTACTTCACACCAACGGTTCTCAATTTTGATTTTTTAAATCGATTTACTTTCAACTCAAGGTGTATATGGCGTATCTATGTGTAGTTTAAAGTAATATAACATTTTTAGCCACACAAATATTGTCATGGTCTCGACACCTATGGTTTGACCTACAGGGTGCTGAAGCAGATCAAACAACCGAATTCATCTCTAAAATTACAGTTATTAGAACTATCGTATGTAAATAAAGTCTCTTTCACTTTTTGAATTCACTTTTTGCCTCCANCAATTTACCTCAAATTACAATTCCGGCAGACTAAGAACATGTTGAAGAATAGATCACGAAAACAACAATGAATATCTCATTTGCCGATATAAAATGGTATAAAGTAGAACAATCGAAACTTCTTTTCTCATCTCTTCACCCACAGAGAAGTATCGTGAGAGGCAGAATTTGTCGTACACTTTTTTGTTTGTGATATTCTCAATTTCCTTGCCTTCTGTCCTCCAAATTCGAAATGTGAAAGACGCGCTTATATTTCTTGCCAACCACTTTGGGTGAGCAAGCACAGCTGGGCATGACAATTTTCATTAGAAACCGGCAAAAATAAATTTACAAACTTAATTCCGGAGATTTAACTTTTAAGTTTTAAACATTACAAAATGTACTTTTCGATAGACAAGTGAAAGTGCGCGTGGTTGACGGTCGAAGTTACTTTTTTCGTTCCTTATTTTGGGCATAAATGCGCTAAAGAATGTGATGAAAACATGCGGATTATGGCATATTCCTCTGAAATTTATTGATAAGAGCTTTAAAAAAATCCGAACTGTATAGTCCAACCAGTGATTTGGGACAGCTGGAAGTTACTTTTGATGCATGCTTTTTGCTGGAGAAAGCGTTGTCCCAAAAATTATTGTCAATTAAACTGCATAAACCAATATTTTTAGATGATACTGTTTACATTTTGAGAAAGATTATGCGAAAGTAGAGAGGAGAATTTTTTTTAATCAAGTGTCTGCGACAACTAGAAAAAAAGTTACGATTTTACGAAAATTGAAATTGCGGAATAGGCTATAATCCGAATGTTTTCATCACATTCTTTGGCGCAATTATGTCCAAAATAAGGAACGAAAAAAGTAACTTCGACCGTCAACCACGCGCAACTTTCACTTGTCTATCGAAAAGTACATTTTGTAATGTTTAAAACTTTAAACTTAAATCTCTGGAATTAATTCTGTAAATTCATTTTTGCCGGTTTCTTAATGAAAATTGTCATGCCCAGCTGTGCTTGCTCACCCAAGGTGGTTGACAAGAAATATAAGCGCGTCTTTCACATTTCGAATTTGGAGGGCAGAAGGCAAGGAAATTGAGAATATCACAAACAAAAAAGTACGACAAATTCTGCCTCTCACGATAGATAACAATTAGTTCTTGGAGCTATTGCTCTGAATAGAAAACGCACACATAAATATGTCCGAGAAATTTTACGCACACGCACTGTAATTCATTGTTGGTTCTATCAGGGTGAAATTGAGCGAGTTGAAAGATTTACTTCAGATTCAGGTTGTCAGGTTTTCTATAAGTTTAGGTTATTAGGGTTTCTTAACGTTTAGGGTTTTAGGTGTTCTTAAGATGTTTTATGTTAGCTTTAAGTTTGTAAGTGGGTTGGTCATTAATTTCTCTTTAGGTTTAGGTTGTTAGATTTTCTTTAGGTTTATGTTTGTTAAGTTTTCTTTAGGTTTAGGTTGATGACGCCCAATACTTTAGTTCAGTTTCCTAATCGACATAAAATTTCTGGTCGATTGGCGTAAAACTTGCTGCAATCTCGAACAATACCGTTGGTTAAGTCATACTAAATTTTTTTTTGTCATAAATTTGCAAAATGTTTGCAAAATTAGACTCGACCGCCAACAATGGATGTCAGATCCCTAATCTACACTAAGTATCGAGTCGATAAATCTATCACTTACCCGAATTCCACGAGGGGGTTATTCTACAATGTTGCGTGTGCGTCATTCGTGCCATTACCCGAAATAATAATTAAACTAATTTTTGAGTCTGATTTGATTTACTGTTCTTGTATGCCCATCTGTGTATCATACATTGATAGCACCGTTGAGGAACTTCTAGTTGAATTAAAGTTTAGTTTGAATTAAGATTTCATTTGTAACGTCAAAATTTTTATTGTACTATTTTACTGTAATTAATTGGTTTTGGTTTGTTTTTTGTTCAACATTTTATACTATTCATTAGTCTAAGAAAGATAAAGTAGATAGCACATCGTGATAATGCCTAAACGAGGAGTAGCTGATATTAGTGGTTCTCCGAAAGGGAAAAGAGGATCGCCTGTTACTTCGCCAAGTGAGAAGAAAACATCAAAATTTGATGATTCTGATGACGGGAAAGATACTAGACGTCCATCTTCATCGTTCTCTTTTGATCCTGAAAGAAAGAGGAAACAATCACAATCAACGGGTGGTAATGATGAGAATATTGAAAAGCGAATTCTGGAAGATACTATCAAGGGACGAGATGCAGAAGAGATGAAGCATGAGAGCATTGACAGAAAGTCTTCAATAGTGGAAAGGTTACGCGAGCCAATTTTCAAAGTCGATAGAGAAGATCCAATTGGATTCAATTCGGTGCAGACGGAAGTATTTGTGAGTACAAAGTTATACTCAGTTGTCTGTTTACTATCTACAAATAAGATTTATTCATTTGCAGGCTTTGCTTCCTAAAATTTTGAAGAATGTGGACTCTTCACCACTCATTGATGAATTGAAAGAATTTCTAGAAGTATTAAATGAAGAGTAAGGGTTCGATTTATGTAATGTCTAGTAACTTGCTTATACGTTAAAGCTGTGTGTGGCTGACTTTTACTTTTCCGGCACATAATTCCTCTTACAACACTAACGCTAACTAACTTAACTAAATAAAATAACCAGTGTTAGTGTTAGTTAGTGTTATAGAGGAATGTGTGCCGGGAAAGNTAGCTTATACGTTAAAGCTGTGTGTAAACCATAGGGGTAAACCCCAATTCGCACCATTACAGGGGGCTCTCCCAGAAAAAATTAGGAAAGGAGGACCCTCCGCGCAGGAGGACTTTTCGCGCAGGAGGACCCTCCGTGCATTGCACGGGCACCCTTTCAGAAAAAATTGGGAAAGTAGGGCCCTCCGCGCGCCTTTATTTCATAACCCTCTAAAGTTTCGAAAAAAAATACCACCCTCCCACGAGATTAAAAATAGACCCCCCCCCCCCCGATGGACATATGGGGTTTACTCCTATGGTGTCAACTGTTTGGGTGAGGCTTATTACCAAGGGTTATTTGGGAATTGGTAATTGAGATCTTCATAAGGAGAGTGATACTAAAACAAGACGCCGAGCAGATACAGAAGTTTAGATGAAAGCGCCGGCGCCAATAAATGCTTTACAGTCCAACTAGTATTTTTGGGACGACTGGAAGTTACTTTTGACCCATGCTATTTGCTGGAGAAAGGGGTGCTCCAAAAATTATTGCCAGTAAGACTCGTTAAAGCAATTTTTTTTAGATGATACTATTTACAAGTTTTAGAAAGATTATGCGAAAGTAGAGAGGAGAATTTTTTTAATCAAGTCTCTGTGACGTCTAGAAAAAAAGTTACGATTTTTTGAAAATTGTAATTTCGGAACATTCGTTTGGGACACCTAACTTCTCATGTACATTGTCCCAAAAAAATGTTTCGAAATTACAATTTTCAAAAAATCGTAACTTTTTTTTAAAATACTAGTTGGACTGTACAAAGTTGTTTAACCTTAATATATTCCAACTTACTAAAAATACAAAGTCATGTTAATTACTTCAACTGATAGGACAGGACAGCAGTATTTATTTCAGCTTCTGTCCATTGCCATTTTCGTACAATTACATGGAGTATGGCGAACATCTCCCTTGCCCAATGTGAGGAAAACTCAAAACGCCCACCTCTCTGTCTTAGACTTTTAATGAAATGAGAATTACTGTGTAGAACTAATAGGGAAATAAATGGCCTTGAACATATACGGAAAATCCAGTAAACTTGTACATATTTATTAGAGCGAAGAGTTAGCCAACAACGATGGGTTATATATCACGATTTCAAACCTTCGCTACATTGGGAAATTGTTTGAAATGTTTAAAACTCGTTTGAAAATACAATTATTGTATGAAACTTAGAATTGAATTGAATTGTCTTTCATTTATAGAAAAGTCCATCAGTCCAGTCTAAATCCCGTCAGATGCACAGTGAAGCCAAATGCCCATTTCTTGGCTTGAGGGATGGGCGAATGTTTGGATTCTAAACTCATTACCGCAAACGCAATAAATTATTTTCGGATAAAACTGATTTTCTTGGACAAATTTTGGTATAAAATGTAAAATCATAAAATATAAAATGAAGGATTAAGTACATCAATTAAGCCGCCCTTTCGTTACTAATATGGTTGTTTGTACCTATTTTTTTTTTTTTTTTTTTGTTTTTACGTGATTGGTCCATGGATTACGTCAATAATCGGGTGGGTGGGTGACCGGTTGAGGCGCATCCCATCTTCGTATATATTGTCTGTCATAACCACAGATACAACTGAAAAAATCGAATTCCTATACAGATACACGCTCCATGCCAAAAAGTAAAACAGGTCAATATCAATGCAAAAGCAATACATAGTCACATGAATAATTTTGTTATAGCTGAGTCTTATTGTTAACATAGGATTTAACTTTTTAGTGATCCTGTTTGTAAGAAGCAGTCAATCGACAATCTCTTTCGGGAGTACATGTTGGAACATCTTATCAAGAAGTCAGAACCGTGGATGCCGATGGTTTCCCTTAGTGTTGCGTTATCTAAGGAAGGCGTTGCATCACCTTCTCTTCCAATTACACTCTTAGCTGACTTAGTTGACTTGATGGGAGTGGAGGAATGTGAATTAATCTTCAACTACATCGAAGATCGCCTTGCACTTTGGCAGGAGCCACACTTCTTCAACACATGCAAAAATGCAGTTCTAAGAATGTGCAATGGTGAAATAATTTACTTCGTTTCAGATATGGTAAATATCAATCAATCGATGGATAAGAATGGAAAGCTAATGCGCACGCGACATCGGGGAGCTTGTTATGTGTATATATTTGTTCACAGTATGTATGGTGGATTAGCGGTGAGTAACATCCACTACACAATTTCTACCACCAGCATGTTAGAGCGAAATCTATCACCACCTTGGACACATGAGACGTTACCTCGTCTTGTACTCTCCCCTTCTTGTTAGCCTGCTCCCACTCTATAGTCAAGCCGCCCAATTGTCCAATGCCCCATTCTTTCGGTAACTGGGTGATGTTTATACGATTATTTGTAGTGTTATTCCGATACATCGGCCCGACCGATGAATCAGCAGCCGATGCGATCATCTAGTCGAATCGGCGTGGTATCTGTGGAAAATTAGTCAAAAAATAGAGTAGCCGGTGTATTTCTACATTGAACCATGGTTCTCCTTATTTCACAGGAGAGTTTATAATAGCTCATACTTATTGACCCTGGGTATTAGAGCCTCGCTTGGCTACTGTTAGATTACGCGTCTCCTCACATCTACACACCTGGACGATACAGAACTCCCATATCGACAAAAGCCGATTTAAGAAAAGAAAATTTAATTTATTGCAAAGTTTGTTTAAAATTTGCATTAATATGAACCAAAATCAATTAAAAAACAGCTTTTTGAGAAGAAAGAATCTGCCGATTCATCGGAGGCGGCCGATTCAATAGTCTGCTCCATCGGCACATCGGCCGTTTCGAATTTTAGCCGTCTCGGGGCAACGCTAATTATTTGCTTCAATCACTTGTGGCAAGAAGCATTATCACAATTTATTAGGATTAGTAATTCTCGTAATTATCTCCCCTCAGTCAGCAGATTCTAATAATTTTTTTTAAAGTTTATTTGACATATTGGCTTTCGTCCAATTAAGATGGTAGGGAATTAATCTGGTTAATATTTGACATCTTGCTTTCGGTATTCCTGCTGCTTCAATCTAAGCTGGCCACTTTTTACGTGCATTTATACACAACATGTCGTCCGGTAGCGTGGTTCTATACTACGCATGCTACGAAAGGGAGTGAGCTATTGACATTTATCTTACTCTGCTGGGAAAACCATATCGGCATCTTTGCATATCATTCCATGGATCCAGACTCCTAATCACAAAAATACGGGAAGTCTGGCTCCAGGACTAGTCAAAGTGCTCAATTATCGAATTGCACTAACTTTTGGAGTTAGCTTCAAACTTTGCAATTGCAGTGTCAGACTACTCACGACAGCCAATTTTTCGAAACACGAGGAGAATAATTTTGAATTGTAGTTACAAAGACGAATATGCAATCGTAGACTCAATTTATATAGCAATTGAAATAAGAAATTTGTAAATGCAAACTAATGAAGAAAAACAGAGAGGGGTAGTCAGGTTCTCTGTGGAGTAAGCTGGAGAACATCCACAGGGGTGGTACTCCATTCCTCGATTTGATTTTTTTTTTCTCAATTCATCATTATCTCTCATCATGACAGAATCGCTGGGAAAAAATATCTGTTTCGATTAAATATCCGCGAATCGTCCCTAGTGACGATTAAATATGTAAAAACTCACAGCGCGATTGGAACAATCTTCAAGAAATTGAGTGAAGACTTTTGCGTGAATTGCGTACACCAAATTCGTCAAGTAAAATTGTGAAAAAGTATTTAGATAAGAAATTGAAATGTAGGTTCGAGTGTTTCAAGAACTCTTAGAAATTAAGTTTGTGTGACACTTAACTCGCTGATAATGATCGAGAATAGAGGGAAAACAAAAATCCAATAAATTTAAGTACCTGATTGATCGATATTTATACAAAATTTTGAATATTTACTAACTCTGCTTCCCAGTTAGGTTTGCTAACATTTAATTTTTCATATGGTTTTCAGATCTACTACGACGATTATCCCAAACCCAAAATACAATTTTCTGTGGAAGAATTTTAATATTTTTGTCGGCATACTTTCCTTTTTCCGAGAGATCGGGGTTGAATGTGATGTCAGAATTCAATACAGATAATGTAACTGTTTACAAAACTACAGATTGTGTGGATGATGGGGATGATACTCTGCACAGAATTGAAGAAACAGAAGAAACTCTTTTTGAAGGGATGGATATATTCATTCCAGAATTAGAGAAAGTTGTTGCTCAGTGTCAAGAACAAAAAAAGAAACATTTGAATGTGGATTACAGTATGTACATAAAGTTTTCGTCCCTTCAAGATTTCTTAAGAAATCCAAATCTCTGTTACAATAAGACACAGTGGAAAATATTTACAACAGTAAGTAAATAGTAAACTCTTTCTCACCCGATCTCTGTTTTACGCCATTTTTGAATTTTCAGTACATGGTTGACCTACTGCAAGCCCTTGAATCATCAAAACTTATCCTAGAACAGGTATCAGATATAGCAGATATGACTAAATCATTGCAAAGTAATTCTCTCACGTTTGCCTCATCTTCAACATCATTCCCCTCATCATTCTATATCCCAAAACTGGAAGATGAGAATCAATACTTTGCAAAATATTTGACAAATAGACGAGTTCTGGAATTGGAGATGAGTGATCCACAATTTCGAAGAAGTTTTTTGGTTCAAATTCTGATTGTCCTGCAATATTTACTGCACCCTGTGAAATTTAAACCGTAAGATTATATTTTCTATTTTAGACTTTATGCTAGAAGAAATGATATTTGAAATGTTTTTAGTGAATCATTCGTGTTGAATGATGAACAAGCACAGTTTATTAATAAAACAATGGAACGAGTCCATATTATTCTGGGTCAAATCAAACCTGGAGGGACGAATTTTGTTGAAAATGTGAAACATATTCTAAAGGTTAACATTGATATTTTGAAAATGACACAAAAAACGTACACAAAGATTACATGTTTTAAAGTTACATCTCAATCCAACCGGGAATTCTGTCCTGTTATGTTAGATTTTGGTGACCTGTAATGGTCAAGAATGAACATTTGATGAGATGTTGCCGTGCCAAAGTTTGTTCTACTAAGACTTGTAATATGAGATAGGTTTACTGATTAAAACAGATGGTTTTTGTGTACATTATTTATGCCATGTGGATTAGTCTAATGCTTATAGTAATATTGATTTATATTGTAACCAAATTATATAGAGGGAAGAAATTTGGAACAAATGGAAGAATGAGGGATGTCNTGGTTTTTGTGTACATTATTTGTGCCATGTGGATTAGTCTAATGCTTAATATTGATTTATATTGTAACCAAATTATATAGAGGGAAGAAATTTGGAACAAATGGAAGAATGAGGGATGTCCACCAATCAAAAAACCCATTCCACCACCTGTTTCAGTTTCAACGGATCCAAAACTTGGGAAGATTGTGTCAACCAAATCTGAATCAAAAAAGAGTTCCTTAGATTTACGCGATGGAATAAAGATAGATGAAGCAACATTAGTAACCGGTGAATCTTCTCTGGAATTTGAAGAAGGAATGAAGACTAAGCCTACCAAGAAAATTCGAGGCAGGCTTGGATTACTTCTAAAAAATGTTGTCAAGAATAAAAAGTTTTCCCTTGGAAAGTAAGCTCTTTGGGATTACTACACTGCTAAGCAGAATTATAGACGAGCGAGAAATTACTTTTTGCCCATACTTTTTACTGGACAAAGTCCTCCGCTAAAATTATGTAAAGATTTTTTTGAATCATAACATTAATTCCAATTCTTTTCAAAACGGTTTAAATTTTTTCACGAGTCTCTCCTCTCCTGATTTCTAAAAAATGTNACACTGCTAAGCAGAATTATAGACGAGCGAGAAATTACTTTTTGCCCATACTTTTTACTGGACAAAGTCCTCCGCTAAAATTATGTAAACATTTTTTTGAATCATATCATTAATTCCAATTCTTTTCAAAACGGTTTAAATTTTTTCACGAGTCTCTCCTCTCCTGATTTCTAAAAAATGTNCATTAATTCCAATTCTTTTCAAAACGGTTTAAATTTTTTCACGAGTCTCTCCTCTCCTGATTTCTAAAAAATGTCTTCTCTCTTAGTGATTAGGCCTTAGAAAACCACATACATTGAATGAATAATGCATATATTACTATCTCTCATCTATGGTTCGTTTATAATTGCGTCCAGCACTGCATGTTAACAGTTTACAGGGTGTGGCCATGGCGGAATTCACAATAAAATAGAAAATGGTTGCACCATATAAAAATATATGTTATGGTAAGTTCCGCCACACCCTGTAAAATAAACTAATTCACTGTTCTCATGAACCATAGACCCATATGAAGTGCTCTTAAAAGTACAGTGTGCATATCATTTTTTGGTACCTTCTTTATCCTTTTTCACCATAGCTCTTCCCAATATATATGGTTGCTTGTAATATTTGCGGATATTAAATCGAAACCATTATTTTTTTTCAATTTCTATGTAAAACCTCTTCGCGGTGAGATGGAAAAATGACGTCATGTAAAAGTATGCTTTCTAGGGTACCAGAAAAGATTACTCACTCTGTAAGTAAAAGTAACTTCTCACTCATAGGAAGTTACTTCTAAAAGTAAAAGTCTCTTCTCAAGGGTTGATTAATAGATGCTATGAGGGATTAATCTAAAAAAAAAATTTTTTTTAGATAAATTCCTCATAACAACCTTGCGTTAACTGTGATGGAAAGAATTGGTCAGCTAAAATGTTGCGTTAGGCTTCTGCATGTTCGTCAAATTTTTTTTACTAATACTGATTCTTCCCTGGTAATGTTTTCGTAAAACTTTTAAATTCTTGTCTGCATTGGAGTGACTAGCATTTGGTACATGTACTCGGTGGGCGCGTTTGGTCTCAGAATTTTGGCTGATCAGTTCTTGTCATCAACACTATGGTTTCTGAAAGCTGTGTGTGTTCTGTTTAGCTCTGAATTAAATCGGCTGTGGAACATTTGTCCGGATAATTTGGCTGCTTGCCGCTCAAAGACTCGAGACTTTATGCCATCAATTGAAGCATACTTTTTGGAAGCAATGAAAGAACTTGACCAAGATCCTCTAACACCTTTTGATCCAAAAAGAGAAGTAAAACCTAAAAAGTAAGTGAATAAAAATAAATTCTTTCAAATCTTTAATTTCCTATAACCATTCCTCACAGGATCTTGGGAAATGCCAACTTTGGATGGAGGGGTTTGAGACTATTAGCCCGACGAAGTCCATACTTCTTTCAAATGGTTAGTGGGACACCTATACATCCACTCCAAAATTATTTGGAGTTTGTACTCCGGAAGATTTCAGCGGACCTCGATATAAATCTTAATACTCAGCCTGTTGAGCAGTTGAAGGTATCCACAACTTACTTAAAGGGCAAAAGTTTACACTGATGGTGAATTCGTTTCTGAGGTATTTTAAAGTTAAGTTGTGAACTATTGTCGATACTTAGGTAAAAGTAGAAACCACAACTGAAGATAACGATGTTTCACAAAATGCTTCCAGTGCTCCTGTAAATGGTGAAGTAGAACAAGAGTCAGAAGTCGTCACTGCATCAGCCGATGATGATGAAGAATTGAGTCGACCAGAGACTGGAGTTGAAGATGATAGGAAAGATGGTGAAGAGGGAGAAGTAGAAAATGGTATTCGAAATCTTTCTGAAACTGAACAGAATCAACTCGGTAGGAGCTTAGGATCAGATTGGAAAAAACTTGGACCCAAGCNGAGCTTAGGATCAGATTGGAAAAAACTTGGACCCAAGCTTGGATTTTCCGCAGATGAGGTAATATGCAAATACCCTCCAACAACTAGCTCGTATTGAGTCGATAATTGGGTTGTTTTATTTAATTGGTCACATTTAATGTACTAAAAAGCTTAATGAAACTTACATTATGTAAGTGTTGTCTAAAAGTATGTTAGAAAAATATTATTCTTTGCATTGGTTTTGNCTTGGATTTTCCGCAGATGAGGTAATATGCAAATACCCTCCAACAACTAGCTCGTATTGAGTCGATAATTGGGTCGTTTTATTTAATTGGTCACATTTAATTTACTAAAAAGGTTAATGAAACTTACATTATGTAAGTGTTGTCTAAAAGTATGTTAGAAAAATATTATTCTTTACATTGGTTTTGNCTTAATGAAACTTACATTATGTAAGTGTTGTCTAAAAGTATGTTAGAAAAATATTATTCTTTGCATTGGTTTTGTTACTGAAAACCCTATATGCTATTATAATTTGACGGAATTGGCGGTGACGAAGTTAAATGAACAGCAACAGTTACTTTGTAAACTTTTACTTGGTGAGAGGACCATCAAAATTCAAACCTTGTGTCAATCGGTACATTGAAAATGAATATTGTTCTCTATGACTTCCAGTTTGGATTGAGCATAGTCAATGACTCGAATCATGTCTCTAATTCTAAAAGTCCGATAAGCTAATTTTCCTACAATGGGAAAGAGTAATGACTCCAAAGTCTGGGATTTCACTCCCAGTCATGTTTCTGACTCACAACCAGAAAGGAGTCAGAGTTATCAAATGACTCCCGACTTCCAGAAATCCTTGGAGTCAGTCTTAAATAACTCTTATAAATGTGTTTGAAATTTCAGGTTGATTTTTTCGATTCTGAGCAAAAGGAGAACGCTGCGTCTTATATGTTGAGGTTATGGACCGAGCAAGAAAGAGAAGAAGCCACCGTTGCAGATTTACTGTACATATTAGAAGGCTTAGGACTGCGTGAGAAAGCTGAAGGCATAATTGCTGTTTAACATTCATCCAGTCTTGAATTTGTGTCCACTTTATTTTTTAGTGTGCTTTGTATAAAGTTTTGAAAAAAAAAAGGATATCCCAGAATCTTGTTTGACAACTTATAATAAATATTTCAACAAAAATATTTGTTTCAATACAGACTTTATTTTATAAGATGCTACATTGACTGTTGCTACCGATCCCTTCAGAAGTAGTTAGAGCTTTTTGAATTTTTTTTCACTCCCTGTTTCACAAACATCACCTATAAATATATTCAACCCACATACTAAAACTTTCTCATAGTGTATACCCACCACAATGCAGAGTCGGGCACGACTACAACGAAATTGGTCAAGGTTCCCATGGTATGCGAAAAGTAGATTTATTATGAGAAGCAGACCAATACAAAAGAATTGAAAATTGGAAAATTTTGTTGAATAAAAATTCATACAGGCAGAAAATTTTGTTGAATAAAAATTCATACAGGCAGAAAATTTTGTTGGATAAATTTCCACACAAGCAAAAAATTTTGTTGGATAAATTTTTACACAGGCAAAAAATTTTGTTGGATAAATTTCCATACAGGAAGAAAATTTTGGTTAATAAATTCCCATACAGGCAGAAAATTTTGTTAGATAAATTCACATACAGGCAGAAAATTTTGTTGGATTAATATCTCAGTTTTATGTAATCTGCAAGAAACATGGGCATTATAGGAGCAGTCTATGTCCACACTCTGCCTGCATGGAAATTTATCCAACAAAATTTTCCGCCTATATGGACGTTTATCCAACATAATTTTCTATCTGTGTGGAAATTTTTCCAACAAAATTTTCTGCTNGGAGCAGTCTATGTCCACACTCTGCCTGCATGGAAATTTATCCAACAAAATTTTCCGCCTATATGGACGTTTATCCAACATAATTTTCTATCTGTGTGGAAATTTTTCCAACAAAATTTTCTGCTTGTGGAAATTTATCAAAAAAAATTTTCTGGCTGTATGGAAATTTATCCAAAAAAATATTCTGCCTGTGTGGAAATTTATCCAACAAAATTTTCTGCCTGTGTGAAAATGTATCCAACAAAATTTTTTGCTTGTGGAAATTTATCCAACAAAATTTTCTACCTGTACGAATTTTTATTCAACAAAATTTTCTGCCTGTATGAATATGTATCCAACAAAATTTTTTGCCTCTATGAAAATTTATTCAACAAAATTTTCCAATTTTCAATTCTTTTGTATTGGTCTGCTTCTCATAATAAATCTACTTTTCGCATACCATGAGAATCTTGAGCAATTTCGTAGTAGTCGTGCCCGACTCTGCATTGTGGTGGGTGTACACTATGAGAAAGTTTTAATATGTGGGTTGAATATTATTTATAGGTGAGGTTTGTGAAACAGGGAATGAAAAAAAAATCAAAAAGCTCTAACTACTTCTGAAGGGATCGGTACCAGAGTTAGACTAAATCCATACATTAGAAATCTTACGTTCTTCCGAGTAAGTGGGCCGCTTAGAGCAGTGTTGGGCAACCCTTATTTTTTCGTCCCCGTCTGAAGGGATTGATACGGGAGACCTTTTTTTACAACTGAAAGACGGGACGGATGAAAAAATTTTTTTTTGAAAGACGGGCGAGAGAAGACGCTTTNGGACGGATGAAAAAATTTTTTTTTGAAAGACGGGACGAGAGAAGACGCTTTTATATTTTAAACACGTTAGGTGGACGAGACAGAAGGAATTTTTCTTAGTGAAAGACGGGACGGGGTGGTTGAAATCTCAACGTAGCACTATGACTTGTAACATGCTTTTTCAAAACGTCATGTTTTCTTTTTTATAAGGTTGTCACAACTTACTCTGAATTAGGTGTTCAATAGATACTTTTTTCCACCTTTTTCCTTGACTTTTTTTCAAGAAAAGTAGAAACGGTTCACCTTCACACGACTTACGACCGTTTCATGCTTTTTTCAAAACCAACGTTTTTAGGAATATTTTTCTGAAAAAGTTTGAAAAATCAATCCATACGTTTTCATTTCGTTGTCATTGCGTTTTCCACTCGTTGTTTGGAAAAAGTTTTTCTGAAAAAACGATACACATATTTTATCTTTTCATTGCGAACTCCGATCGTTGTGTGAAAATGAACACTTTCTACTTTTTCTTGAAAATGGTACGGAAAAAGATTGGAAAAAGTATGTATCTGGCGTTAGGAATTCGTAATGAAAAGAAAAAGTATGTAATGTATTGTTTTTTTTTTCTAAAAAAGCTTCTTTTAACAACGGGTAAAAAACGCAATGACAACGAAATAAAAAGTGTAGATNAAAACGATACACATATTTTATCTTTTCATTGCGAACTCCGATCGTTGTGTGAAAATGAACACTTTCTACTTTTTTTTGAAAATGGTACGGAAAAAGATTGGAAAAAGTATGTATCTGGCGTTAGGAATTCGTAATGAAAAGAAAAAGTATGTAATGTATTGTTTTTTTTTTTTTTCTAAAAAAGCTTCTTTTAACAACGGGTAAAAAACGCAATGACAACGAAATAAAAAGTGTAGATNGTTTTTTTTTTCTAAAAAAGCTTCTTTTAACAACGGGTAAAAAACGCAATGACAACGAAATAAAAAGTGTAGATTAATTTTCCAAACTGTTTCAGGATAATTTTGCTGAAAAAGGTGGTTTTTGAAAAGTTGCATGAAACGGATGTAAGTTATTGTATGGACAGTCGATATTCTTCTCCAATCAAAAATTGAAGAATATCAGGCTGAGTCAGGTGAAATGCTTGAGAAAGATTAATCAGTTTCCTGGTTTGTTTATTAGCAAACTTACTACAGTGGAAGTGGGCTACAATGAGTGGGATATAATGAAATCGCTGGTATATTAAAACGGAAAATATTATTTATTAGGTCTGAGAGAGAAACTTAAATTTTAAAAGCTTCGTCTATAACTAACATCAATTACATTGAATAAATTTGCACGTCCTTCACCTCTGGTAGCTGAGGTTCACTGTATTACTTTCTCAGTTTAGAATCTAAGGCAAATTACCACTCCCGGGTTGTATTCTCACAATGTCGGGAAGGTATTTCGTTTTCCCAACTAAGCTGAGGTCTACTAGCTCATTTCTAGGAGCTGAATCAGTACCAATTCTTTCGATACGAAAAGTAAATTTTCCTCATAAGGATATTTTCATACATATTTCAGTGGAGTAACAAGAAATGTTGTATTTATAATTATAGTATTAATATTATACTCTAAACAGCATTACTACTGTTAGAACGAAGGATGAAAAATCCTGAGTACTTTCAATAACTCGTTTCCCGCCAAAGTTTTACTGCCTGCAACCAACCATGTAACAGACCTTTGGCAGCTTTTGTAATTTAGTTAAATTTATTTATAACATTAAAGTTTCATATAATTGCATGAACTCATGATTTTCTACGCTAACAATTTCATCCTTGAATTGAACATTTACATAATCAAATTAATAAGGTATGGCTTAAAGTATTTTAGATCTAAAAAAATCTGCTTTAAACACTTGGCAGCTCACCGTACAATAAAAAAAAGTTGTGCAGTCGCTCATTTTGTGGAGCCATTGAATTAATTTGGAGGTTTTGGTACAAAAAAAAATTCAGAATTCAGTATTTATTGATAAACAAAACTATTCAAATCTATTTTTTTTTATTTAAGGTAAAAACTGTAAATTTTGAGGTTTAATTAAAAATCATTTTCAAAATCAAAAATCCTTCAATTCCTAGTTAACTAATTTGTTAAGCAAATATTCAAATCAAAGGACTAAAATTGTTTTCTTAGTGGATCATGAATGGATGAAATTATACATGATTTTAATNAAATATTCAAATCAAAGGACTAAAATTGTTTTCTTAGTGGATCATGAATGGATGAAATTATACATGATTTTAATATTTATAAATAAATATAACTAATTTACAAATGCTTCCCAGGCGTCACTTACATCGGTTGTTGCCGGCACTGAAATTTTAGCGAAAACGAGTTGGTGAAAGTTCTAAGGGTTTTTCTATTTTTGGTTCTACAGTACAACCANAAATATTCAAATCAAAGGACTAAAATTGTTTTCTTAGTGGATCATGAATGGATGAAATTATACATGATTTTAATGTTATAAATAAATATAACTAATTTGCAAATGCTTCCCAGGCGTCACTTACATCGGTTGTTGCCGGTACTGAAATTTTAGCGAAAACGAGTTGGTGAAAGTTCTAAGGGTTTTTCTATTTTTGGTTCTACAGTACAACCAAATGCACTACAACAGTGACAATACACTGTCAACACAGTTAGTTGTCTTGAAAAATCATTACAATATTACCAATTTGTTCATTGTTTTGCTCAACCTATTTGGTACATTACCACAAATACTATACTTCGAACAATAATATCAAATATGCTTAGTTTTGCTTGCGCTTCCATATGATAAAATGGACCAACTTGACAACGTATTACCTGTAGAGATTTGACTTTCTTAATTCTGTACATATAGTTATTTCTCATTTCAAGGATACAAAGCAACAAGAAAATATTCCTATTGAATTTAACGGAGTAAATGTATACGTTTGTCATAAGGTGAGAAACAACTGCTAAGGTGAAGGGAATAATGATTGATACTGCGCCTATAAATAAAACTGCCATGAGTTCTAATGTATTATAATACAAAATTAACCATGAATATGCCACAACCAATCCCACAATCATGACTAGTTTGTACACGGGAATCATAAGTCTTCCAAATACCATGTTTGACAAATTATTTAATATTTGTACGTATTTGTAAACGACGAAGCACTTCTCAATGCTGTTGACAGCATCTGATTTGCACGGCCATTCAATACTAAAAATATAAAAATTTTGATCAGAAGGTATCTGCATTATCGGAAGAATTAAGTTTTACCTTGCCTTTCGAATCCAAAAATTTAGACTTATATAAGTGGCGTAAATGGAAATAGTTGAAACAAGAATACTTGCATAAACGTCCATGTAAATAATTGAAACCATTATAACTATAAGTAGCTGAACGAGTTTATAGTCATAAATATGTGGGTAGACGGAGGCAGGATGATCCTTTAGAACAACTAGTAGGGTAATGAGACCAATATAGCTGAGGAATTGGAGTATCAAAGCTGCTACTAATAGAGATTCTCGTGTTTTATAGTTATTGTACAAGCTGACGCCAACTCTTGTTTCTACAAAATACGAATAAGATGCTGACACTTATACAATGAAGAATTTTGTTCAAATTAAGAGACGCATATAATTATCTTTTTTTGCAGTTCCACCTATTCGCCATTGCTGTATCTCCTATTTTGAGGAGGGCTTATAACTGTCTCCCCAGCCCTCATCCAGTCAACATCTCTCCCAAGACGGTCAATTAGGAATTCCATTTCCCCCCATTTACGTCCCATGATTGTTAGATCTCTGACCATACCCTACTCTAGACAATTCACCGAACCATTTCCCAAACTCTATCCCCATTTCCATTTTACATAAGCCTATTTTTAACCTTCATAATAAAATATATAAATTTTGGGCTATTTCCAAAAATACATCCTGGGTAAAAAATGCACTAAAAATACGCAAAGTTTTGTTTTGATTTTAGGCAAAATATTCCAGCACACTAAAAAAGCAGTTTGAAAAATAATCATTTGATATACTTTCTACATATATATCTACATATATATTTGATATACTTGCTTCCAGACATCTGAACTCCAAAGCCAAATGCGTTAATTATTCAACAATGGTGTAAACTACGCAATATTTAATATCGGTTTCCATCGGGTACATATGCATGCAGCTTTGCTATCTTATTATCAAAATTGTTCCTCTACTTCCTCTACAGTCTTTACATAGATTATACAAATTTATAAACTTTATACAATTTGAAAACATGTTATTCAAATTGTATAACCCTTGTGGATTATAGACTTCTTCAGCCCTTGCGGTAACGAAGAATTGTTCAATAATTTACGCCATCTTTGAAATTAATTATAAATATAAAATGCTGAATGTGTATTATAAAATATCCTACTTACCAATACCTTGGTTCAGCCATAATATGACATTTATCAAACTATTGAATTCTGAATTGTATTTGAGTATACTTAGTTTAGCAAACCCTCCGACGATGAAAGTTAATAAATTTATTCCGTTAAATATGACTCTGAAATTTTCTTTCAATACTATAGCCATTCTTAGCTTACAAGCAGAAAAAATAATTTCGCTTGTATAAAGAATAAATATAAAGTAGTTGAACACAATACACCTGGTACGTAATCCGTTGGGCTGTTTTTTAGTTGAATAGAATGGAAATGACTTTATATAAGAGACAATTTGAAGTATTGTAGTTAAAATTTTAGTTTCCTTCTTACTCAGCATCTTAGTAAGCTGTGGCAAGTAGTTGTTTTTCAATAAATCAGTAAATACAATAGCCTATTTGGTTTTAAACAATTTTTATGCGGAATTTGTTGGTTAGTTAAACAATATATTGTAATTAAGGGTTGTGTAATTACCATGTATACCAAAAGTCGTTCATCAATATACTAACTTTAGCAGAAGGCACAACATATTAGCAAGCTCATGAGAACATTGCACACAATTTAGATAAGTGTATTAAGTTCGGTAATTGTACTTACTTAATTTCAAAATAGCCAGCCATTAAGTATTGCTGGTTTTGAATTTTTAATGCATTTTACTTTGTTATGGCATATTCTCTATTAGATGTAATTACAATCTAGATCTCTCTTACAACCATGGTCGAGTATTACGAAGACTATTTAATTGACCTATGTAATTTGACTTATACATCATGACCTTCATGTTGTAACTTGACTTAACTTTTCATAAAAATGCTCTTGCAGAATAGACAATAGAACAAAATCAAAATATTTTTTCTATATTTCAATGCTACGATTTATAAAAATAAAAGGATTACCATCACGTCTACTTTTGATCAACTGAACATTATGTTTAATAATATTTTTTGAGATTTAGAATGGATCACAGAATTCTCAGTCCCAAGTAACGTCTTTGAAATCAACGCATAAAATCCATCTAGCTGGCTTAAAGCTATATCCCTAGTGCATAACCACCATAGGGCGACAAAATATTTACCAAGTATTGCCGAAATATTAAGACCAAAATGTTAAATTATTTACGTCAATATTTGGAAATATTAATTAAAGGGTTTAAAATTTAAATAACTCAAAATAGTTTGACAGTGTACGGAATAGTTGAAAACTAAGCCGGTACTGCCTGATGCCTATCTCAAAATACTATGGACCTTGTTTATTTTAAATTTCTATTAACACCACGGCTACTTATTTGACGCGGCGTAGGTTATACACAAACAATTGACGGAACACTACTCCTCATGTGAATTCGAGCAAGCGATATACCTTTCGATCGGAAATTCAACATAGATTATCTGACTTTCATTGTTGACGGTGATGTAAAATTTTGCAAATTTGTTTGAAAAAAAGATTTAACCAAAGGTACCGGACTATATTTGATGAAATGTTAAGTCAATCAATCATGAATCTTTTCTAGATTACGGATATGACATCCGTTTGGTCAAATTTTGTAAAAAAATTGAAAATAGAAAACAAACAAAAAGTGTTTTTTTTTTGACTAGTTGAGTGCAGGCTAGAAATAACTACGTTTGTGACTGAGGTAATACTACCGTTGTAACGACGTCAGATTTATTAATATTTAGCCCAGACGCTGTTCAGCATCGAGAAACGTAACCAGATTTGTAGGAATAAACTACGCGCTTCTCGCACCTCGCGTCGTGCACTCGATGACAGGCGAACTAATAAAACACCAATGATGTACTTCGCCATATCCCAACATTAGTCCATATTGCGTTGCAGCAGGGGATCAATATTTTAATCAATATTCGCAATTGCCTGAGATTTTCAAAATTCTTGCAAGATTTGAACTTAACGCCCACATTGGATACCATACAAGATGTAAGTCCCCATTAATTTTTAATTAAGCATTTAACTCAGTGAAACTGTGTTTATTTTGAAGAATAAATCCGTATGGTCATATATTATTTTGTGGTTAAAATGGATCTTTTAATTGATTTTCACAAGACTAATAATTTTAAAATTGTTCTGTTGACCAAGTAATGCTTATTACGAACTTAAACTCATACAAGATATAATGGATTATAACTTGCGACTTACATAATTGTTTATTTTAACAACGTAATTGTTTACAAGTAAATTTCAATACGAACTTCACCTTTTGTTATATCATCTATCCTACGGTGGCTCGATGATATAAGTTTCATTATGTCATTCAAGTTAAGCAGCGTGCTCTGATTATTTGTCGCCTTTGGTGGCATTCATTCAGGTAGACTAGCAAGGTGGCATTGAGACAAACGTTGCTTTTGGGTTTTTCAGTCATTATAGATATTGACTAGGATTGGACCTTTAATGCCATTATTTTATGGACTAGACTCCATGACTCGATACCTGGATGCAAGATATCAAAAAAAAATGTCAATAGACTTTGTTCATTTTGTGACAAGCCGCGCTCAATAACACCTGGACGTGTTCAGCTTTACTATCTTAGGAGTTAATACCCTAGTCAATCCCGACCCAAACCTGCCTTTAAATGCATATCTGGAACTTCAAAAAGCCTTCTGAAAGTTATATAAGTTAAAAATACAGTTGGTGCTTGCAGTTGAAAAGCAAACTGATATCCATAAGTAAGGAAGTTTGAAACAACAGAAAAATTGTAGAAGTATGTAAGATTCGCCAGAAAACGGATGGTTTTCAGGCACCAAAAAAAAACACTTGATAAAATTTCACTTTCAATCCGCAGTACTGCATGCTACCGTACTATGCAGAATATGTGAACGCTTTTTATCTTTTTATTTACTATGCAATCTGTGTGTGAAAAATAAATAAAAAGCGTTCACATATTCTGCATGACATGGTACAAGATATTTCAAAAACTTGTTTCAAAGTACATGAACATCATCCACGGATGATCACTTTAGCAGATGAGACAAATTTTAATACCTCTGCCATCAACGGTTTTGATACTTTATATACAAATCGTTGATACATCAGAATGCAACAACTGATACCTCAGCTACCAAATGTTGATAGAATTACCATCCACGGTGAATACTTAAGCTTAAAGATCACTCCACTTTTTCATGATGTGGTTCAGTTGCCTCATTTACCGAAGGTGGATACATCCGAAACAAAAGGTGGAAAAACACTTTTACGTTTGAATCAACCATCCAACGGTTGATTATTTTTGCCCATCTGGGGATTCGCTTGGGTTATAAGCCACCGTTCTCAAACTCATCCCACCAATTATTTGTTTGGACACTATATTTCTAATTCCCAATTTATTTTAATTTTATTTTTTATTAATTATTGAGCAAAATTGTTAGTTTCTACATTATAACAGTTTGAATAAGGTACTTTGTATAAAATTAATGGCCGTATGTAGAAATACGACGCGTGATGAGCGGAATTTCAGCTAAGTTTAGTTTAATAAGGACAATAATTGTAGCAAAGGTACTCAGCCAGGATTTACATAAAGCATCCATTATTGGTGCTCCGCTTGAGATCTGGAAATATCATAGTATTCTCTTTTAATATTTACAATAAATGTGCTAAAGGTTATTAAATTGGGATTAGTTAATTTAATCAGTGCTACGGCAAAACATCCCATGTAAGTTCTAAATTGAATTGTTAATTTTTCTTCCCAAGTCAAAAATATATAATGCATAAAATATATTATTAGTTTGTTAAATGTTTTAGATTAAAATTACAAATTACTCAGTCGAGTCAACTAAAAACCAGCAGCTGATCGAAGGCATGGATATTTCACAAAATTTTGTACAGGATTGGTCAAAAAATTCAATTTCCTGAGTCCTTTGGAGCGATAGTCAATCGTATACTTACGTTTTGACAAATGCTCATAACAGAACCAATGTGCTTGCTTAATTACCAAACTATTCGACTACTTTGGATTATGAAAAAAATATTCCGTTATCCTAAATAAAATCTTCGTACAAATGTCTAGAATTTGGTTCAATTTTGAATTTTTTTGAGCGGTCAGTATTCACAGCTATTTAATCCGAGAGTATATCACGTGGAACTATATTGCAACTTTTCACCACATATCGCGTCTTCGATAATTTCAAAAAGTTGACTAAATTTGTGCAAAATAATTAATAGAAGAAAAATCAGCTAACCCAAAGTTAGTTAAAGGTTGCTATTTATTTTACAACTTTTGGATATTACAACTATTATGGCATTTCCACCAATTATCAAATTGGTGAAATTAATGATTACTTCTACTCCACAAAGTGTCCGGCTTATAGAAAGAACGTCATTTGTTTAAAGTCCTATTCCTTCATTTGTAATTTCATGAAACATTAATATGAATTTTTTGTGCTCTCTAGTTCCACAACTAAGGAATATCGATTTAATATGAGGTGCTCATTTTCTCTTGCTCTAAATAGTTTCGATAATGCATGCATTTGACAGCGTAAAAAATGGAAGGCTTAACTTTGCGTAAAAGTTTTTCGTATAATATAGTGCGCAAATAATTTTGTGACGGTTTCAACTTCGTTTTTACAACAAATGAGTTTTTATTTTACAAATAAGATGTATCAATATCAAGTCTTAAATGTGAACAAAATTGGTTGAAATATATCTGCAGAAAAAGAAGTTATAGTAAAAAATTGAAAGTGAAAACAGTGAAAGTCGCGAAATAATTTTGAACGATATTAAATTTTTTTGTTAAAATTGTTCAAAGTTATTAATTTAATTGCAAGTTTTGAGTACTTTAGTACTTAATAGATCCCCCTCTAACAAGAACTACTTTATAAACACGGCTTGGTAGTGAATTAGCTAGAGTTTGAAAATTATTTTGCCGCTTTCTTTTTGCGCCATTAACTTTTCCTTGCATATCTCTGGTTTGGGGTGTCTTTAGAAAAAAAATTTTGCACCAATATTTGTGACAAAAGTAGGAAACAAAAGTGTAAATTTGGAAACATTTGAACCATTTTCTGTACCTTTGTACCAAATTTTGATCCCTCGTTCAAACTTATTTTGCGCACTGTAATTTAAAATTTTGTGAAATCGTAGATCTTATAGTACACGCTTTCTCACTTACACTGTCATGTCGGACAAGTTAAAGCTATGGGATTACGACTCAGATTACATGATTACAGAATCTTTAGGAAAAACAATGCACGACATGCAAACAAGAAAGGCATCTACACAATGAAGGCAATGGACAATGTTTCATTTCATTGCCAATAAATTCATTGATTCTTTTTACATTGTTGCATCCAAGTTTTTGACTCAGCTAAAATACTAATGTATTCTAAACACTAGCCTCGCTTTTTTGAATTATAAACATTACATTGTTAAATTAATTAATTCATAAACGTACTAGCAAAATCATCGTTTTTAATCGCTAAATTACATAAAAAACTATGCGGTATTTACAAGAACAAAAATACGTTAGTATGCACGGTGACTCAGGAACTTCATTCGTTTTCTGATTAACATCAGAACATTTATTAAATTTTGTATCCGTATTATTTGGACATTTATTTCTGATAAACTATGGAAATCTTTACATGGGTACGATTAGAATTTATAATTTTGATCTCAAATTACTTATACATTACTTACACATTTATTAGACAAGCAAGAAACTACTTTTAACCTGTGCACTTTGCAGGAGAAAGTCCTCGGCTAAAATAATGTCCACGTGTTTCTTCGCTAGGAATAATTTTTCGGTCAAATCATATATTTATATAAAACATCATTCGAAAGCAAATAAATCAATGGAGCAAACTAGAAACGCAATCAGAGTGGTTGGCAAGTTCTATGATGAATATAATTAACGGAAAGTTGTAATTTCATAGTAATCTAGTAATCTGCAATCAATAACAAGTAATCCAGTACACTTTAGCCTTAATTAATGTTCATGCACTCAATGAGAATTTCTTCATCCTTCTAATTCGCTGTGCATTGGATCTGTATGCATCACTGCTTATATGATGAAATTTCCTACCCAATTAACACCGTCGTGAATCAGATATGTCCATTGTGCGTTGTAGAGATGCCCCGAGTACTCGGTTTACCGAGTACTCGGCAATACTCGCCCTCGTTGCCGAGTACTCGTACTCGGCAATATTCGAAAATGGTACTCGTCCACTACTCGGCCAACTGCACAGAGAATTTCTAAAACTTCTTGAAAGTAAAAACTAAACTCACTTGAAAATTTTACAGCATTTTTTAATTAGAATATATTACAAGAATATATTTTATACTTTTTTGAAGTCAATTTTCAATTTACTGAAAAAATTCAGTCCAATTCAGTTCAGTACTATTGCTTGTAAAAAATTTCCATTTCAGTTTAGTAATTTAAGTTTTCCAGTTCACTTCAGTTAAATTCAGTACTTCATTACTTTAAAAATATTCCCAGTACAATTCAGCCCAGTATTTCACTATTTTCTAATCACTTCCAGTTTAGTTCAATATTTTTCATTTCAGTTCAGTTTTACCTATTATTGAAATCCTTTCCAGTTCAGTTCAGATCAGTCCAAAACTATAAAGCACTGAACTGAAATGAATTCCCGACACAATCTGTAGTGTTCGTTAAATTCAAAATTCAAAATCAGCAGGTGTGCAGCGGCATCAAATTTGAGATAAGAAAATGACGCTCGTACTCGGCATTTGGCCGAGTATTGCTACTCGGGGCATCTCTACGCTTTGGAACGGGCTCTAACGCTTCCTTATATGTGTTCCGAAATGGGGCCTAAAGAAAGTGTTCTGACCAAGAGCAGCTTGCTTGCTTCTTCGAAACATAAATACGTTAAACGCGAGTTTTAGACAACACTTTTGAAAAATATATTATTTGAAAATTTGCCACTGTCTCAAGAATGTTTTCAATTTGAAGTGTTTATATTTTAGAAACAAGCCATATTATCACATATTAATTTATAACAAAAATTTGAAAAGTTTTATCAGCTTGACTAACCTCAAACTTATTTCATGCTCCATCTCAGTATATTTCAATTTTCCTACTAATGAATTTAGTAAATAATTTGTCTCATTCGATTTTTTAGATGGATTTTTTATTGACAACAGCTCCAAAAAGCTACCTAGAACTATTCTCATAAATCTCATTGAAATGTATATGACGAAATCGTTGCATGATGTTTTTTGGTTTAAATACATTATATTTTTCTTAAATATTCGTAAGTTTTTCAGACGAGAAATAAATTTTTTACAAAGTTTTCGAGTAGCTTAACAATGTCTTAAATAAAAAATAAAGATTGCTTTACGACAAATATTTTGCTCAGTATAATTCAGCATGCTTTCACGAAAGTCTGAAAATTGGTTTGCTCTAGGTTTAGCCATTCCTAGCTACCTCCAAATAATTTCGTACAAATTTATTATCAAACCTTCATATAAATTTGTTCTCACTTCTTGCCCATACTGGTTGCATATCAGCTACTGTACTATAGGAATAAATGTTGTGCATCTGCTGATTTTAATTTATCAGGCTTGTTTTGCACGTCTAACATTTGAAGACCGAATATTTACACTTGGAGTTTGTGCTCTTGATATATATGCTGTTTTATGTGAAGGGTTTCTTGTAAAAAACACCTGCGTTCTCATCCCTGCCGAAAACATGCTGTTTGAAATATATCACAATCTAGGTAAACTGCACACTCTTGATATTATTGAATTTGTATTTTGAAATATTTGCTACAAATTTTAGGGAATAATCTCAATATGAAATTGGCATCAACCGGAGTTGATGTAATGGTTCAGTTGACAACAACTTTAACATTTGGAATAGTAACAATGATGATACCAACACTCATTTTGTTACTGCAATTCGCTGATAGACTGAACCATGCATACTTTTTGGTTCGTTCAAAGAATTTGCTAGTAAATATTCTAGCTGGGACTGTTTTGGGTACTGGTGCTATTCATGGTACATTTTGCATTTATGCATTTGCTGTTTTTGGTATTTTGAATTTGGAAGGGGCAAATACTGCAACTAAATTATTGTGGTAAGAATATTATTACGAACTAGCTTTTAGACGTTACGTATCAAAAGATTGTGTTGATGATTATATTTTATTGAAAGGTGGGAAAAAGCTCATCTTCATAATTACATAATTGAAAGGAAAAAGTTACTTTACCGCCAAGTTCAATTCGCGAGTATGAGAATTTTGAGAATACTGAAAGACTACATATTTTCATTTTATTATATGCTAAACACAAGTACCATCATACTTGTGTATATACTAATCAAGTACAACGTGAAGCTTCCTGTATTGATTGGTGCTAACGCCCTAGTAATTGTTATGAACTTTCTGATAGGAATGTGGTATTATTATAACCAGATGGTGCATCTCAAATACAATTCAGAAGAATATTCACAGTCTCATCTTCGAAACATGGTGGTAGCAAATAAAGAAAACATACGATATTGGAAATCTTGCATGCGAATTATGGTTCCTGTTGGAGATCAATTTTTCATTGAAGAGAGACAGTTTTATTTAAGGGTAATGCATTATGTTATTGCGAAATATATATTTGATCTTTTACTTGCATTTAGAAGTTAAACCGTCAAAATCAAAACCGTAAACCTAAACTTTACAATATTAGTGGTTTCCGTCTTAATACATCCTTGTCAAACTCAATTATGTACCTAACAATAGGTTAACTTCATATCATTCCTATAATTTTTGTACTGCATTAATTTATGTTAAAAACTAATGTGCGGATTACTTTCGTCTCGCACATTAGTTTTTTGAAAGTTTCAAAACCCTTTTCAAAATGCAATCGTATATGATTTCCAGTTTCTGTGCATAAATGCATTTCCAAGAAAATACCATTTTTTTTGTTGGCCAATATTCATTGGCAATTTAAAAAATCTTTTGAAAATAAACTCATNTCCAAGAAAATACCATTTTTTTTGTTGGCCAATATTCATTGGCAATTTAAAAAATCTTTTGAAAATAAACTCATATTACTTACCGATTCTATATAGTCGGCCTAGAAATTATTGACAAATTGATGTGGATAATGAATGATTATCTTTAGCGTTCTTTTCTGTTTCAGTATCAGAACCTCCACTTGGTTACTTGGAGTTGAAAGTTTAGAACAATAAGTTAGAGTTGTTTTTTACCAATATACATGTATGTTGACTCATCTGCATGTGTGTATATGGCGCCAGGAAAACATAAAATTTAGTCGATTAATTTGGACAACGAAATTTATTTTTCCAAAAATCGAAAAATTTTCCAAATAAGCTCCCACCTACGAAGTTTTCATTGTTATATATATTTATACTAAATTTAGAGCCGTATTAATTAGGCACAGGAATATTTTTTTGAAAATCACAAAAATCATTTCAAAATAAACTCATATCACTTAGCCAATCTTGCATATTCACGGATTAAATAGCTGTGAATACTGACAAAAAAATTTTTTGCGAGGTCAATATTCACAGCTATTTAATCCGAGGATGTATGAGCTATTGGAGCGAGAATAATCGGAGAGTCGTTTTCACTCTGAGATGTGCCTGTTGTTCTGATGCCATAAGATAGCGGAGACTTTCGTTTACCAATGGACTACCGTAAGAATAACCAGGTTATTTATTGAGAAAAACGCGTATTCCTTACCAAGAATGGAAGATGCTGTCGATCCACTAAGTGTAGCTAAGTAGTTCTTAGGGTCTATCACGTAAAAGTCGATGAGACAAATCAAGAAAAGATNCGATCCACTAAGTGTAGCTAAGTAGTTCTTAGGGTCTATCACGTAAAAGTCGATGAGACAAATCAAGAAAAGATGTTATTTATTATGCAGCAAACTGGCTATGGATCTACATAAGTCACCGTCCAGTAATGCACGCAGTGTTGTCGAGTCTTAAATGAGATTTGTTATAAGTATACTTACTAGACGACTTAGTTTTATTTGCTGAGTCCGTCGAGGAACATCAGCATAGACTTAGAACTGCTTTGCAATGTGTCGAAGATACGTCTTGAACTTCATAGCGAGTAAGTGTCGCTCTGGAGGAAACATGATTGAGTATCATGGATATCTAGTTTTGAGTGCAGCAGGAGTTTAGTTCATTCTGAACGACTGAAAATCTTACGGCACTTATCACACACAACGTAATTGGTTGCTGTGCGGTGTAATCAAGCTAAAGGCAATGGTTGCCAAGGTTACCAGATCTGACAAGAAGATTGGGACGAATGGTTGGCAGCTGCCGTCTTCGCATACAAAACCAGTAGAAATGAGTAATAAGTACTGTCCGGTTTACTAAGTGTACGTAAAGGAGCCTAAAGATTTTGTTTGGAGGACAGAGTCAGAAATTGAAACAAAAATTTTCAATGTATCTTGATATAGCAAGGTGCAACACCAAGTGTAATTCACCTAGAACCCATAAAAAGTCGAAACATGGGTACAATATAAGACGGGTTGTATTAAGTTTTACACAGGGGATAAAGTTCTCCTTAAAGAATTGTCTATAAGAAAGCAAGGAGTAAGGATTTCCTAGTTCAAATGGTTCGTCTATTTGCGAGTACTGGGCATATAGGCTCAGTAGATTATAATATCAAATTATTGAGTGGTAAAACGGAAATATATGTGGTAGGACAAGCCGAGGTTTTACAGCATGTTAGGTTGCGAAGAAGAATTTTTTCTCCCTCCCTACTAATGTCCTAAGAATCTTTTCATCAGCGAGTTGTGATGATCAAAAATTTCTCAGCGTGACCATACTCAGATGCAATTCAGAGTTGATCTCCTACGATGTTACATTTTTCATGTACACTTAATTTTCAACCTTCAAATTTGAAACTATTGTTTTCAAAGACCTGAACACCTGAGGCATGACTTTTACAATGACTCTGAATTAGGAGTCGGGAGTCATTTGGTGACTGACGCCTTTGCGTTAGAACTCTCAGCCATGATTATTTACCGACATACGAAAATGAGCATAAGGGACTAATTTTCCATATTTTCCCCATTTACTGTTACCATTAAATATGTATATGTTTTCTAATTTCGGATTGTCATGCACAATTTTACATAGTTTGTATTACATGACGCATATTTATTTATTTTTATTTCATTGTGCACATTTTTTTTATTCAAAGACACCTCCCAAAATCAAGGAGTCATACTCATGGATCCGAAAGTTGGACTCCAGATGTTTAGAGATTAGGTGAATCTGACTCAGCTCAATTGTGAGTCATGATGAAAACTAGTTGAAACTTTTGAAGTTGACACTAGTGGAAACTTTCTTCAAGTCGGAAAATTTTGCTTTTGAATTGGATGCAGAGGGTTTTTTTCACATTAGTCTGTTCGTTTAGAACGTGGATGGATTTATCTCAGTTAATTAAACAAGGCACAAATTAAATACGCGACTAAAAACATTATTATTGCATGAATAAAAAATAGTTCCGAGGAAATAAAATCCTAACCAGGTTAAATATTATCTAGAAGGAAATCAAATTTTTGAAAATATTTAAAAAGATTTGCAAGAAAAAAGAAATTTTTAATACTTACACAAATTTGGGTAACTCGAGTAACAGAATTAGACAATTTGAGATTGGACATTTAACGTAATTAGAAATTTTGTATTAAATTTCTAATTATGATAAATGTCCAATCTCAAATTATGAATTACATTACGCTTTGAATGCGCTCAGTTATGTTGCGGCATGGGATGCTTCATGAGACAACCCTTTCCTTACCGATAGTTCAGGTTTCTCTCCGAAAAAAAGAAAAAGTTAAAAAAATTCTTCGCTACCTAGCATACTGTGGTTCCTTTTCCAGTGAATTTGTTATTCACCCTTATTGGATAACTCCCACACAACAGAAAGAAATATAGGCCGAAGAGTCCGTCTTCATCTAATAATGAAAATCTTATGGACATATAACATCGTCTCAATACAAATGATTCGGTTTCCAATAAACTTGTGTATAAGGTTCTGATACGAATTGACTCTATCTAGTAAAGGACAACGCGACCTAGGTAGCATCTACCTGAGAAATATAGCCTCCGAGTTTCCTAAGGGTGGTAATATTTATGCATAAATTATCTCCGACATATTTTGTGATAAAGGAGTTTCTGATTATAACACAATATAGAAATAGATTATATTACATGCTACCAGTTTTGTGTTAATATTTCTATACTGAATATTTCTTCCTCAACATGGCTCAAATTGAATACTGGAAAGGATAACCGAGATGTAGAACGATATTTCATAGAACCTCGACCTCATACTGTAAGATGAACTTTTATCGAAGTTATTTGCTATGCAACGTAGCGGTATTCTGAAATAGCGTCTTCTCCCAACCTTATTTTTAGCTCGTAGGTCTTACAGAACAAGTTCCATTTCCTCAACCCTTCTCAACGCACAGAGTACGGCTGAATTAAACAGACAATATAAGAAACATTTGACTCCCGCTCATGCATCAAAAATTGATTCCCGCTAGAAATATCAGAATCGTGCACCTCCAATATCATACCAGCGTTTGAAATATTATATTAGGTTGTCATAAAATACATAAATCGGCATCTGAGAACCTTTAATTAAGCCATCATAAAAAACAAAGAGGCATCCGAAAATTATAATCATAAAAAAGCATCGATTAAAAACAAATTTAATTGGACTACCTTACAAATCACATCGGCATCCGATAAATTTAATTAGGCTATCATAAAGCTTACATATCGGCATCTGATAAATTTAATTTGGTTAACAAGAAAATCAAATATTGGCATCTGAAAAACTTCATTGAATTATCATAAAAAGCACAAAGCGGCATCTGATCAATTAAAAATCGTATACGCCTCAGAGAATTTGTTCAAAATGACCGCCATCAGCAAACACACAATAGCCCAGTTTATCGTAAAATTCTTTTCTGACATGCTGGAACGCTTCAATTGAAATTCCATAAATTGATCTAAGAATGGCGGCTTTTAGCTGCTCTATCGTTTCAGGACGAGGGTCTTGATAAACTACAGCGTTCAGATGACCAAAAAGCCAAAAGTCTAGAGGTTTGAGATCAGGTAATCTTGCAGGTCACTCAATCGGACCACGTCTACCAATCTATCTATTGGAGAATGTTAGGTTCGAGAAATCATTTTGCTCTTACAGGAAGAGCAAATTGAGTTGGAGCTCCGTCCTGCATAAACCAAACGGCCTCTCTATCGATATTTTGTTCCTGAGCAGATTGTGTAATTTCAGTAGAGTTAACGTTGTCATTGAAAAAATAAGGTCCAATAATTTTTTCGCCAAGAATACCACACCATACAGCTACCTTATAAGACCCTTGAGTTTTAATTGGATCAAACCGATGAGGATTATTTTGAGACCAGTAACGATAGTTATGACGATTCACTTCACCGTTTACGAAAAAAGTGCTTTCATCAGAGAAGACAGTTGGGAAAACAAACGAATCATCCAGATTGCAACTTTCCGTAAAAATGGTGGCAAATTCTAATCGTCAATATGTATCGCCTTTATTCAATTGTTGTAGGAGCTGGATTTTGTATGGGTGAAAATTGTGTCGCTTTAGGAATCTGCCAATCGATCTTATACTGAGTGCAGATTCTCGAGCGAGCGCATTCGTGCTTCTTTTTGGATTTGACGTGATTTAAGCAAGCAAACTTATCGAATTTCCTTCATTAGTTGAAGATTTTTGGCAGGCCGGTACAATCCTCAAGAGTATTGTATTAATAAAAAATTTCATATTTAAAGCGATGGGTTGTCTTCGAGCAATGGAAATTGAATTCCAATTAACTCCCGGTTATATCGCTGCTTAAATGAATGATTCAAAATTAAACTATCTAAGTGAGAGACGATAAATGATTAAAAATGAATGAGTCAATGAGCTTCTGTAAGAGTAAGAAGAGTTTTGTCGAGCAAATGTCTGGAAAAAAATCTAAGCTGGAAGGAGCGGGGTAGGGGATGAGAAGAAAAGTTTTTTCATCATTATCGTTTACACATAAACTTTCTCCAGCCTACTTACTTCAGCAGAATTCGAAAAAAATATCAAATCGATATATATCACGATATATATCAAGATGTAATATTTATTTTACAAAATATCATGATATTTTTGATATTTTTATTAAACAACAGTTTTTGAATTAGAGACCGCCTATGAAGCCATAGGCGTAAATGTAAAGCAGACCCGACGTAAAACTGTAGTTATTCAAGCGTATGAATGAAAGAAATTCAACGAAAGATATTTTGTTTTACATATTTTATTCTCAAGCAGTATTAATTAGTTTGGTTAGTTAGTTATTTTTATTAAACAACGGACGTTATTTTTCTGTAGATATTCAACAATAGCAGATCATTCTAGTTATCATTGATCATACAAGAGAATGCCCAGGGTTAAAGATCCTATTTTGAATAATTTTGAATGTTCCAGAAAAGAACAAAATACGGGAAATTGGACTTTTTGCAAAAAATGTAAAGTGGATATCCAGGGAATTCCAGAGACTGAAAACCCATTTCGCAAGTTGTGGACAAAGACAAATTAATTAACTACACAATTTACTACTTTAGTTTTCTAGTTCCTAATCAGGTGATTATAAATGCCTTGCTTTGGGTTTGAATTAACTCAATTAGAATTTGAGTTAGAAATGCGTGAAATAATAAAAAATCAAAAATTATCAAAAATATCATAAATATCAAAAATATGAAAAATATCAAAGTTATCAAAAATAACTTATATACAGTGAAGTTCGGCTATAGTGACTCCGGGTATATCAGAACTCCGGTTTAACAAACCATACTGTCCGGTCCCTGCCAAGCAAATGGAAGATTATATGTTAAGTATTCCGGTTATAATGAAATCGGCTATACTGAACTCCCGGCCTTAGTGAACCAAACCTACCGTCCCGAGAGTCATTTTAGCAGGTTATAGTGAACAGGCATGGAATATTTCTGACTTCCACAATGAATTTTTAATTCTTCTAAGTCAAATCCAGTCACAAAATATTTTTCGTTGTTGCTTAGAAGAACTCCATTTAATGGGAAGAAGTTCAGGGGAAGTGCCGTGTGTTATTGTACGCAAATGTTACTAGATGTGAAAAGTAACACATATTAGTCACCTCTTTCTACCTGCCAACACAACTAGCCCATGGATTCAGGGACACAAGCTTCAAACCCAAGAGCTAGTTCAATTGGAGGAACCAAAATACTTTACCAAAATCAGTCAAATTTTTACCCAAATTAGTATTGCGGGAGTTTAGGAGAAATTGATGGAAGCTTCTACTCTACTTGAAATGCAAATTTATCATTAGAACATAACCGTATTCAACCTTAAGCAAATTTTCATCAGCTAGTACTTCTCTACATCGACCTAGCTGAATTTATAGTAATAATATTTGGATATAATGAACAATTATTGAAATGTAGGGTCCGTTCACTATACGGATATAATGAACTCCGGATATTCCTGCCGGAGCCTACGGCGTCACTATAACCGAAGTTTACTGTACATCAAAATATCCGATATTTTTGATATTTTTGAAAATATCGTGATATTTTCGAACTCTGTACTTCAGTCATACCCGGTAGCTAAACTATGTAAATAAATTTTTTATTTCTCGTTCTGAAAGCCTGCAACGAGAAACAAAATTACTACTTTACTTGCCCATTTTCTCGTCTACATTGTTTTCATTTTAGTAATAACTGCTAGCTCACTTTTCCTAAGAACAAAAAATTTATATAATAGTTTAGTAATAGGAAATATAGTTTCGAAGCTCAAATTGTACCGAAAAGATACTTTAGACCTTATTTTTCTTCTAATGAACTCTGACATTACATGAACCTCTTGGCCATGTTTCGCAACTTTTCTTCGCATGTACATTTCTATCGTTCGATTAAATAAGGTGCCTGTGCTAAATGTGAGGTTTTCAACATATTGCTTACTTACTAAAGTTTTTAAGAGTATTGGAAAGTTAAATAGGGAATTCACGGAATTAGAAGAACCGAATGGAAAATTATGTCTCGTACACGGAAAGTCCAAATTAGAAGAAATATCAACAAAGTATGGAAGTTTTATTCATTATAATACAAACAGTATTTGAATTAAATAAAGAATATTACTTCTGAATAACTCAGCGCTCCACCTCAAAAACGCAAAATCCATTATGTCAATTTTTATACAGTGAAAGATGGAAAAGGGAAATATAACAGGTTAGAAATAGGCTCCTAAGTGGTTGCTAGATAGACTTGTTTCTTTTTAGCTAGGTTGTCATTAGTTTTATAATTCGTGCTAATTTATTTCACTTTTTACCCGCAATCTGGAACCAGTTGAATCTATTTAATGTGACTTTCATTAGATAAATAACAAATTCACTAAATTTGTTCTGAAGAATACTCTACTTTATGAGAAAAGGAACTTAGCACGCTTTGACGAAGTCAAACGCTGCAAGAATGGAATATATTTTTGAATTCGATGAAATGTTTTAAGTAGTTAATTTAACTAATTGATCAAAAAAATTTTATAATTAAAAATCCTTAGTTGAATGCTTTCCTTAATTGCTAATCTTAAACAAAATTCTATACTCTGACTCTTTTTTATTATAATTTATTCAAATGTTTGTAATGTAAAAATTAAGATTTCAGTTCAATAATTAAACATTAAAATAAGCAAGCTCATGGGGTAACTAGAAATACTGACCACTTGTGCAATGATGGGTTCGCGTGCGGGGGCTTATGACTCAATGAAATGTTTAATTAAAAATTGGATGCGAATACTTTTTGCTATTAATTAGCTTATAGCTTCTCTGAGTAAGACTGATTTATATTTCTAACAAAATTAAATTCTTTGTAGTGTAAACATTACCTATTTGGGACACAGTTTCCCCCATTGAATTTCCCGGGTTAAGATTAGAGTCTCGCATGACTCTGACTCGAGTCGACTCTGTTGGTTGGAAAGTGACCTTTCTCCACTTTCCCTTGTGTCCCTCTCTTCCACTGTCGTCTTGACAGTGGAAGAGAGGGACATGGTTCCCATGCTTTACAAAATCTCGGTTCGTCATACTTTTGAAAATCACAGATTTCCAGGAGGGCGTATAACTATAACCAACCCTCGTCCAGTCAACATCTCTTCCAAGACAGTCAATTCGGATTCCCATTTTTCCTATTACGTCCCGTGATTGTTTGACCTCTGACCATACCCTCCCCTAGATAATTCCCCGAACCATTTTCCAAACCCTTTCCCCACAATCCCCAATTCCGTCTTACAACTCATATGTCAGACTCGACTTACAACATTGACTCTGACTCACAAAAACCAAAGCGTCAGAGAGCCGACTAGGAGAGTCGTTGACTCTTGACTATGGTATTGAAGTCTGACTCTGAATCGACTCTTCAGGAAAAGAGTCATGTCTAGAACATTCCATCCTGTCTAATTAAATTTCATCAGACATAACTGTCGCCCGATTCGTTAAAGTAACGCACGTATTAATTCATAAAATTGTCGATTGTGATTTTCTTTACATAAGTTGACACCTTTTATTAACATCGACTCACATTTATACTTTCGCAATTTTTACGAAATGAAAGAATGGATGTCTAGGCGAAATTCCTGAAGAAACTGTTGCATAGACAGAAACGGGATTCCAGGGATTACTAAACCACCAAATCGAAAAGTTGTAGTCTAATGTTTTACAGTTGAACCCCTCCGACGAAGAAAAAACTATCTCGGACAAAATTAATTTAGCTTCAGTTGCCCTCAAAATTTGACAAATAGTTATTTTATATTCTCCAACTGTCGGCATATTTTCTTTGTAGGACTATTATTCTCGCTCACTAAATTTTAATAATAACGAAATTAGTATGGTTGTTAATTAACAGTTTGCTAAATTTTTTCAATTGTATAGAAGCAGATGTGGATACATGGATATATACCGAATAATACAAAACGTCTGAGATATTTCGCTATCAAATATCTTCATCTAATTCAATTTCCAGTATGTGTTCGTTTACATCCAAAATGTTCTAAAAACAACTAGTTAGTTGGTTAGCATTTCGCATGCCATATATACCAACTGCGCATGTAAAATGCTTACTGCGCATGAAAAATGCTTACTGCGTATGTAAAATATCTACTGCGCATATACAATACCTAAGGCGCATGTGATATATTTACTAGGTAAGCAAAATTCCAACTTTGCATGTGAAATGCTTACTGCGCATGCAAAGGGCCGATTGCGCACGTAGCTTGTTAACTGAGCATGTAAAGTGCTTACTGCGCACATACAATAGCTACTGCGCAAGTAAATTGCGTACTGCGCATGTAAGCTATCTACTCCTCATGTAAAATGCCTACTGCGTACGTAAACTGTCAACTGTGCATGTATAATGCCTACTGCGCACGTAAAATACCTACTGCGCACATAGAATGTCACTGCGCTCATATAATATCAGTACGCATGTAAAATGATTTCTGCATATGCAAAATACCTTCTGAGTATGAAAAATGTTGAATGTTCGATAGGTGAAGTTGAAGTATAGCATGTAAACTTATTGTTTGAAAAAGTGTGACATACAGTGAATTGAAAGAAGACAAGCTAATCAGTCTTGTATAAGCCACTCAACATACCTCAGAAATATAGCCAGATCCCAGGTAACCTTTATACTCCCACAATTGGTTCGACTCGCATCTTATCTAGACCCATTTGCATCGCATCCGCATTCGCACCTGGAGTTTTTAAATCCTCACCGCACTCGCACCGCACTTGGCCTTCTCCGCACTCGCACCTAATTGGAATAATCTGAGGTCGCACAGCACTCGCACCCGCACAAGTGCGGTATCACCTGGAGGTGGTATTTCCGGCGTTGAAAATTCAGCTCCTCGAATCCTACCCGGATATTTTTCCCAAAAAGCTCTTAATTTTTTCAAAACATAGTCTTTGTGTAGCTGCGGTTTCAGGGGTCTTCTTCTTTGGATGTTTACTTTTTTTAAATTAACACTGGATAAACCTATGACTTCCATTGTTAACAAAAATGTAAAAGGTACCAGAAATATTTGTAGTAATAAAATTGAAACACTGGGAATCAAATTTTCATAAAAATATAATAGATATAGAAAGGAAATAAGATTATGAAAAGACAAGTATGTAGCAATGACGTCATGTAATATTGTAGATTTGAAAACAAAATAGAAATGAAAAGCAAGGATCAATGACCTCTTGATTTTTTTTGCGCTTGCGCAAGTGAGAAAAACCGGATAACAAAACCATCGTTGACGAATTTTGGATATTGTTTGTTGATTGTTTGATCAATATCAACATTAAAAATTTTCGTTGCCGAGATAGTTTTTTCTTCGTCGGACCGGCTCAGTTGTCAAAGTTAATAATAATTCTCAATAACCAGTGTAATTATTGCAAGTAAGTGAATTTAGTTCTCAAATTTTGTCTAAAAATTCTCATGGAACTAAACTCTTGCTTTAATTTAGTGTGAATTCAAAATAAATTTATGTGTTATAATTGTCGATACAATGCATTTCTAATTAATTAAAAAAAATTGTCATCTGACTCTGGAGTCGAGTCTTTGACTCAGGTAAAAAGCCTAAAGAGTGAGTCGACTCCGAAGTTTGACTTTGAATCTGACTCACTAAACCCAAATAGACAGAGAGTCGACACAGTGAGTCAATGACTCTGACTCAGCCTGTATTGTGAGTCAAATGATACTCTAGTTGAGATATTGCCTTAATTATGCTTTAGTCGTCAAGCCCTCTACCTCACATGTAATTGTTCATTAACTGTAGTAGCCATACTAGACGTCATCTGCTGATCACGGGCACAAAAAGTCATCACGAAAGAGAAGTAAAAAGACCCACAAATGTAAGCTTAAAAGGTCACGTATGGATAGACTTGAGGAAACTGTTAAACAATTAGTCAAGGCTACTGGTGATACTAATAAGCCTAACTCGTCAGAGATGACAGCTGATGATCAAAGGACATCGAGAGCAGTGCTACGGATGGTGAGCTGTCAGGATCAATGGACCTTATTGGTACTTTTAGAAGTACGACTAATGTCGTAACTGAACCAAATCCAGGTGACACAAGCACGACAGCGCTTGAACCAGGCACGACCAGTGAGCAGAGTGAAATATTGGTTATTACACTGGACGAGGAGACACAGGGACTCCTAGGCGAAACACCTTCAGAAGACAAAAAATATGGGTCAAATTTTCATCCCGAAGTGGCCAGTCGGTGGAATGCTATTTCACAAAAAAGGACTTCAGAAAAAGGAAAGAGAACAAGTAATGAAGTGTTATCCACCACCTGCTAATTGCCAAGTGAGAGGCGCAAAATTGAATCCAGAACTCAAACATGTGGTCCCTACAAGCAAACATGCGAGACCAATCAATGCGAGAACTGTTATTCGACGCTCCTCTCTATCCTCATTTATTTGGACCGGACCTCAGTACAAAGGTTAAAGCAACCCAGGGTCTTGCTAAAACCAGTACAGAAATTTCTAAACCACAAAAGACAGAAACCTCTTCCAAACCCAAAGGGTTAGGAGTGAAGGCACACCATCGCCCACGACATGTCCCTCATACTCAGGGAACATTCGCTTCAACATCTGGGAGCTCTTTGAACTCCAGGCGACCGTTCCAGCAACACTTCTGAGTACGGCAACGTTGGAGCGGGCAGAACCTGAAAAATTAGCAGGTTCACACCGGTAAGTAAAATCGGTGGGAGATTAAAGTGGTTCCTCTCAAACTGGAAAAAGCTAAATATCACGAATTCCGTGTTAACATGCATCCGTGGTTACAGAATTCCATTTTCAAAACCTCCGGTGCAATACATCTTAAAAGATAAATTGTTTTCTATAAAAGAAAGCGTTGCTATGGATGATGCTGTCGCACATCTGAGAGAAATCGGTGCAGTTAAACTTTGCTTTCCATGCACCGCGCAGTTTGTTTCGCCAATTTTTCTTTTATCAAAACAGAACGGTACAATGCGTTTTATTTTTAATTTAAAACAACTGAATAAGTATGTTCAAATCTCTAAATTTAAAATGGAGGATATAAGAACAGCCATTAGGCTGATTCAGCCCGGGGATTAGATGGCTACCTTAGATCTTAAAGACGTATACTTTTTAATACCTGTTCATAAAATGGATAGAAAATTTTTACGCTCCAAATGGAATGGGCAATTATACGAATTTAATTGGCTTGAACGGACGAAGTTTTTGGCTTTGAGAGGAAATAGACAAGATTATTCGGCAAAAGTTAGACTAACTCGCGGGCCAATTTTGGATATAAATTGGTGGAGTTAGCATTGTTATAAAAACACAAAACCTTTTCCAAATGACGAGTTCGCATTACAAATTTTTACTGATGCATCTCTATCTGGTTGGGGGGGCTAGCTGTAACCAGATACACATAAGAGATATATGGAACACGGAGGAGATCAATGACAAATATGGTTTTAAAAACCAAATTAATTATTTAGAACTTCTAGCGGTACTTTATGGTCTAAGAGCTTTCACTACACAGACAAAAAATTGTCACATTCTTCTAAGAATAAACAACACAACTGCAATAAGTTACATAAATAAGATGGGTGGGATTCAATTTCCACATTTGTCAAAAATCGCACGGAAAATTTGGCAATAATGCGAGAAAAAGCAAATTTTAATTTTTGCTGCTTACATCCCATCCATAGAGAATTATGATGCCGATTATCAATCGCGCATCGTGTCAAGAGAAACCGAATGGTCTCTTGGAAATTATGCTTTCGAAGAAATTTCAAATAGTTTTGGAAAACCAGACTTATTCGCTTCCGCTAGAAACGCAAAATGTCCAAAATTCTCTTCTTGGAAACCGGATCTGTTTGCATGGAAAGTAGGCGCATTTACTTTTCCATGGAATGATTTGAAATTTTATGCATTTCCTCCTTTTAATCTAATTCTTCGGGTAATACAAAACATTAAAAGATAAAAAACCACCGGAATCCTTGTTGCTCCACTTTGGGAGAGTCAATCATGGTTTCCAATCTATATGGACTTGTTAATTTCTAACCCAATTTTATTAAAGCCCAACCATAATCTTCTTACCTACGGGTCTAAAACTCATCCACTGAACACATCACTTTCACTAATGGCAGAGATTTTGTGCGGCAATCATTCAGACTAAAAGGTGAGTCCGAAGAAAGCATTTACATAATTTTGGATTCTCTCGGAATCTTCTCGGCGACAGTACGAAGCCGTATACAGATCTTGGGCAAACTTTTGTTCAAATCTTAAATTGTCTCGTTACCACGTAAGTTTAAAAGAAATAACTGCATTTCTTGTTTTGAGAAACGCGGTATTGGATATAGCGCAGTTAACACTGCACGCTCGGCCGTATCCTTGGCTTTACCTTTTATTGAAGGCTGTGACATTGCATCACACCCGGTGGTTAAGAGACTTCTTAAAGGGATATGGAGGAATAAACCTCCACAATCTAAATACAACATATGGGATGCCATAATAGTATTAACCCGTTTAAAAAGTCAATGGCCCTTGGAGTCATTGAGCATGCCAGACTTAACGGAGCGTACTCCTCGCTCTTGTAACCGCTCATGAAGTACAGACTTTCAAACATATTAGGTTACGTGAAATAGATTTCAGTGAAAACCAGGCATCAATTTATATTTCGGCAATGCTTAAAACGAGTGGACCAGGGAGGCGGCAGCCAACCTTAGTTATAACTCGATTTCCGGATAATCCGGAGTGGTGTATGTTTACAATGCTCCAATTTTATATTGACAAAACTGCAAGCATTCGACCTGAAGGGTGCGATAATCTGTTCATCTCACTAGACCTTACAAAAGCGTTTCTGCGCAAACAATTACCAGATGGATAAAGTCTTATATATCAAAATCCGGAATTAATACTGCAATTTTTTCTGCCCACAGCTGCAGACATGCTTCAACTTCAAAAGCCTTTAAAGAAGTAATCTTGATTGATGAAATACGCAAGCGTGCTGGATGGACAACAAATTCTCAGACGTTTGCGAAGTTTTATAGCAAGCCTTTAGAAGAGGCTCATCAGTTTGCCCATGCACTTATTCAGTCTTAAATGAAATGAAGCCTTTTATGCACAAAACAGTAGCTCCAACCTTATAAATAAAATGTTTAGCTATCATACCATAAGTGAGTTACGCAGCTTATCTGTCGCTTTTCTACTTTAAACAACTACAGTTAATGAATAATTACATGTGAGGTACTAAATTGACCACTAAAGCATAATTAAAAAATTAAACGAACTTACCTAAGTGACGTTTGATTTTAATTATGCGAAGGAGTCAAGCCCGAATACCTCACACCCACCCAGTCAACTTTTGACTTGTCAAAAGAAACTCCCTCCCGGACATCGGGAAAAACGTCTTTGGAAAGAATGAGGTGGATAAAGGAAAAGTAAGACGGAAGGCGCTGTTTCCTTTTCTTCCTTTGAATTGTGTGGATTCACAGCCCGCTAGTGGGGCTACTACAGTTAATGAATAATTACATGTGAGGTATTCGGGCTTGACTCCTTCGCATAATTAAAATCGAACGTCACTTAGGTAAGTTCGTTTAATTTTTTACTTTTTCTACCTACTACTTGATAAAACTACTCGTGCTCTTGCCAGTACAGTGCAATCAGGGTTTTTAAGACCGATCGAAGTTTCATTTGTCCCATGCCTTTTTGCTGGGGAAAGCAGGTTAGCTTTTTTTTCCGCAAAGAAAGCAGTTAGATTAAGTTTTTTGGGGGAAATACTCCTCACTAGGGAACAATCGTGAGTTGCCCTTTTCAAATTAAGTAAATCTTAGCTTTTTATCTAGTTTAAGGTAATTTAAGTAGTGTGGCAGAAGGTTTTCCGCAAATGACCAGAAGGAGCCGAATTATTAGTACCTGAAAAACTAAATTTATTTTTCAACAACAAGAAAAAGAAAGTATGCTGAAGTGAAGAGTGGCCTAAAATCCACCTGTTTACAACGGTTGAGGCTGTGGCTTGGTGGCATTTGCTTACAAAACTTAATATAAGGCTCCTGTGTCCGAGTCTTACTTTAGATCATATTTTTTTAAATTTTTTTATGAATGATTTAAGTAACAATTTTAATTAGTATAATTTACGGCGGGTGTTTTTAATTACAAATGACTAGTTAAAAAATTTTTTTTTTAAATCTGAAAATCTGCAAATATTTGCATGGCTGTAGGAACCAATGAGAGAACTGCAACAACCCACGTGGGACTGCGGCAACTCACGGGAGGGCTGCGGAAAGACACGGGAGGGTTGCTGGAAGACACGGGAGGGCTGCTGGAAGACACGGGAGGGCTTTGGGAAGCGACGGGAGGGGTCAGAAAACCCAAGAGGGGCTGTAGGAATCCACTGGAGGGCTACGGAAACCGACGGGAAGGCTGCGAAAACCCACGTGAGAGCTCCAGCAACCAATGGGGGCTGCGGAAACCCATGAAAGTGCTGCGGAAGTCCACGGGATGGCTACGGGAATCCACGAGAGGGCTGCAGAAAGACAGGGAAGAGCCGTTGCATCATTTGCACTATAACGTGGTTTGCACAGCGCTCCTGTCTTCCCGCAGCCACCCATGGGTTGTTGGAGCCGTCTCGTGGGCTTCCACGGCCCTCCCGAGGGTTTTTGCAGTCCTCCCGTGGGTTGTTGGAGCCCACACGTGGGTTCTCGCAGCCCTCTAGTGGGTTCCAGCAGTCCCACGTGGGTTATTGCAGCCCTCCCATGGGGACCCACAGCCATAAAAATATTTTCAGATTTTCATATTAAAAACAAATTTTTTTAACTAATCTTGTAATTAAAAACACCCCGTCGTAAATTATACTATTTAAAATTGTTACTTAAATCATTCATAAAAAAAATAAAAAAAATATGATCTAAACTAAAACTCGAACCCACTGTTGCGTGCAAGGATATCTATTTGAATATTCATTTAAAAAAAAAATTTAGTTTTATTATTTCCAATAAAGATTTAAGTTTTAACTTAGTTACATTCCAGGGTAGAGGGGCACAAGGAACAAGAAGACCTCATGGGCAAGGATCAAGAAGACCTCGCGGAAATGGCAGTTTTTACAAGGAACAATAAGTCCTCGAGCAAGGAACAATAAGACCTCGCGGTTAGTTCTCCAGTTAACGTTCAAGAAGACCTCTACTGAAGTACTAACTGCTTACTGGTACTTGCTCTGTATTTATACCATTTTTAACCTATGTCTTAACATTAGAAGTATTGAGGTAGTCCCTTATCTAATAGAAGTATTGATTTATTCCATTATTTAATATCTGAAAAGCATTTTTATGTTTTTTGTTGATTTATGTATCAACAAAAGTATCCGTTAAAACTATTTACTGTAAAATACAGTAATTTTATCTTTTATAACACTGGGTCTTTTTTTCCCTTAAGTGCTTTATCTTAAAACTAACCCTTATCATTCTTACTTTTGTTTGTTTAAATTTTTTTTACATTTTTCTTATTTATTTTAAATTTAATTATATCTAGTGTAACACCCACGAGCCTTATATTGAAATTTTTAAGCAAATGTCACCACGCCACACCCTCAACCGTTGTCAACAGGAGTATTTTAGACCATTCTTCACTTCTGGTTTTAGTGAGTCAGAGTCAGAGTCAGAGTCAAAATCAAAAATATTGTGAGTCGACTATGGCTCATGAGTCAAGAGTCGACATGATACAAGAGTCATGCTATACTCTAATTATGATCATGAGACGTATAAGAAAACTAAAAAAACATCTGGAGGAAATCTAAAATAAAACCTAAAATAAATAATGAAAATTATTTTCAATTAAACGTATTATAAGGCTGTTTATTATAAAGCCGTATGTTCCATAGGCCGTATTTTTCACAGGCCATAATTTCGAGAGGACGTAGTTTCTATAGGGCGTATTGTCCAGGCCGTATTTTCGCAGGCCGTATTTTTGCAGGCCTTATTTTGGCCTTTCGGAACAGAGTGAACTTACGTTTACTTTAATATATGGTTGCTCTAGAGCGTTTAAACATTTCTTCATTCAAAATTAATTCATTAAAAGAACGAAATTGTGTTTAAAGAAAGTTTCAGCTTGTTTAAATTTAATGTCATGAAACGACGCTCTACTTATGTAAACACAAGCGTTACTATTGTTCCGATGCAAATGTTGCGATTCAGATGTGCTATTTTTAACTTATTGAATGGAGTATTTTTACCTCTTATTTTTAATAACATTTTTTATTAGAGATTTTTAAAACACTTTTAAGAATTGTTTCTCTTTTAGTACATATGGATCAACAAATGAAGTTTTCAAGTTACATCAGATTTTTTTTACATAGACTTTTTTGTTTCGCTTTGCTAAAGGATCTACCAAAAAATTAATTTCTTTTTACTAAAAGTTATAAAATTAATTTTGAATCTAATTTTGAGATGACATAAGTATGTAACTTGCTCTATATCATTTAAAATCAAATCAAAATCCATTTTATTTTAAAGAATTGCTGGTTAAAGTTAAATTATGCAACATCAAAAAAATTATGCGTTTTATGCGTTTTTTATTGCATAAAATTGTCCACTATGACGAGATTTATGATTACGCGTTGTTCCCGTATGATTTAGATACTTCACAATGATTATGCGTTTTATGCGTTTGATCGTCCCTGTTCATCACTCTTATAACTAACCAATGATCACTTAATCACAAAGAAACTATAACCTTCACCAATTATCTAATTCAAGATTTATTCGAATTTAAACAATGCAATCACTCAATGAAGGTTGAATATTGCTAATTGCCTATTCAAAAATTCTTTTAAATATTTAACTCACTGACAATGCTTCGCTATCTTTCTGTTTCCGTTTTTTTCTTCTACGAAACGGACCTATTTCGGATCATAAGATTACTAGCACAGGGGAACATGAAGTTATTCATCAATGGGATTTCACTATTGCTACTCATTTTCATGGTAATTCTTGCAGTTGGTAGCAAAGTGGGAGGAGCTTCACAAATATCAATAAAGGTAGCATGCAACCGAAGTGGTAACCCAGGGGTTATTAATGATGCTCGATTACCCAAGGAAGTAGTACCCGTGAATTCAAATTTACTTGAAGTAATAAAGAATAAAGGTGAAGACGAGAATGATATAGATTTATTATCGGAGGATCGCAAAATCAGTAGCGACGTAAATGACGTTGAATTTCTACTCTACAGGGATCCACAGTAAGAAATAGCAATGTTTTCATACAAATTTGTATTCATTTCTTATTTTTTTTTTAAGAAATTTAGATAAATATGAAAAAATTATATTCAATCGGGGAAATACTTTACAAAAAAGTTGGTTTCAGCGAAAGAAAATACTAAAAATTCTTATTCACGGTTTTCTACAAGACAAGTCTACGCAATTTCCTACAGACATGAAAAATGGTAACATTTATTAGTCATCAAAGTGTGCACACTTAGAAGTACAGGGTGAGTAATCGTTTTTAGTACCCTAGAAAGCATGCTTTCACATGACGTCAATTTTCCTTGTCACCGCGAGGGGGTTTTATATGAAAATTGACAGTCGGCTACGGCAGAATGATGGAAGAAACAACCAAAAGCTACGAGTGGGTGGGATTTAGATTGAAATAAGAAATGAGTGTGCCATATGCTTCGTAAGTAGTTTTCACTTTTTGTCTCAATTGAGTTCAAAAAGTGAAGACTAGTAAATTAGCATAGTGAAGCAGGGTCATTCCTGGACTTGGTGTTTACTCTCAGTTAAGGACCAATTAGAATAGCAGCATGACGTATCCGCACAAAATAAAGCAGAGAAGCAGAGTGAGGGGTCGGGAGGTTCTCTGTTGAGCGAGGTGAAGTAGATCCCAAGGTATCCTACCCAATTCTCTACTTTGGCTTCATTCACTTAACTAACCACCTCTCGCCATCGCCATTATTAGAATCCTCTTTCTTAAAAAATGATCCTTTTGATTTGATGAAAATATTCCAAGCAACTACATAGATTGGGAGGAGCTATGGTGAAAGTGGAGAAAGAGGGTACTAAAAAAGATTTCTCACCCTGTACTTCTGTCAAGGACAAACTTTCACTTGCAACACACATGGAACTAAATTCGATTTTGGAATCGATTCTTACAAATTTTGTTCAAACGTCATTTCAATTTGAAGTTTCTACAAGTTTTAAGACTTTATACAGTGTGTCTAGTTATTTAAAGGCATAAGGGAAGGGATTTTTGGCCGCCTTGCTCTTTTGCTAGAGGAAGCAGATGTTCTAAAATTAATGCTCATATTACATTGTAGGGAAAATGTTGCCACGAACAGTAATCACAACTTTTTTGTTTATATGGTGTGAAAAGTGTGACTACTTGAGCGGAGCCGTACAGGTGTGTTAATGTTTGAGCAGAGAAAAAATTTTGAATTATTTTTTTCAAATGTTCCTGTTCGATCCTAAGGACCAGTACTATTTTATTTTCATCTTCTGAAGGCACTATATCTGCTATAAAATTTTAACAATAAAGTTGTGAGGATTGGAGCCGTACTGAAAGATTTTGGAGCAGAGAGAAATATTTGAATCATTTTTTTAAGTGTTACTGTTCGATTCTGGGGACCCAGGACTATTCCGCTCTCTTCCTCGCAGGTCACTATCATATACAATTATAAAAAAATTTCAGACCATTTAAACAAAAAATTCGTAAGCATTTGAGCCGCACTGATGGACTGGTTGCTGAATAGATAAAAAATTTTTTAATGTTTTTGTTCGATTCTGAGGACGTAGACTATGTCATTCCCTTCCTCTCATGTAACTCTTTCATTATTGTAAAAAAATTCACACCGTATAAACAAAAAAGTTGTGACAGTTGACCCGGATAGATTGACTGATATAATTTTTTTTGCTACTCAATTAATCTCGTGAAGGATCATACGTCAAATTGTTCAATTCATATAAGTCAATCATATCAAATCTTAATACTTGTTAAAAGTTTCAATTGAAATGAGTTTTGAGGAAAATTTGCAAAAATCAATTACAATATAGAATTTTTGCACATTTTCTCTGCAAGTCAAAGTTTGTTCTTGATAGAATTACTTCTAACTTTGCACACGTATTAAAATTTAATTTCAGCGATAACAAAATCTGAATTTGTTTCTCAGCCTACCTCAATCGGACTGGTAACAAAGTGAACATCCTTGTAATCGATTGGGGGAAGCTAGCTGCTTATCCACCCTCCCCTTTGAGCTTGATATACTACCCAATAAGTTTTCAAAATGTATTTCGAGTTGGTCAATTTGCGACTAAATTTTTAATTTTTCTAAAGAATGCCGGCGCTATAATCAATTTTAGTGATGTCCACATAATTGGATTTAGTTTAGGGGCTCATGTAGCAGGAATGATCGGGAAGGGTGTATTAGACCTTGCAGCAGGGAAAATTGGACGAATCAGCGGTCTTGATCCTGCAGGACCAGGTTTCAAGTCTGAACCTATTGGAAGACGTCTTGACCCGTCTACTGCTTCCTTTGTGGATGTAATACACACAAATACTAAACTCCTTGGTTATCCTAAAGCCCTTGGTCATGTGGACTTTTATGTTAACGGCGGTTATATTCAAAAGCATTGTGGATTAGACATTACTGGTAAGGATTATCTCGTATTAATGAACAGAATAAATTATGTGAACGGAATTTACACGTTGATATTAAGAAGTTTAAATTATTATGAAATTTAAAAAAAAATTTCATAATAACTTACTAAACATATATTTTGTTCTATATAATTTATAGGAGCCTGTAGTCATAAATACGCACACGAATTATACACAAGGTCAATCCTTCACCCCGACGTTCTCTATGGCTGCAAATGTGATTCTTGGGAGAATTTTCATAAGTGTAAAAAAAAGTGCAGCTCAATAAGTCTAGGGGAATCCTGTCCCAGAAGGTATCTAATAATAATAACAAATTATAAAATAATTCAAAAGATATTATATTTTAATTATATTTCAGCGCAGTAGGATTTTACTATTTGGATCCTTGAGTTAGTCACAGTAAACATACCGAAAAAGAACGTCCGTAAAAATTGTTTGTTGTCAAGGGATTTTATTCGCGGCCGAGATGATTGAAATCTGAATTATCAACTCAGGCAATCCGTCTCCAGTTTTATTCCGTCTAAAATAATTCTAAATTATTTAATTCAGTGTTAAGAACGTATATATGTGTAGATATTAAATTCGGCCATCACATTGAATTGAGTTAAATGAAATACTCATTTATATTATGGTAACTCTTCCGTAACTCAACGTAATTTTTCCAGGTGGGCCTCAACTGCGACAAAAGTCGCAACCACACCTGGGCCTCAACTGCGACAATTGTCGCGTACGATGTTGCGTCATTTGAGTAAGAAGAAATTTAAAAAAAAANCACCTGGGCCTCAACTGCGACAATTGTCGCGTACGATGTTGCGTCATTTGAGTAAGAAGAAATTTAAAAAAAAATGGAATTTTGAATAAATTAATGTTTTAATTACTGAGAAATATAATAAACATCCATATGAAACATTTGAATTAACACTCCATATCCTGGGCGTATGGATTCAAATTTAACAAATTTTTAAAATCGAAAGTTGCATTACTAAGTTGCTTAGAAACAGTTGGCATTTAATGTATTTGTTAAGAATCACATGTTTTACCAAGATATCGCCGAACTAGTTCAGTAGGAGTCCTGGAGAAAGTTCCAGAAAATACTTTGTTTGATATCCCATAAGGTCATGGGAAACCATTTAATTTTGTATTTTTGTAATTTTAGAATTTTGGAATTATAGCATTTTTAAAAATTTGGAATTTTGAAATTTTGGAATTTTGGAAATTTGGAATTTAGGAATATTGGAATTTTGAAATTATAGAATTTTGAAATTTTGGAATTTTGGAATATTGGAATTTTGAAATTATAGAATTTTGGAATTTTGAAATTTCAAAATTATAGCATTTTTCAAACTTTGGTATTTTGGAATTATAGCATTTTTAAAATTTTGGAATTTTGGAATTTAGGAATATTGAAATTATAGAATTATAGAATTTTGGAATTTTGGAATATTGGAATTTTGAAGTTATAGAATTTTGTAATTTTGTAATTTTGAAATTTTATAATTTTTCAAATTTTGGAATTTTGGAATTTTGCAATTACAGGTTTGAAATTGTGAAATTATAGCATTTTTGAAATTTTGGAATATTGAAAATTAGGAATTTTGAAATTTTGAAATTTTGGAATTATAGAATTTTGGAATTTTGAAATTTTGAAATTATAGTATTTTGGAATTTTGGAATTTTGAAATTTTGGAAGTTTGGAATATTGAAATTTTGGAATTTTGAAATTTTGGAATTTTGGAAATTTGGAATTTAGGAATATTGGAATTTTGAAATTATAGAATTTTGAAATTTTGGAATTTTGGAATATTGGAATTTTGAAATTATAGAATTTTGGAATTTTGAAATTTCAAAATTATAGCATTTTTCAAACTTTGGTATTTTGGAATTATAGCATTTTTAAAATTTTGGAATTTTGGAATTTAGGAATATTGAAATTATAGAATTATAGAATTTTGGAATTTTGGAATATTGGAATTTTGAAGTTATAGAATTTTGTAATTTTGTAATTTTGAAATTTTATAATTTTTCAAATTTTGGAATTTTGGAATTTTGCAATTACAGGTTTGAAATTGTGAAATTATAGCATTTTTGAAATTTTGGAATATTGAAAATTAGGAATTTTGAAATTTTGAAATTTTGGAATTATAGAATTTTGGAATTTTGAAATTTTGAAATTATAGTATTTTGGAATTTTGGAATTTTGAAATTTTGGAAGTTTGGAATATTGAAATTTTGGAATTTTGAAATTTTGGAATTTTGGAATATTGGAATTTTAAAATTATAGAATTTTGCAATTATAGAATTTTGGAATTGTTTCAAGTGTGACAATTGTCTCAAGTATGACAATTGTTTCAAGTATGACAATTTTCTCAAGTATGACAATTGTCTCAAGTATGACAAATGACTCAAGTGTGACAATTGTCTCAAGTGTGACAATTGTCTCAACTATGACGATTGTCACTAGTGTGACGATTGTCTCAAGTGTGACAATTGTCACAACAGTGCCAATTGTTTGAAGTGTTATAATTGTCGCAAGTGTGACAGCTGTCACCAGTCTGACAATTGTCACCAGTGTGACAAAAGTTACCAGTGTGACGAACGTCACCAGTGTGACAACTGTCACCAGTGTGACGAATGTCACCAGTGTGACAGCTGTCACCTGCGTGACATAAGTCACCAGTGTGACAAATGCCACCAGCGTGACAAATGTCACCAGTGTGACAAATATCACCAGTGTGACAAATGTCACCAGTGAGACAAATGTCACCAGTGAGACAAATGTCACCAGTGAGACAAATGTCACCAGTGTGACAAATGTCACCAGTGCGACAACTGTCACCAGTGTGACAATTGTCCCAAGTGTGACAAATGTCACCAGTGTGACAAAAGTCACCAGTGTGACAAGTATCACCAGTGAGACAAATGTCACCAGTGCGACGAATGTCACCAGTGAGACAAATGTCACCAGTGTGACAAATGTCCCCAGTGCGACAACAGTCACCAGTGTGACAATTGTCCCAAGTGTGACAAATGCCACAAGTGTGACACATGTCACAAGTGTGACAGTCGTCAAAAGGGTGACATATGTCACGGGTGTGACACTAGTCACAAGTGTGACACTCGTCACAAGTGTCACAATTGTCACAAGTGTGCTTATTGTCACAAGCGTGACAATTGTCACAAGTGTGACTATTGTCACAAGTGTGACTATTGTCACAAGTCTGACAAATGTCACAAATGTGACTGCTGTCACAAGTGTGACAATTGTCACAAGTGTTACAATTGTCACAAGTGAGACAAATGTCACCAGTGTGACAAATGTCACCAGTGCGACAACTGTCACCAGTGTGACAATTGTAAGTGACTATTGCCACAAGAGTGACACTTGTCACAAGTGTGACACTCGTCACAAGTGTGACACTCGTCACAAGTGCGACACTCGTCACAAGTGTGGCACTTGTCACAAGTGTCACAATTGTCACAAGTGTGACTACTGTCACAAGTGTGACAAATGTCACAAATGTGATTGCAGTCACAAGTGTGACAATTGTCACAAGTGTGACATTAGTCACCTGTGTGACTGTCGTCACAAGTGTGACTAATGTCACAAGTGTGACAANATTGCAGTCACAAGTGTGACAATTGTCACAAGTGTGACATTAGTCACCTGTGTGACTGTCGTCACAAGTGTGACTGTCGTCACAAGTGTGACAAACGTCACAAGTGTGACTGATGTCGCAAGTGTGACTAATGTCGCAAGTGTGACTAATGTCACAAGTGTGACTAATGTCACAAGTGTGACTAATGTCACAAGTTTGACAATTGTCAAAAGTTTCCCACATGGACGAATCAGCGGGAAAACCCGGTAACAGCTTGCGACAATTGTCGCAATGAAGGCCCTAAGGCAAGCGAATTATGTGCGACAAAAGTCGCATTTTCGTCCATGATGATCGCTTTAGAGAAAAAATTAATCTTTTCTTGGAAACAAAATTAACTGCCGCTCTTCCAAAGGTGCAAAATAAAATCTTTTTTCATCTAAAAAATGTAAAAACGCTTCACGCAAGCATAGCGTGGACTCCTAAATCAAAATTAATAACCGCCGCCAAGATGTGGCAGCTCAAAAGTCAAAATGCGACAAATGTCGCAGTTGAGGGATGTGCAGGTTTATTATATATCGATTCCAGACGACTATATTTATGCATAGTGAGATCAGGCAAGGTAAATTGACGGCCGAAAAGACGACTCGCTTGGCGAATGTTCTTCATGGCTCTAGCTCAGCAAAGTTTAAGAAACAATCTCACAATTAGTCATTTCTAGATGACTGAATTTGAGTCACATCTGAATTTGAGTCACTGCTCTGATCTAGTGAGCAGTAATATATTATCATTGTTATAATCTGCTATTAATTTTTTTTTAAGTTTATTTGACTTATTAGCGTTCGCCCATTCAAGAGGGTAAGGAGTTTATCTGGAAATTCCGCAGATTTCGATATTTCTGCTAGCTCCAACCTGGTCTACCTCTTTTTACGTGTACACAACCTATTCAGGCATCTGGTAGCCTGCCTCTACTACTAAGCATAACCTACTTTACATCAAAGGGGGTGAGCTATTGACATTTATGTTACTCTGCTCTTTTAATTAATACTTAACTTCATCAAGCCATGTAATATTAAAATTTTTGAGCCGGCTTGTCGTGTCATGGTTATCGCTCTAAATTAACAAATCATCAATTGACAATGGCTGTAGCTCTTATAGTTGGTGTAACTTGATCGATTGACAAACTTCCTCCCATTTTATAATTTGCTTTCTTACCTCCGATGTTTACAGATGTCAGGCTTAGGGTACATGCACATAGAGACGCGACAGCGAATTTTACATACGCGATGACGATTTTAGTATTCGCAATTGACGCAAAAGCCTTCACATAGATTCGCGACGAGAGTTTTTTCAATCGCGATGTGAGTTTTTAGATATTTTATCGTCCCTAGGAGGGATTCGCTCATATCTCTTCGAAACAGATATTTTTTGTGACGATACGCGATTTTGTAATGATAAGAGATGGTGAGTTGAAAAAAAAAATCAAAGTTTGACCCCTGTGTGTTTCCACCTCACTCAACAGAGAACCTGCCGATTCCTCTTTCTCCTTTCTCTGCTTTGCTCTTGTCCAATCAAAACACATTCTGTAATGCTGATAGATGGTGAATTGAGAAAAAAAACTCGAGGGTTTTGACCCCTGTGTGTTTCCACCTGAGTCAACAGAGAACCTTCCGACCCCTCTCTTTGCCTCTCTGCTTTGTTACATTGCTCATTTTTTCCAATTGAATATTTCAATCGCAATCATAGCTTATGCTATGTGTAATTAAGCGCGATTGAGTCTACGATTGCACATTCGTCTTTGTAACCGCGATTCAGCAAAATCGTCGTCGCGTTTGTAAAATTCGCTGTCGCGGCTCTATGTGCATACACCCTTAGACAGTCCACCCAATACCAACTACAGTGGAATTCGTTTAATGTTTCTCAAAGGCAGCCAAAATGTTTGGTGATATAAAGCGAAGGTGACAAAAAGCGATATAGGCAACTTTTTTAATTTTGGTGTTTAAAGGGTGACTATTTTTGGTTTAATTTGAAATTTCAATTATAACAGAAATAAAAATTATTTATATTGTTATAAATTTATTTGACATCAAAATGAAAATTTTAACATTCGCATAAATTCTTGTTCAATTTAAACTATTCAATTTATTTGAAGCTTACAGCTACCAAAACATTATATTCACAAAGTGAACTACATATTGCTGATCCATATAATTCACAAAATTCTGTATGTATTTGTTATTTACGGCAAACGTCAAATGAAATTATGTCTCCTACAAGTAATAAGACATACCTGTGAATCCAACCAACAATTTTTACCGCATATTATGAATCCGCTTGCACCTATTTGTAGACAGTTGCAAATGAGTTGGGCTACTATTTTAATGCATATGAGACGTGAAGTGTTGGACGACAGTAAAGGGTTTTGTGATGTATAAATCAAAATGACAAAGATTCGAGTAATAGAAAAAACAGTTATTAAACTAAAATGAAAAGTTAAGCTACATTTTGGAACATACGCTTAAGTAGAACTTAGTCAAATGTGCTTCTTGTACAACAAAGTTTCTCAACCTTCGGGATCAGCTCGGTCCAATTACTAAGCCACATACCTACGTTTGGCAATTGAAAAAATTAACAAGTATGCCAGGCTGCAACCCAAGCTCAATTCAGTGTTTTTATGTTTAAAATAACTTTTTCATCATTTCTTAAAATCTGAGTAGATTTGATTAAATGATTGCATGATCACAAAGATTATGATTACAAATTTCTAATGTGTAATCTATAATCAAACCTCTTGAAGTTAATCTATAATCAACTGAGCCTGATTACGGATTCACGGGCATGTAATCATAATCAAGTAATCAAAACCCTAACTTATTCTGTATGATTACATATTATTGTGATGATAAAAAACGAAAAATCATGCGAGAAATTACCACGTCATATACAAAATTCTTTTCTTTTTCACTCTTGTAACAAATCATTCCAAATCGTTTTATAGTAACACAAAACTTTTCTATCTTTGATTTTTACTTCGCTGGACTATTATTTTAGAGCAGTGGAATCAGTATTCGCCAAATCCACACTTTTGACACTTGTCACCGGAGGAATGGGTTTCCGGGGATTATGGATTTTTTGGGAATACCTGGGGACTAAAAATAGTAATAATGCGCCAAATTAGAATATTGTTGCAGAAATTCAAATTTGTTGTCTAGTCGATTTTAATTCATACTTTTAGTTTTAGATTGATTATAATTTAAAGTAGTTTTGATTATTATTGTGTATTACAGTTTTGACTGACACATACCTTCATATTAGTAAAGTACTGTTTCATTAACACAATTTCGGTTTTATCTTTTATACTACTTATTAAAATGTCAGAAGTAGGAGGAAGAAAGAAATCTACCAGGGTAGATGAAACAAAGCTTGCGCAAAAAAGATAAGCAAATGTTGCATGTATCACTGGCTCACCTTCCTGGCTCTGGATCATATTGTAATTCTTGATTTCTATTTCTTTAGACAAAACGAGGATTCTTCAATAAAATTATTACCGTATTTGTTCTACTTTTTTTTTTATAAAAATTTAAAGTTTTCCGCCTACTTTTAATTCCCCCATTAATCCCCAGGGGATTTGAAATATTCTCCCCCGGAATCTCCAGTTTTCCCCACTCCCAAATCCCCAGTCCCCTGGGGGATGGGTGCAGGTATACTTTTCAAATAGAACCATTTTTATAAATTATTGATGCCACATTTGAAATACAAATTGTTCCATATGCCGCAGCAGGTGACAGTGTTAGTTGTTGGTAGAGATTAGGATATAAACATGTTATCATTCTTGTTATCTTGTATCTTATTAAATCTATTATCTTTCGTTTTACAAGTACAAAATGCTCGTCAATTTGTAAAAACTCTTACATTTAACACGTAAAAAAAGACTATTTTAATTAATGGCTATCTTCCTAAACATAAATTAAATATCGTTTGGCATCATAATAAAATTTTTCTTGAATTTGCAAAATTTAAAAAATTTCTTTCCGGAAAGAGAATCCAAATTCGTCACATTTGATTTTGAGAGTCCTGGCTAATGACGGTGGTCCGCAGTAGAATACTGTCACTTTCCCTTTGTCTTGATCTTGCAGTTGTTTGAAGATTTTACTCCAATTGGGTCTCCCAGCATTTGTACGGGTCTTGAGACCAGTAATTAAATCCCTCTTCTCCTACAGACGAAGTTTTAGCAATGGACGGTTAGTTTAATTATTAATTTTAATTAAAATAACAAATATCCAACGTACTTTTTCATGGAGTAAGTCTAGAGCCAATTGTAATCCCACGGCTTTCATGTCTGTCTTCTGTAAGGCTGAAGTGATGTACATATTCATGTCAAGAAATCGTTCCATGGCTCCACCTAATTCTGCTTGCTCAATTTCTAATTGAGATAGCAAATGGACGAACCATTCGAACGATCGTTGATCTCGATTAATCCAGAAAAAGTCCACCTAGGGTAAAAAGTTGTCAATTACAAAGTTGTGTTTTTGATTTACAAGTAGATAAATTTTTACCTTGCGGAGATTCAAAACAGATTCAGGCAATTCGCTACACCATGTGTAGTTACAATTGGGACAAGTGTTTCTAGAAGCCCAATATCGCCGCATGATTGATTGGAGAATGGAAGCAAACGGCGTCACACCAATTCCAGTAGCTATGAGAACTGCATGCTCTGCTCGGAAGATGTGACTTGAAGGAGCGCCCAATGGTCCGTCAATGAAAATCTAAAATGATTAGCAAAAAGTACAACAATCAAAAACATTTGCAGCTTTTACCTCAACTTTCATGTAATTGTGTATGTCAATTTGTTCTAATTACCTCCAATGACTTCCCGACAGGTAGCTGTTCTCTAGAGATTCGTGTTGTCCCCAATTCGACACATGCCGTACCCATACATTTGTCGACTCCTATATCACTTACTGCTACCTCGCATTGACCTTCTCTGGACAGGACCGTAATACCTTGAGATAATTTGCTGTTGTTGGTTTGCTTAGTCCCTGGAAGCAAATTCTCTCTGAGTCCTTCCTCCACGTCATCTTCATTTGGTGTCTTGAATTTAATAATTGTGGGTTTATATCGAAGGTACCGACGACTTCGCATTGCAGAATTATCTCTTTCACAAGTATTTCCTGCAAATGGACTTTGCGACCCACTCCGGCTACTTCTGAGTGAACCGTGATCTGATTCTGACCTCGTCCGAAGTTTTTCTCTAGTAAATTAGAATCAATTATCGTATGCTTTGACGAAAGCCTAACTTAATAAAGCTAAGTAACGGTAGATCTACCCATAGACTAGACTATATCTGAAAGCAAACGCATAGAAGATATGCATAAGGCTGTATCCTGAAGAATTAATCGTTTGCATACAACTCATCAACCGTTGATTGCAGTCATAAAACGTTGTTACATAAACTCAAGTACCAATCGCCATTGCTTGAGGTACCAACTACATATAGATTTTTGATGTATCTTCCGTTTTGAATTATGACACCGATTTTGATACCTGAGGCATCAACTTTTGGTAGCTGAAGTGTATTAACCATTAGTAGTTAAAGTATCAACAATTCGTAACGTAAGGACCGACTTGTGATAACTGAGGTATCAGTAGTTGTTTGCTGTGGAATCATCAATCTTAAATGTCAGTTATTAGTAGCAGGGGTAACACTCCAAGATTCCTATCTTTAGGAATCACTACTGTAGCTGTAGATATTATTAGTCACTAACAATGGCCTAATATAATTTAAAAAATTGTTTTGAAGCCTTTCTCAGGAAGGATGGCTCCTAAACGTAAAATTAATTTGAAAATAAAACTTAGTAGAAGGATTAATTTTTGAGGATTCAGATATGATGGAAGTTAATTGGTCAACACATGATTCGGACTAAAATCATTAGCTTGCAGTAACTCATTTTTTTATAGAATTTTCTATAAAAACATTTAAAATCTATTCATGAAATGAATTTAATTAAGAATTCAATAAAAAAATTATTTACGAAATGAGAAATAATACCATGCTTCTTATAGTAGCCCGATCTTCAATTATAACTGGGTTTTGAACGTAAATTTTAAAAATAGTACCCCGGGTATTATTAGAGAAAATACGGTAACTTCAAACTACTTTTTTGCTTACTTAAGCAGTTCGTTACTGGAAGACCCAGCGGTGAAATTTGGCAGTGAGTTGATTTTTGTCAACAGGATCTCCCCTGACTTACTCGTTTCGTCAGTTTCTAACACATTTTCCGAACTTGTTACTGTCAATGCTACAAAAGTGATTAATTAGCTTCGAATAATTCTAAACCTTATAATAGACCAGCTCACCATGTGGTGAATGACTTTCAGATGAAGAATGAACACTTTCAGGTGTAAATGATGTGAGAGAATCTGCGACTGATTTCAACTGAGGACGACTAGCAGGATCTGATGTCAATGGATTCCGTAAATATCCACGAACGGTTTCATTCCTATTTGTAAAATTAACTTAATTTTCATTCAGGTTTACGAAATTTTTTTTACAAATTTGAACCTTCGATGATGAAATTGGCTTCCTTTGGTAAAAGTATCAGTTTTTGGTCTCAAATCTAGAAAACTTGAATTCAAGTTATGTTGCTCTTGTTCAAAATACTCATAAAGTCGATTAGTCCACTGTCCCACAGCTCGGATATGTAGCCAAATTGCATCTGAAAAAAATACTCACAAAATGACAGGTTTACACGGTGATTGTTTGTGGAATTTATTTTGTTACCTTCTTGCTCAGGACCTGAACTTATAGTAAAAGGATGCCATTCATATTTGGCAATGGCAGGAATTCGTACAAATACATAATCACCAGCATAGTAGTGAAAATTTGGTGGTCTTTTGATGATCAAATGGGTTACTTTAGATGGAAGTAAAATTCCTGAAGAAATGTACGTTTTCCCTCGACCGAGTCTCCAACGAAATGCTCGGAGGACCTAATTGGGAACAAATTGTATCAAATTGACAATAAAATTCATAAATCAATATCAAACGTAATTGTTAACAATAATAACCTTTTCAATTATAAAAAAAATTCCAGGTACCAAAAACCATATCCAGAATTTTGTTGTATGAATGATGAGTAAACTCCAAAAAAGTATGTACAGAAGATGAGTCCAGTAAAATACCTAAAAAATATGAATTATTAGTTACAAATTTAAAATTTTTTTGTCAAAATATAATAATGACTTACTTGGAAATGACCTCCACGGCGTACAAACGGTAGAGAACAAACAAACATTACTGACAGAATGAGAAAGAGGATGATTCCAGTGTTCATAGCAAACCCGTTGATGAGGCCATACATCGGTGTTGCTGCAGGTATGAACAAATACTCAACAAATGTCCAATTCCATCGTACACTGACAGTACAATCACCATTTTGTGTAGGATTTTGTACTAATCGTATCTCTATAAGGTCAAAATTTGTCAAAAAGTTTATCACTTCACGTACCTAGATTTAAAAAATTGTGATATATCTTACGGATATTAATCAAATGAGCCAAGCTGTGAACTATTCCCAAACTAACAATCATGTATCCGGTGAGCTTGTGGAAATAAATGTGTTGGTCAATTGGTAAATACTTGGAAGCTCCTCTTGATCGAAGAAATGTGATATTCTGTTTCAACATCAAGACCACAATGATTGAACAATTAAAATTAAGTGCCTGACCTAAAAAAAAACAATTTATAAGTAATAGCATTTTAGATAATACAATGAGCGCCAACGAAACCAGTTATAGCGGAATGTGAGTACTTTTCACGCCTTTTTCGAAAATTACCGACTCTCTACCCTCAAAGGGCAGATAGGCTGCAGGACAAATCGCGGACATGAAACCTTTCGAATACTAATGCAGTTAATAATTTTTTTTGAATTAATCAAATATGAAAGAATATTAGTTGTAACTAATTGGTAGAGAAATCCCATCATGTACATTGTTGCGCGTACAGTGTTAATTTTTTCGATTTTCTGAAAGTAAAAAATTTCGACTAGGGGATGATTCGTTGGTACTGCAGACTGAATTTCATCTAAACGTTCTTACCTGTAGATTTTGCCAGTACAAGCCAAATTGTAGCACAGGCATTATCTCTGGAGTATAATACTGCTCGGGAAATAAATAAAATCAGATTGGTCATCAGAAATGTAACAAGCCAAATGACATAAACATAATTGTTCTTCAAATACTTTGAAGACAATTGATGAGGTTTGAGAGAACGTAATTTAGTATAGAAGGATGTTTTTTGTCGACTATCAATCGGTTTCACAGGTACCAACCACCGCTCAATACTAAAAAGAATACAATCAAGCAATTGAATGATGTTAAATTTTATGATTCTAAATGACATGTGTGTACCTTATTGATAAATTTTCCAATAAACCATTATGTTTTTCCAATTGTGCTTTGAGAGCATCGTATGTTAGAGCACCTTGTCGCTCAACATCGGCATCTTCAAACAATGCCTTTGTGAGTTCATCTGTGCAAGTATAAAAAATACACATCAACAAATTATTATAAATACTACGTCTTCCAATAAGGTTCTACCAAAAATTTTTAATAATTCAAAATATGACTCAATCAAAATTAAATTTTTTAAATTTATTCAAATCTGATTGGATAAATTTTAATGAAAAAGTAATTCTTGGGACAACTTTATAAAAATTTCCAATGTAAATCGTACGTATTTGTTCATCACTGAATTTCATTCCATTTTCTTCCATACAAGCGCGCATGACTTGTTCAAGCTCAATTTCTTGAATTAATCCGTCACCATCGACATCGTAAACTTTAAAAAGAAATTGAATTTTGTCTTCAGGATTTTCACCAGTGAATTTGTGCATTGCATCTAGAAATTCTTGAAGTGAGATTGATCCACTCCCATCATCGTCAAAGATGTCAAAAACTCGATCAGTAAAAAATTGCTATATAAGTAAAAGTACACAAAAATGAAATCAGTTTGGAAATTTTAAAACAGGTTTATTTTTTACTTCAATTCCTTACGTTTTTTGTTTGAATAATTTCACTAAAATCCGATTTTTTAATTTCTTTATCATCTCCGACGTATTGGCGGAAGAGTTTTTCCAAGTACGATATATTATCGCGTGTCAATCGGCTTCCACACCTAGATGTACAAAATAGTGATTAAACCACGAAAAAAGTTTTTTTTACAAATACCATTTTGTTTTTCTTACTTTGAACTACTGTTACTGCAATTTACAATACTTTGTAGCAATTTTTAAATATTTTTCTACCTGGCATCGCTTAATTGGGAAATGAATTCCATGATTTGATCAACAGTCACAACCCCATCCAAGTCTCGATCAATGAGACGTAGAAATTTAGTTAGTACCTGTATTTAATAATTATTTTGAAATTATGAACAGTATTTATAAAACTTTAAAATTTTCAACAGTATACAGTAATTTTTTTAACTATAAACTTACATCTTTTGTTTTAAAGACAATGCAAAATGTATCAAATGTGAGATCTTCATTTCCGGCGACACAGTAGCAAACGCTTTCCAAATTTTCGATAAAATCCACTTTCCGTTCCTCACTAATAAAAATAGTAATAATAAGGATAATATTAGTTAACAAAGATTCAACAACAATGAAATAGAATTTCTAAGGTTTGAACTCAAAAGATACATATTTCGATACAAAGTTACAAGTTCGAAGAGAATGATATAAAAAAAGTGGTAAAAAATATTAGGTAAGTATAAAAAGTTAACTTTTCATGCTATGTCCTTGCATATAAAGACGACGCTATAAGAATAGGAATTTCTTTATAAAATTCAAGGTTTTTTTCCAGGTGTGTTTTGTAACTGATTCAACTCAAAAACAAAAAAAATCCTTAGTTCTTGGGTAACGTGATAAGCTATTTTTTTTCAAATTACGAATAACAAAGCAAGACAGGATTTAAGAATGAAAGAAATTGACTAGGTACTTACAATTGTGGAAATGGTGTTTTATTATAAAATTGATTGAGTCGTGTTTTTAATAATTCAACCCATTTTTCTTGATTTAATTTTCCATCTCGGTAGTAGTCAAAAACATCAAAAAGCCTCAGTAGAAGTTCCTGAAAATAGGAAATCAACAAAAAATTTTTTGAACTTAAGGAAGCCGATTCGGTGAAAAACCGATCTAGCAAAATGCATTCTGATGAAATCCGGCATATGGAAAATCCAATACGTGGAAAATTTTTTGTATAGAAAATCCGCCCTGTGGAACATCTGTCCTATTGGAAACCCAGTAAGTAGATAATTGCACTTTTGTGACACAAGTAAAATTTTGATTGTAACCACTTCAATTATATTTATGTTGAGCATAACAATTTTTAGCAACTGAAAAATAAAACAGATTACGTAAGAATTGCCAACTTCGGTCCAATTGGCTTCTAATATCTCCAGAACTGGCGATCTAATACAATATAAAAGTCTAAGTTGTGTTTAACCATAACCAAGTCTTAGTGCACCTTGAGGTGTACCTAGTGATGGAAACTTTTCTTTTTCTTAATGGAAATGAAAAGGAAAGGAAAGCAAAAGGTTGAAAACGAAAACGGAATCTAAATCCAAAAACGAAAAGGAAAGAAAAGGAAACGGAAAAGGAACAAAACGAAAACGGTATATTTTGTAAAATTTTTCTAGAATTAAGCTAGGTTATCGAATTACTTTAATCCCTACTACATAATAGGTTTTCAATAATTTCCTCCTTTATGGAGTCAAATAAATGATTCCTCCAACACTCTCCTTGAGTTAGAGCCAATAATTTCTTTTCGATGGGTCTGTAGGCGTACTAATGCCAGGCATGTATCTTTCTGTGTAAGAATCAAAGGCACTGAATCAAGTTCACTAGTTTTGACTTTATGGTTATGAGAACAATAAGGATTACGACTGTGACTCGAAATTAATATCTTGATTGTCACTACTACAAAAGGTGAAATATATTTTACCAAAATACATTTAAAGTATAAGGATTCAAGTTTTTGACTAAAATTTCCACTGAGTGCACAATGCAAGATTAATCGCTATCGATTATATGACTAGTTCGGTACCTTAATAAACACGAAACCTAAGTAAAATATTAATTATTTAGGTTTTATTACCATTTTTGTATATTTTTTTTTGAAAAATCAGTTTCCCGTTTCCTTCCTCTTCGGTTTCGACGAAATTGGAAACGAAACGGCAAGAAAAAGAAATGAATAGTTTTAATTTCAAAAATATGAAAAGGAAAAGGAAAGGAAACAAATTTTCGTTTTCGTTTAAAAAAAAAGCTTTTCATCACCAGGTGTACAAGGAGAATCAATATGATAATCAATATTCAATTTCCTTCAATCAGTCGTATTTTTAATAGGTAAGATTTTCTGTAGGTCAAATTTTCCATAAACCGGATTTACGATAGGTAGAATTTTGCTGTATGCCGGATTTTTCATAAACCGAAATTCTAAAGATCGTATTTTCCACGACGAATTAGCCCAGCCGGAGTTTCATAAGTCGGATTCTCTAACCAGAATGAACAAAAAGTTAGCTTTATAGATTGTCATTTTTTTGTAAGCATGATTTTGCAATAATTCATTCCGGATTTAATAATTTTTGCTGAAGTATACATATATATTAGAAAAAAGGATTATCAAAAATTATTACTCTCAATTTATACAAATTAATGACAGTTTTACTGGTAATAATCATTCGAAACGCCCAAAATATTATAAAATTATGGTAAACAATAGGTAAATGACAGATAAAGGAAGACAATAGGTTACAATAACAATAGAATCTCCCTGCCTTGAAGCTATTAGTGATAATTTGGAGTTATCTCTGTGACTTGAATGAATAAATTAAAATTTCATGTGGTAGATAATGAGCGGTGAGATCCCATTGGTCAATGGGCCGATTATTAATTGTCTATCAATGTCAAGGCCTTTACAAAATATGACCATAAGAACCAGGATCTTAGAATTATGAGAAAAAAACAACCTAATTGATGAATTTTATTGGATATAAGTATGATCGAAAATAATTTAGTATTTGTCAAAATAAATGCCCAATTGTGACAAAAAAGGTATGTAGAAAATATTCAAAATTTACGAATCTTTGAAATAATTGGTTAATCTATATCGCAAAATGTAAAATACTGATAGTATAAGTAGAGTATTTGTAAACATACATTTGAATTGAAAATTTGAGAGATAATTTCCGTCCTTAAGAGATTTTGAGATGAGTGGTGAATAATGAATTTTCTAAAATTTTCCAATGAATCTCTGTCTATCCCATCACAAACCGGAAGTGAGATGGCTTCCGATCCAACATTTTGATTTTCTTCTGAAACATAGCCTAAATTAGACACTCCTGCGCTTGTGCTACTCATGACTTAACCATTGTAATTTGATCACTAGACACAAATGTCACACTGATTTATGATGAACCTCACTCAACTGTTTTTTTGTCATTATTGTTACAATTTAACACTAGGAACCTAATAATTAATAAATTGATATTATTTTGAAATTTTTGGTTAGATACTATAAAATAGGTCAGTCCAATTGGCACAGAAATAAAATTAGTTTGTATTTCACCTATTTATATGCTAACAAACGATAGATTAACGATTTCTACACAAATTTTTTTTGCAATATTTATTTAAAATTTTTACAAAAGAGTAATACCGCCGGAAAGTAGCAAAAACTTCATTGGATTATACTAAAATTGTATCCAATAATTTTTTTTTTGAGAACTCAGTAAATTTTATGGAAAATTCGAAATTTGTTTATTATGTGTATATTGAGCAAAACATTATCATAAATTTTATTTATTTAAATTGTATAAATAAGGATAGAAATACAAATTTGTACAAAATGTTTGCCTATACTATTCCATGAATTAAAGGGTGGTGCATATGTCATTTATGTTGGCAACTTGTAAGTTGTTCCCTAAATGTGACCGATAACAAGTTTATAGTATACTAGTCACCTTCAGTAATTGTAATTCACAACAATTTGAGTTAATTTTGTTATAAAACTTTGAATGAATGACAATTTAATTTCCTAATTTCATCACCATCAGTTTTGTTTAAATTTAAATATAAAAACAAGGCCTTTGATTGATTGGCGTTCAATTAAAATACCAAAAAAGTATTTCTTTTAAGCGTTACCCTCACAGTCCTTATTTCAACAATTACTACACTTTAGTAGCAACAATCACAAAAAAAAAACATTTTTTTAAATTAATTCATTAAGAACACCTGTACATTATTTTGTCTTATTAATTAAACAAGTGTTAGGAATAATTATTATTGCAAAGCCAGTCTTTGTACCTTCTTTACAATGAAAATCCTTCACTGAAATTACTTTTTCTGATTATAGGTGTGTTTCCAAACCATAAATGTATTCGACAATAAGAAATGAATAACAATGGGATTTAAGTTTTAGTTTAGTATAAAAAACTATTTTTTTAGAAAGTGAAAAGGATGCTTTGTACAAAAAAAGTTACTGCCAAGTGGGATGCCTTTGGACAGTTTCAGGTAAAATATTTAATTGGTTGTCACCTTTCGACCAATGAAGGTACAAAATAAACAAATGAAATATAAAAACTGGAAAAAATAGAACAACCAATCTACAATGCATGTAGCCGTTTATACAATGACAATTCGTTGTATTTGATGGTTTCCAAGAAAAAATTCTAAAATTATTGAGGGTATTCTCAAATTTGTTTAAAGTTGTTAAGTTTAAAAAGTGTTAATTGATAAGGCTAGTGAAGTATGAAACGAGGCTTCTGATTGGATTATTCAATTTAATTCTTGGTTAAACTTTAATAAGTTCAGGGGCAATTTTTTTGATCTTGTTTTTCAAAATTTCTTAATAATCGCGCTAATTTCATTTGTTTTAATAAATTGATTTCTGAACTATTATTCAACGATCAACATCTAGAACCAACAGTAATAAGGTAAGATCAAGTTTTGTCATCCTAAAGTCAAAATCATCTGTGAGCATTCAATCAGCTGTAGTTTAAGTAAGATTTAAATTAAATAACATAAAAAGTTAACAACCTAACCAAGGCATCGAGAATTGCCTCATTGATTTAAAAAAAAACAATTTTAGTAGTCAAACTTCTGCCATTATTGGTGAGTACTCAAACAATTTTAAACTAATTTCTGGGTATGGCAAAACCTAGAGCATGGAAAGAATATATAAAACCTGCTTCAAAATAATCCCTCATTTTGTAACAGCTGGAATCATTATAAAATAATTTTCATTTTTTCGACATGTGTGGGCTAACTTTGGACACTTGACCTTTAGCATATTTTTAATTCTATATTAACTGTATGATCAACAATTATTGGAGGCGAAATCAGGAGACGGCGAGGCTCATGGAAACATGTGGATTAAGTATATAATGTTTCAATTTCTAAAGATAAAGGTCATTGAATGGTCACCCCAAAGGTCATTGAAGGTGCTTTAATTTTATATGGTATACACGAATAACTAATGCTTCGAAACAGTTGAGAATTAATGCATATTTCATGACCTGACTCACTTGAGAATAATTTGACATAAAATTCGCGCAATAGAAATTAACCTGTGATCTCTATAGGTCATAAAAGTTAACCACTACTTTTATGACGCCAAAGTTTACCAACTTAAGTTGTATTTGGAAAGCTATTTATAGTGTCATAAAAACAGGTGTATCTGCGTTACGTTATTTGTACAGCATCCTTCTTAGTTTGTTAAAAAAACATTATTTGCATACTAATTGCAGAATCCTAGGAATATCTGTATTGTTACCTGTGGAAGGATTCCTGTGAGTTGAATTTGTAACGATTGATTTTGAATTAATCCAACAGCGCTTAAAGCCTTTCGTATTGTCCTACGATAGCTTTTCCGTCGAGTCCCTTGGTCCAAACTACTTCGGCGCATGCTCCTACACATTGCTGCTGGAACGCGTTGTTTTTCTAGTTCTATTTCATTGTTGTTGTCAGGTTTCCGAAAAACATTAAGACTTTCCTGCACATTTTCTTCCTTAATAAATCCTAAATTCACTTCACCTGAGCTTTCCATTTCTGACCCTTGAAGAGATTTTTTTATTGTTATAAAATTTAATGATGATATAATACATTGACCTGTCCCCACTACAGATATGTCACTACTGCTGATCTTACTATCCCCAGTATTGTTGCTAACCCAATCTTAATTTACTTCCAACGTTTCCAATTGGGGATGACTCAACAATCGTTTCAGTCAGTATACGTATTAAAAAATTTCTTTAATAATTGTCACAATTGCCTTACTGACAACTACAGAACTGAATTGATCATCACCTATGACAAGCTAATTAAGGGAGTGAATCTTGGGTACTAATGAAAGGGAATCCACTTTTACCTTCTTTATACTAAATCAAAAATTACTTGGACCAAATTCAACCAAGAACCTAAGAAAACCACTTCATTATGCACATAATTTGTATATAAAACTTGTCTTTTATTCTGCTGCTCTTAGCTTGAACGTGATTGGTTAGTGGAAGCTGGGGAGTCTAAATTTATTGCTTCTTTCAATTTCATCACACCGTCAACCACACGGTCACCATAAGCTCCTTGGTATTTTAATTTAATTTTCTTAAACAAAATTGTCAAATTACACTTTGCACAATGAAAGCTTTTACGCTTCAGTAGATTATCAAAGAAAGTGACTAAATTAATCCAACGATCAAGGTTTCTCTCTTTTTTGTAACGATTAGTCAATCAGAAACATGATTGTCAATTATTGAAACAATGATGCTCCTACACCTGCACAATAGCGACAGGATAACAAAAGATTTTTACACAATAGTCATTGCCTTTCTTTTATAAAAATCTCATTCGAAATTCCTCCAGATCAAAATTAGAAACAATTTTCAAATTGTTCACTCTTGGTAACAATTATAAGACATGCGAACACTACTTTTAGCCGGTGCATTTTTGCTGAAGAAAGTCCCTGTTTTATTGCATTGTACAATGATATTTTTGCCGTGGAAAGTAGGATCGACTGGATAAATAAAAGTTGCACAAAATATATACAGGTTAAGTGACTACAAGCGGATTTTCCATTAGAAAACAAAAGTTACTTTGACTAATTGGTCATAGTTACCGATTAATAAGTGGAATTGACCAATTAGTTAACCTGACCAATTTGTTGGCGATTCCAGCCTGAAACAGTATGAAGCGTCAACCAGAGCAAAGAGTACCGTTGAGAAAAATATTTTATAGTTGTAATATAATGAACCACTGTTGAATGGAGCCCTCGTTCTCACGTGTTTCCCGTCAATCGCCCCGCAACAACTGGGGAAATTCCAAAGTGTTTCAAACTGAGAAGCAATTCCGGTCGACCAATCCATAGTAGGGGGAGCAATGAAGCTTTTCATTTGCTGCAAATAGCTAACATTATTTCTCGTACTGTGAGCTTAGCAGACGATGGGGATACCCGAAAACTGAGTGCCAACTAGATTTGAGAATTTATTTAGCGAGATATCTGTTACAAAACATATATACTAAATAACATTTCATTTTATATATTATTTCAAATTTTACCTAAGGGTAATACAACGACGTTCCTGCGAAAAAATTGGGCGAACATGATTTCCAAAATACGATATGCCATCCTTTATATTGTTAACGATGAAATCAAAGTTTCTTTTGTCCATTCTATAAGAAGAGATGTGAATATTTTTGCCTTTTTTAATTATAATATCTTTATACAAATTGCCTAAAATATCTGTGATGATAGTTTGAATTATCTTGTAATTCTCTTATGAGCTGTGAATCTTCATGAATATTCCGCTTTAAGAAAATCTGTCGGGTATAAAGGGTTCGAGTTCTTCTTTTGTAAATTTTGTAAATTCTGTATATTTCCAATATTTTCAACAATTTCTTAGGACTCATTTTAGAATAAAATTAAATATTTGACAAATTTTTTCTTTTAAATTTCACTCAAAATATTCATAATACACTGAGCATGCGCTAAATTTTTGCAGTGATAATGATGACTATACTTTATAATGAGGAATTGAAGAGTGAAGTTCAAAAAATTTCAAAAGTGAAAGTGAAAAACTATACTTTCAAATGAGTAAATTCATAAAATTGAATGGTGAATGGTGGTGATAGGAATTGAGAAAGTGAAAACTTACTGACGACTTTAAACGTAGCATTATGCCACTATCTTGCTCTTCCTGATATAATTATGTTTCAGTTCACAAAAATATAACACGACCTGACGAGTGAATTATAACAAATTATTTGCAATGATAATAATTCTATTCTTTATTAATCTGTATTAAAAGTCTACACTTTTACAATAAAAAGAGATTCTGTAAAAACAATGAAATATTTTAATACAATTAGATTGCTAAAGTCCGTGGCAGGAGATTTTTGAAATGGATGGTCACTATGGAATCCAAGCAAGCGAAATTGCTGATGGGGTCGGCTGCTCACTTAAAATGTGTCTTCGACTATGAGGTTTCATATTGCAATTATTCTCATTTGTCCTAGCGATCATTTCTCTTTTCTTGTCAACATAGGCACTATGTTTACTATTTCGCTTGTCTTTTTTCCAAAAAAGAGAGCTAATTATCTACAAAAGGAGAAAATGTAATAACACAAATCTTATACTTTTTAAAGTTTGTAAGCTGTTTAACTTACACAATTTTCAGTTGTTTTCACACAAGCAAAGTTACTGTTATTCATAATTGAATTTATTCTACTTTTATGTTAGACTCTATAAAGTCTACTGACGGCTGGATAAAAATTGAGTTGTTACGAGTTGAATTGTATTCAAGCCAATTTTATATAGATATTATTAATCGGCTGATGTAACAAGTTGTACGTCTGACAATTGATTTGTTTAATTTAACAAATGACGGAATCTAATCATCATTTGTTCCGGTGAAATTCAATTTGTTAGCCATTCCAGTTACAAAGACCATATTGATTACACAAGTATTATCAATGAATAAAAAATATAAAATTGAATAAAATTGTTTGAGTATCACATGAGTTTAGTGCACAAGGAATTTATGTAACTGGTTTTATTCGAGAGAACTTGCACTTAATTTTATTTCTGTTGTAAATTAATTCAATTCTCAATAACTTTTAGGTTGGTACTCACGAAGCACATAATAATCATCAAATATTTCGAAGCTGTCTATATTCAATACAAGTATTTTATGCTACATCTAACGTCTGATAGCTTTGAATCACACGCTTAGCCCAGTCGAACTAGTTTCACCTAGTCAAACTAGATTAGACTATTTCGCGCTAAACGCCACATTGCTCCCAGATAACTAGCCACAATTGGGAGAAATATATTTCTTTACGAGATAGACGGTACTACCATTACAGGGACAGTCAATCCTGTTCGATTTTTCTCAAAATTTACAGGAAGATAGAAAGCACAGTAGTGAGTAATGTTTAAATGGGGACCAACTCCATAGAAATTGACCTCTAACCTGTGGAGATCATAAAAGTTACCATTACGGGGACAGACAAACATGTTCAATTTTTGTCAAATTTTACAGGAAGATAGAAAATATTTTATTGAGTAATGTTTAAATGGGGACCAAGTATGTAGGGATTGACCTCTGACCTCCAGAAGTCACCAAAGTTACCATTACAGGTACAAACAAACCTGTTGGATTATTCTCAAAATTTAACTTGGAGATAGATTGAGTGATGGTTAAATGGAGAACAATAATTTTTGTTTCTTTATTTATTTTTCTAGTCAAATTTTTTTTTCAAAAGGTATAAAGATTTACTTTTCGCCATATTTCCTTTGTTTGAGAAAGTACCAATCAACGTTGTGATGTAAACTTTTTTCTTGCAAAATACTAACAGTTGAAACTCTTAGCATCTTCCCAAAAAAATTTATTTCAAAATTCTAATTTAATCGAAGAAACCCGGTGCTGTCCGGTTTACAAGTGTAAACCTAACTTATTTGACTGCTAATTTTGTAAATTAATTTTTACGAATTCATCTGCGGTTCTTTGACATATGCAATTATTTAATTTAGAATGATTTTGCAATTTTTGCATGTCAATTGACCCGACAATTGAAAAATTAATTTTCTAAGTTTCTAATTTTAGGATGGTACTTGTGATTACAGCTAAATTAGGTTTGTTTTAGCTTATCTAAACAGTTCCACAATCGCATTGGTGGCAATATGACGTTGCCACCAATTATACCATCAGATTAAAACTACGTAGAGAACAATAAAAAAATATTTGCTTTTTGTTTTGATGTCACAGAATCAGAGCTAGAGGAATGGCTCAAGAGTCGGATGTCACAATTTTAAGACCCAGACCAGTAGCTCATGAGCCAGTTGACAAAAATAACAGTACAAGATCCCTGGTTCTGACTAAGCGCAAAACATAGCCATAGAGAATAAAAGAAAATTATACAACAACTTTGTTTTGGATTCGTGGATATGTAATTCAAAATATAAAACGGATAAAATGAGCGATGCAGACAACTTATGATAAAATGAATTCATAAATTATATTTCAAGAGAAATATAAAATAAAGTTTAAGTTCATCTGCACTTGTCCGTTTTATTCGTACTCACTACTCAAAATTTATGTGGTAATTACACACAGTGTAGCGTCATTTCCGTGATTATGCCTAAGTAGTTGATGCTGCTTAAACAATCAATGATGATGCTAAAGTTATCAATAATTTATTAATAATTGAGTCATTTACACTTGGAAATAAATGGAGATAAGTTAAAAGAAGCAAAAAAACTGACAATTTGTTACATCTGAAATGTATTAATTCCCCTATATATTAATATTTTTCTTGAAAATTAGAATCATAATAAGTCCTTTTCCAATCCCAATTTAACACTTTTTACGAAATTCTTATAACATCTTCTATACACATATTCTAAATATAACCATGGATAACATTTACTTTGCTGAAGTGGAATTGAGTGACAATTCTGTAAGTTCATATTTATTAAAATCATCTGCTATTTAGATAATAACTTTTTTGTAGATATTTAGCTCCAAGTTCTGGCAGAAACGAGGTAATAAGCAAGATATTTCTGTTAACAGCAAAAAGAAGAAAGTATTTATTATAGAAGATTACAAGCGGTACGTGAAAACACCCACGAGAGGAAACAAACTATCCGAACATCGGATTCCGTCAGCAATTTCACTTACCTGGATGCCATAGCAACTGTGGAGATTTTGTGCAATGGAGAATTCAATTTAGGAGTCGAGAATCTAACTAGCCTTATACTTATTAATTAGTTTTTTTTTTATACGAAATTTTACATTGTATCAGTGTTAACTAATTCGCTCTATACAATAAATAATTGAACTATTATTATTATTCTAGCAAAAATTTGTGAATCGAATCCAGTTTAATAAAATGTGTACGCATATTGGCTCATGAATTACAGTGAAGGATTTATGTAAGAACCCCTATGGGGTTTTTAGTTTTATACCAGTCATCGTCTTACAGATATTAGATTTTGGCATATGGGTTGCGGGTACATCTAATCCCTCGACAACTTGAGTAGTTAAATGAATATTCAAAGTTTAAGTATATTTCCTGTATTACTAATTCAAATGCTGTAATATTCACTATATATTCAAAATTGGGCCTTCGTCTTAAAAATATCTGTATCCAGTAACCGTCTAGCTGTGAACCATACCTACAGAATGTGACCAATCCTGTAATGCTTTACAGCTTTTATAGCCAACGGTACAAATTATGTTTTCTGGTTTTATGTTTTAGCTTCATATTTCAAACTCTTAGAAACAGAATTCTTTCCATTTAATTGAATGAAACAGAGATTAATGGTTACAGGAATTGTTCCAAATTGTTAATCAAATTCTAAAAAAAATAAAAACTTTAAAGGTGCAATCAGACAACACGCTACAATGAAAATAGTGAGGCCTGACATTGATTTGTAGTGAAAATTTATCGCTAAACCATTCAGGTTAAAATATTATTAAATTAATCCTTAAGTTTCTGTTAAAATACACTTGTTTGTGTTACAATAATTTAACATCTTTTTTAAGCTAAAATTAGTATTAAGCTAATCCACAAATATATGTATAAGGTGGAACTTGTCAGATTTCGACATACAAATGGCGAAATGTGAAAAATTATAATAATTACATTAGGTTAAAAATAAGCTTGTGAGGCATGATTTTGAATGGAAAAGAACAAGATAATGATTTTCACAAAAAAACTTTCTGAATTTGAAAAATGTTGTGGTGGTGGTGGTGGATGTGTAATACCGATGCTGGTGCTGGTTTAAAAGTGAGGAGGGAGGAGGCTTATGGCCTGACAGGTTTAAACATGTTTGGATAAGTTTACGAGATGTGACAACATCGCAGACTTAGGTCAATGGTTGGTAAGTTACTTAGGTTCTTAGTTTTGTGGTGGATAATGTAAATTCTTAGGGTCTTCCATTCCAAGTATGGTCCAAGAATTCATCGGTAATAATAAATTTTGGGGTGTTGAAGTGGTGAGTGTGTGACCGAGTTCAACTGTGCAGAATGAGAATACTTAGGTTCTTAGGTCCATAAGTGACTGTGCTGTAAGAAATACTTAGGGTCTTCCACCCCACTTTTGCTCCAAGAGTTAGGGTGTTTCATCGGTAAAAATAAATTTTGGGGTCTTGAAGTGACGGATGGGTGGCCTAGTTCAACTGTGGCGTAAACACCTTGCCGTACATACTACTGTGCAGAATTTCAACTCAATTGGACAGTGCTTCATTTGACCTAATGTTAACTTTGGTGACATTTTGAGGTCAATTTTACCGGGTTAATGCCATGAACATTGTTGTTGTCTAGAACCATTGCATTTTTCAAATTGCAGACTTTTTCAAAACGAAAATGCAAGTGTTTACTCGAAATTTTAATAATCTTCCGAGCAAATAATCTCGTTGCTCACTGATACATAACTAGCGTTTACAAATTTTGTATACAATACCGTCATTTTTGTTAAATTAGTAGGGTTTTATAGTCATAAAAGTGACATAGCGTAGGTTGATCGTGCTGCCATCAAAAACATTACTTTAGAACTAAAATTTTCGCATAGACTTTGCGCGTCTAACAAATCTAACGACTACAGGTTCTCTCAAAATAGTAACACTTTCAGCAAATCAATTAACTTGGTTTACGTGTTCCCAGAACTTCTGAAAAGCAATAAATTAAAAGACACAAACAGACAAAAATTAGAAATAAATATTGCAAATATGATTTTAAATAATTAATTTTGAAAAAGCAAAAATTAATTTTTTGAATTTACCACGTAAAGTTTAAGTGTTAGAATTAAATTAGAATTAAATCCCAATTGTTGTGTTCCACCGCGGCGTATACTTCTAAACTTCTTAGTCTCTTTAGCATTTTTTGAAGTGTGAAGGAAGAAAGTAAATTGTACTATATAAATAACTCACTGTATGTCGATTTCTGTTGCAATTAATAAAACTTTTTAAAAGGTTGTCAGGTAAAAACTTAAAGAAAACTTGCTTAATGTTTGAGAATTCAATTTTTGACTGGCTAAATCTACTAAAACGAATACTTGAACATAATTTAAAATATACGAAAAGATACTTCTGAAGTAGTAATGATTGCATGATTTTATTATATTATGAACTGCTAGTTTACCAGCTTCATCCACCACTCTTCAAATCCTCAGGCACAATTTTTATTATATAATTAGGCCGATTCTCAGCACATTCTCTTATATGTGAAAAAAATATTGTGAAAATTATTTGTGAAATGCACGTTTAGGTAAAAGTTTACCTTTAGGTAATAGTACCTTCAAAAGACACATTGAAAGAATGACGCGGTAGTTGACATTCGTGATGTTGTAGATGGACGTAGCGAACACTGAACCGTGAAATCGATTTTCGTTCCTCATGAATTACCACGTTCAAAACTAATGAATTAATCCCTATTTGAAATGTTCTTCATAAGAACAATACAACTTAGTTTTTGGATTTGTATGTAGTTTGGATAAAAGAGCATGAGTTTACCTAGAGAAGCCACGTTAGTATCAATTTTAGAATGTAGGGACACCAACATTTGTTTTATCAATATTGTATTGATCTAACTTATTCAAGTAAAGTCGACCATGTTTTTCGCATTAGTTCACAAAAGAAGTTGTAAAATTAACTCCAATTTCAATCCTGTTAGTTTATTGTGGATTTAATATTCATTATGGGGAACGCTGCATCTGACGTAACAAGTGGTGTGAAGAAGCAAGCGGAAGCGGATACGAGCTCACAAAAACTTTATCAATTGGTTGACTTAAAAGGTAAAACCATCTCTTTGCAAGATTTATTATGCTGTAGTGATTCTAATTACAAGGTTCCAATTAGGTAGTGCTGAGCTATAGCAGTGACATATTTTCCACTTTAAAATATATTTCGATGGCCACTCCACCTAGCGATCATCGAAAGTGTCAATCTTACTGTACTCCTTCGCCTATTCAAGTATCCTTAAAGTTTAAGTGGTCAAATTCCTGGATTTAAGATTAAGCTTTTTTCAAATTTTCTTAAGGAAAAAGTTAATGAGAGTTTAGGCTAAAGATGTTCGAATCACACAATCATTTTCATTAGTGATACTACTCAATTGCTAAAAGTGCTAATTTTACATACTTTACTTTTCGATATGGCCTACTGACAACTCTTTAACAATTCTAAGTCTAAAAGGCTAGTCTAAAAAGCTAGTCTAAAACTTTGTCACACTTACTAAAGTCAGAACTTATTATTTTATTTTTGGATTTGAGAGATAAGTAATGCCACTCCAGGTTCAGTCACTAATTCATCAATTATGAATAAATCGTTGAAATTGTGAAATTTTTAATTTCTGAAATCCATCTTTCTTAATTTCACAATGCCACTTTAATTCCAGGTAGAGTAAATTTAAACGGCAACGCTAGATCGATAATGCTGTGTCTATTTCTAATACCATGTCAAAGTACTGATATTTTCTGCAAAACTATGTTTGGATACCATGAAATAAACATGCTGAAATTTAGTTACAATAACACTAAATAAGTTTTCTAACAATACCACTTTAGGTAGGTTATATACAAAAATGACAAGGTAACGAGTGAGAACTAAATTGTTAATTGTTATTTACGGAGATGAAAAGAAATTTATGGATAGTTGTGTTATAAGTGAGCTCAGTTCCAACTAGATTTGTACCGATGTGATCAAAGCGAAAGAACAAAAATTTAATATATTCATTTTTACGCTAGTAAACTGCATGAGTCAGCTGTTAGCAGTAAACTTTTTTGTTCTTTGGCTTTGGTCATTGTGGTAGTAAAGAGATGAGTGGCAATTCAAATGAGTCTGTTTTGCATAACTAAACAGATTAAGTATTTTTTATTTGTACTTTTTAAGCCTTAAGCTTTTCTGATCTATTCAAGAATTCTAAATAATTCAAAACAATCAGTCTTGGGTTCGGTGGTAGTCCTATGACGGAAATGTGGTAGTCCTATAGTGAAAAAAATACTGCAGAAGACATACATCATGAAAATGAAAATTGAAAAAGCTTTTTGCGTTTCATTTTCATCTCTCTACCACCCATCCAGAGTGGAGTGAGATTATTTATAAGACAATATTCAGTAAACTTTTATTTTCACCGTGAATATGAATTTGAGTGAAGAATAAGAATTAAGAATTTGTCCAGTTGAGGTGGGGGGAGGTAAGCAGGAGTGTTCCCGCTCAGTCGTTATTGAATCGCTCTGTGTTATCTAGATTTTCTATAACATTTTACTTATAAATACATACAAGTCTATTGAGGCGTTCATACGGCAATGTTTTTCTATTCCAATGGCGCTTAATACAGTGGTTTTAGCTTAATGTCACTACCCCTTCATGTCACACTTCGCTTATTGTCACCCTGTTGGCTTTCCCCCGGCTAAACCCCATGCTCTCATTTACTAAGTACTCTGCCTATTTTCACACCTCCTTATGGCAACCTTCGCCTATTGTCATCCCATTTGAAGAGCATGCATGGCACATAACCACACTTTAATGGCAACTTTCGGTTCTCAGGACCAAAATATACTCGTGTTTGTTTAAATGGTGTGGGCGATCAGAGACCTTTGGAGGAACTGTTTCATTAACCTATTTGTTGTATTCTAATATGCGACACTCGATCTTGAAAGTTTATGTTTTTAAAGAGTTCACCCGCAGTCGCAGGCTTATTCAAACCGCAAGTATACCAACCTTAGATGGGCACATGGTTAGGATTGTGAAACTTAAAGTTTAAAATAATAAGCAACATTGGAGGTGAAGAACTTTGCAAACAAGTAACGATAGTTAGAAAGTTTCTGACAAGATAATATCTCAACGCCATTTCTTTGGCATATTGCAAAAAAGCTTGCTGATTACTTTAAGAAGTAATTTGCTTTTAGAGTATTTCTAATTCAGGTAATAACTTCAAAAGCTGTAAAATAAGTCGAAACAGATACGGTATTATAAAATGCGCCTTTAAAACCAGGAACTTCGGTTTATGTCACTTAATATTTGAATTATCAGGCAGTTGCCATTATCGGCTATTGTCAACTCCGCCTACTGTCAACCGCTTTTTTGGCTCCCTCGGAGGTGACAATAAGCTAAAACCACTGTATCACATAAACACTCGGAATTCGAAAGACATGAAGTATGCCTTATAGGTCAAAAGTAAATACTACTAATATATTAATACTAACAATCTTTGTTGCAAATTTTATAAACCTAACGAATACTTTAATCAGATGCTCAAACTAGCTGCTGAATTTTCGTGTTATGTATGCGATGTACACACATTTATGAATACTTCAACATTATGCTGTGTTATTTTATTATTTAGACACAGGTAATTCACGAGTATATATGTGTTATACTCGTGAATATAATGTATACTGTATTGTATACTATATACTGTATTATACTGTAGACAATATGTGTTAATATCTAATATACTATACACTATGTAAATGTTTATTGGAGTATACCTTTGCGATTTTTTTCAATTTTTTTTAAACAATTTTTTAGAATGTTCAAATTTTTCTATGAATCATGACGCCGCATGACAGTTGAGGTTGTTAGGTTAGCATTGTTAGGTCATGTGATTACTAATGTTAGGTTTTAAGATTACTATTATATCAAAACTAAATCTGACAACCAATATTTATCTAATCCTAACAACTTAATAATTCTAACCTAACAATACTAACCTAACAAGCTCAAACGTCATGATTTGTAAAAAAATGCAAACATCGGAAACAATTTATTTATTTAAATTTTTAGACTACTACCAAGGGTATACCAACTAGGTCATTTCTAATTGATCAAATACCTCAATATCCATATTTAAATATTTAAATATTTAAATATTTGAAATCCCAAATACTGAAATTTCGATATTGAAATATTGATTACTAATAACAGCATTCCTTGTGTATTTAATCTAAAAAAAGTCGCTAAAAATTATTTTTGAAGCCTTGGCATTTTATGTAATTCATGGTCAGTTTCATTTATTAAATTATGTAATAAAAACAATTAAAAAAAAACATTTTTTTAAGTAGAAACAACTAATTTTGCATAAAAAGCAAGGATTTTCGATATAAAAATATTCAATATTAAGCATGCTCAATATGAATATTTCTATATCAATCAAATCTACAATATTTCAATATATTAAGATTTCAATTCTACATGCTATAACCACAACAATTTATGATGATGGAGTAGTATGAGATGGATTAAACTAGATCTCAATACAAAGGATTAATTGCGCCTATTGAATTATGCAAATTTTCTATTTCTCAGCATTTCGGAAATTTTGAAATTAAGATAAAACTTTTATGGACTACCTGAATTAAAGTTATTTTATTGTCTCGCGTTCTTGGCGATGCAAAAAACTGACGGCAAGTTCAGATAATCGAATAATATTACGAATACCAGAAAAATTTGTCAAGGAATTTGGTCGAAGCAAAATTAAATTTGGTAGGAATTGTCATCAATGCCTGCAAACAGCAGATAAATCAATGATGCGAGAAATTATCAAATAATTACATGAAACTTGGAATTTTTTCAAATTCCCAAAGGTCGATGTTGGTAAAGAATGCATTCAGGAATTAGTCAAAAAAGAAAAGACAAAATACCGAAATAGTTACTAAAGATACCTTGGTTATACGAGGTTTAATTTACGTAATAGACAATATGTTTCCTACGTTAACTTTCCAAAATTAGATTGGCCGCATTTGAATTTTTTTAGATCATGTTCACACATGGTAATGGATGATTTATTGGTTCGGTCAAACATTTGAAAATATCAAAGCGATATCCTAAAATTGGTTACAAGAACCATCTGTATAAAATCACTTCTCCGCCCACTCTTTTATAGTGCAATTTTTTTCTTTATCCATTTCTCTACAAAAATATTACAACCATTATTAAATTTGTTCTTGATTGTACGAACCATGTAACTGGTTAGTATAATTTTGAAATTTTTTTTGTGTAGTGTACGAAGCTAGTTATTCATTCCTTCATGTCCTTCTCGACGCTTGGCGATTGAGAAGTCTAAACATATTATAATATTTCAACCTACAGGTGGTGGTATTTTAGTAGAGCTTGCAAAACATGCTTCGACTACAAAAAACTACGCCGCATTGGATGAAGCAATTAAGACTAGAGTCGAACCATTTTTATATAACAATGGAGAAGGTAAGAGATTCCATATTTCAAAGCTGGTGCTCATGCGCAACAGGGAAAGATCCAAACATAAACATTTATTCAAGAATGAGACACAATTTGATCATTTTCAAGAACCAACCGAATCACAAGGTTAGTACTGATTTGTACCATGAAATCACGAAAATTTTGAATCTCTTGTACCTAAGAGTGACTGCATGGTTTTGACAGATGGTTAATTTAGATAGTAGAAATTTTAATTTTGTCGAATATATTGGGATCAAATTGCCAATTTTATGCTTCAGCTGTTCGCATAGCAGGACCCAAGTTATGATATAATTGTGAATTGTGTTGGTTTTTTATATCTCATGGTTATATTTTTGTCAGATCCCGTTATGTACCGTGATGTTTGCTGGAGACTGGATGAACGCGGCAATGTTGGAGAGTCGTGCCTACATCTGTGTGTATTGACTGCTACTGCAGTACATGCAGATCTAGGGAAAAGACTACTAAAATTCTATCCAAAACTCATCAACGATATCTACATGAGTGACGAGTACTACGGAGAAAACGTAAATTTATCATTTTTAGTAAAAATTATAAATCTAATTTATTTATTTCATTCCAATTTAATATAAATTTGCTTCAAAAACATCAAAATATTGGCATGTTTTTGAGCGATATCTGAAAATTATTTACAAAAATTTATCCCTAGTCTTTTTTATTTGTATAAAAATAAGTTAAATTAATTAAGCTAATCTAATTGTGCACTAAAGTAAAGGAAGTAAGCAAGTTGCCTGTGATGTCTTGAAACGACTTGTAATTTTAATAGGTTCTTCATATTGCTATCGTGAACGAGGATCCACAGATGGTAAAATTTTTTTTGGATAACGGGGCAAATATTAATGAGCGTTGTACAGGGGCATTTATGAGTCCTGAAGACCAAAAGCAGTCCCGGATGGATTCACTGGATACGGAACACACAATTTCCGACCCACATACCAACTACAAAGGGTAAGCTACTGAAGCAGCTTTATAAATGTCAAAATTGAAATATATTAATATATGTATAATATGAAATAATATTTCATATAAGTATTACTTCTTTAACTAAACTTTATTGATTAATATACAGGGTGAGTTGTGTTGTGGTATAAGGTTTTGAAAATCAATAACTATTGAGATTAATGACAATTTAGTTGTTATTGATGGTTGATTTTAAAGCTCATTTTCTAAAAGGAATACTTGAATTTTGGTTGTGCCATAAGTGAATAGTAACTAAGGTAAAACTCATGTCAAAGGTATGATGAAGAATTTTACCATTACGTTAAGGATAAACTGTACTGGGCAACAACATTCTTAAAGGCTGTTTAGACTCAAATTCTAATTTAATTATTGAATTTATAAACTAAAAAGGTTCAATTTTGAAAGCTCGGTGTATTAATTACGAATGTGAGTCTAAACAGTCTTTAAGACTGATGTTACCAAGGAAAGTTTATAAAAAAGGATGAAATTTTCCTCTTGCTAAAGTAATGGTAAATTTCTTCATCTGAATTTCGACATAAATATTTTCTTTGTTACCATTCACTTATGGCAGTATCAAAATTTCAGTATTCATTACAGGCGATCAGCTACAAAATCAACAATCAATAGCAAGGAATTGTCATTGATGTCAAAAGCTAATAATCTTCAAAGTCTTATACCAAATTACAACTCACCCTGTTTATAACCATTATACCTATGCTGACTATTCTAGGTTGGTTTATTGGGGTGAATATCCTGCTTCCTTCGCTGCATGTTTGGGTCAAGAAGAGTGTTATCGGCTAATTTTGGCAAAAGGAGCAGATCCAAATGCGCAAGACTCGAATGGTAATACAGTTCTACACATGCTCGTTATACATGAAAACAAGGTAAGATGATTTTATTCGTTGACATATATCACAAGTCAAGAAATTGAACTCAATTATGAAAAAATTCAATATAAGTTCTTAAGTTACAATAACATATGGCGTTACCCCATATTAGGGATGCAAACAAGCCGAGTTTTAGGCTCGGTTCTGCACGGTTTACGGCTGGCATGAGTTTGGAAATATCAGCTCAGCTTGGTTTGTTGATATTCAAGGAGTAGCTCGCGAGATGGCCGTAGTTAGTGATAGTTTAGTTAAAATCAAAAATTCTTACCCACGTTGTGGTTACAAAAGCAGATTCTGGGCATTATACAGTGATATTTCTGAGTGCTACATGCCCAAAGCAAGACGATCTAATTACTATTTGGTGCTTCTTCAAGAAAACAATCTGCTAGAACATAATATGATGTATGTCTAGCTTTCTTCTAGTAAACAAAATTTTCAAAATTAGGAACAGAATTGGCAACAGTTACTGATACTATTGAATTTAATGAAATTCAATCATTTTTTGTAAAGAGCTGAGGCAAAAATCCCGGGATATGTAACACAGTTTTAAGCCAAAGCAACAAAAATAAATGATTTGACTCCTTGTCCATGAAACAATTAACTAAATTTCAAAACTAATGTTGTTATCCTATAGAGGAAGTTAAAAGGTCATTTTTTCATACCATATAATGGTGAAATTTAACAATTTATAACCCAAAAATTTTGGCTATTGCCCATACTCCAGAGAAGCAATATTCCAGCTCAGCTAATCACTCGTCCATTTATAAACGAGTTGAATTATGGCAACTCAACTCAGCTCAAAGTCGGGTCGTTTGTTTAGTTAGACTCTGCAAGCCTACCCGGTATAGAAATGGGGCTTGGGGTCATAATGCCGTTCCCATCATTCATGATGAAATGGGTTTCCGTAAGTACCCATATTACGAATTCTCACAGATATACATATGAGAAATTGTCATATGAATTCCCGTTGTTACACATATGACTGATTGTCATACGGGGCATTGCGCTTATTCGCATATGTGAAATTGCGATATTTTCCTAAGTAAACTACTAAATTAGCATTGAACAATCCATTCAAAAAAATGAAACTAAGGAATTAGTAAAAATAGCAAATCTAGAAAATCATACTTCTAGTTCCCAAAATGGAATTTTGTGAATTTAACAGTAATTAATGGAAAGTTTTTGAATATTATTATGGGTACAGCCTCAAACCAAATTATTGTCCTTTCTGTAAAGCTACTCCATAACATAGAAGCGCTTAATTATGAGAACAAATTTTGTATTTCAGAATTATCGAAAACCTGGAGTTCGGATTTTTTTAATTTTAATGTTTTCCACAAACTTTTGTGTTGGAAGTGTGAGTCTATTTNTATTGTCCTTTCTGTAAAGCTACTCCATAACATAGAAGCGCTTAATTATGAGAACAAATTTTGTATTTCAGAATTTTCGAAAACCTGGAGTTCGGATTTTTTTAATTTTAATGTTTTCCACAAACTTTTGTGTTGGAAGTGTGAGTCTATTTTATTCCAACATGTTTCTCAACTATAAATGAAATAAAAAACCTTGGCCGAATTTTCGATAAATAGTACATAGTGTTATGAGGTGAACTCTTCTGGAAAGTGAAAGAGTTGTTCCCACGACATTCAGAAGTAAAAAAGTAAAACTCATTTGATTTTTGAACATAAGTTCAATTGTGAGTGTGGGACTGTGCCTTCATCTAAATACTTGATTGACAAAATTGTAAACATATTTCATCCCATTTAAGACTAAAGTGAAAAGGAGAAGCAGGCCATTGAACTCCACTTTTAGAGCATAAGGAATAATTTTAGTAAATGTTTGTCGATAAATCACTTATTTTTTGTTGGTTTACATTGTGTGCTGTTTACTGATTTCCAAATAATTACTGAATCTAATCTCAATTCAAAAGTAAAATAAACATTGCCGAACCCCTAACAATATTGATTAATCTCAATACTGTCCCCTCCAAAAATTCGTCAGCCCAAATCGAGTCGATAGACGAACTGGTTGTTTACATGTTTTTAATCGATTTCCCTATAGTAACACAAATTTTAGTATAAAACAGTAAAAAAACCGCGCCTCTAACACAACTAATTTATACTAATTTAGAGGTGTTGCGAAGAGCATTTCCCCCCTTCGCTAGAAGATCCAAGGGAACGAAAAAACTAAATCGAAGATCGAAGCTTCGATCGAAGGTACAAAGGATTTGAATGTGGGGTGTCTATCGAATAGAAATAACAAGCGGAAGCCATTTTAACGTTTCATTACGTTGTAAATTGAGAAATTAGAATTTTAATTCTATAAAACAAATAAAATTAAACGTAAAGTGTAACCAGTTCGTTTTAAGTTATGATGAAGAAAGATAAGCATTTTTCCGTGTAATGGAAGTTAGTTTAATTAAATTTTCAACCAGAGAACAACAAACGAGTGATATCATTTTATGAAATGAATGAAAACGTGTGTAAGTCGACCACGCTCAAATTGAGAAATTTAACCTTCGAAATTTCGATCGAAGATTGCCAAGAAAATTCGAAGATCGAAGCTTCGATATTTCGAAGACTTCGGTCGTAGTCTTCGAGTTTTCTAAGCTTCGCCACGCCTCTATTAATTAGTAGTAACTCGGCGGTAAAACAATGGAATCCATTCCCCTTCTTCCATGATACCTTGCTGAGCTCTTCTCCCCATCGTTGGAAAATTCAATAATACCAACGGACGGAGATAGCAAAATGTGGAGCGGATGTAACAAGTAAATCAAGTGCATTGTTATGATTGGTTACGAAGGATTTCAATAAAACTTTTCATATATGTGCGAAGAAGGACAATACGGCATTAAAAAAAAACAAATTAAATATTTTTGCTAAAATAATAGTGAGGGTTTTTGGTATTGCTTCTTTGTAGTAGTTTATTCGGTCTAATTAGACCGATTACAGATTTTTACCAGACGGACATTATGTTGCGAATTACCACATCTTGTTAAAAAGTCAAATTCCCGTTTCTATAGAGAAATCGATTAAAACACGTAAACATGTAAGTTCGTCTATCGGCTCGATTTGGGCTAACGAATTATTGGAGAGGACAGTATTGAGAGCAGTAAACGAGGAATTAAAAATAAACAAATCTAAATGAAACACAAGTGCATAGTATAGACTCAGGTTGAAATCAAAAAAAATAAAACAATGAATAAATTATTAGATGAAGTGTATGTTCTTGCAATTAGAACATTCAATCTCAATAAATGTGTCAAAGTGAAATGAAAATTGTACTAGGTTGTGCGTCACTTCCAAGATTAAATGGTAATAATGTTAAACAATAAATTTTGTCCTGTTATCGACAATTATTAATTAATCCTTTAAATTATATAGAATCAAATAGACATAACTCCTGTATCTTCGTAATACCAAGATTTGATGCACTTGGGATTGTGATAATAGTATCGATGATTATAAGACCATCAGTTTGAGTCATCACGCGTGAACATCGTAATTATGAACATGAAACTTCTATGTCGGAATAAATAAAATACTTATGCTGATATAGTATCTTTTGTTTACGTCATTTAGCTATTATTTAAATTAATAATTTGAAATAACAATAAATAAAATTACTTTTTTGAGTTTAGCGAATCGCTTTTTTTCAAAATCTACAAAATGATAACATCTCTTCATTACTTCTTCAGTTTTTAGTGAAGAGTAGGCATTCTCTAATTTGAGAGAGTAGTGGTGTGACATTTTCTCTAGTTTGAAATAATCATATTGACCATTTCCAGAATAAGTAACCTTAAAATACAAAAACGATAATTTTCACCAAGAAATAATAGTTTTTGGTAATAAAGAAACTCTTCTAGAAAGCAGTTACTGATATATAATTTTATTACTTTAATATTTATATCTTAAAAATATCGCAGTTTCACATTCGTATGCAAATAAAAACTTTATACCATATCAAAATGTATCATAAGGTTAACTAAAGGAATCCACAAAGAATCGTTTACACGAGTAATTATGATAGACCATCTTGGTAGAACCTACCTACAAGAATCATGTGTACTGGACAACAGTATTATATGATCTCAAGTCTCATTTACATACGGCTCATTGCTCCAACATATTCAACTAGCACAACAATATCCCAAATCCTACACTCCCGTATATCAACACATGTCACATGAGACTTTAACAAACATGCATGATTAAAACGCTAAACAGAAGGTGCAACGGGAAGCAGAGAGAAAATGCTTCATATCACCTCAAACTTGTAAACATGAAATGAAGAAATCATCTATTTTATCTTCGCTAAATCAATAAATGTATGCCAGTTTCAACATTTTATCTTCATTCATTGAACTGTTAAATTTTTTAAATTATTGTAAAATCATTCAAATCGTAAAGCATTTTTTGACTGGTAATTTTTATAAGTCTGCTTTTTGCCATATAGGTAGCATTCCTGACACTATTAGAAAATTTTCATAAGAGTTTTCTGAAAATTGCAACAACTCTAAGATTGACAAATGTTAACCAATTGCAGTGAGAGTTGCCAAATTTTTAGAACATATGAATGCCTTTGTCGGTAACATGTGGATATCACATCCAAAAATTCCAGCATTGGGAAAACTAAAAATCTTTTTCTTTTCTGTTTATAAAGTAGAGCACTTCTACACACATTACTAATAACTACAACTAGACTATATAACCAAAAATTTATTTAGAAAACGGTTGTAAAAAAAAACTTTTTTTCACTTTAAAAGAGAAGCTTCACTTGACTTGACGGATTTGAGGAATAAAGACGGTTGGGATCTTTTGTTCAGATTTTGTTTCTGTTTTGATTATTTTAAAACAAATCAATTTAACCTTCTTTCTTCTCGGTAAATTTTGGTGTCCTGACTTCACAGGATTTGAACCTGAGAGTGGACTTGGCTCACATTCTGGATCCCTTAATCTCACACCTTGCGGTGGTTAAGTTTGACAGAAACATAATGGAAAATTAATCTTTTATTAGGCTTAGATGTGAGGATGTTTTTTGTTATTAAAGTATAAGGAATATGGTTTCAAAACCTACATTCATTTGAAAATCATTTAATTAAAAAATTATTCATTAGTAATTAAAAGACAGTTGTTGCAACAGTTCAAATTTTGCCAAATATGGATCCATTTTCAACAAATTTGGTACTTTTGTCAACGAGCAATGTGTAAATATGTGTGGAAATTTTTTGATAAATTTTGAACTAAAATTTTTTATTCAAATTAAAATCAAAATTTTGCAAAAAAATTGGATTAACTAAAAGGGTATCAATTGTCCAATTTGCAACTTGGAATGTTAAAATAGCAATGATAGGTTTTATAGTGTTTCCTTTTGTTATATTACCCTGGTTAAATCTGGGTACACAAACAACGGATACGTTATAAAACATTCTCATTGTCATATTTGAATTACATGTGGCAAATTGAGACGATGGATGCACCATGTAATAAATCCAAAAAAATTTGAATTTTATTTTAATTTGCATAAAATTTTTAATTTTCAAATTTATCAAGAATTTTCAAAACATACGTTTAAAATAATGGAATGCTGTTATCAGACGAATTCAAAAAAAAGAGACACATTATGTGGAAATTTATAAAAATTTGGAGTTATTCATTAATGGTTTGTAGAAGTTGTCTAAATGAAATTGAGTTCTGTAATAAGATTTGTTTAATTACTGTAGATGAACATTAAGAATTTAGTATGCCATAGTTGTTACAGAACTTTTATCAATTTCAGAATATGTTCAACACAGCATATGAGTTGGGTGCAGACATGAACTACAAAAACAAGCTGAACATGACTCCAATGACACTAGCAGCTAACTTGGCACGGAAGGAGCTGTTTTTCAACATCTTGAATATTTCTAGGGAAATTTACTGGCAGATCGGTATGTCACCATTTTATGATAATAAAAATTACTGAGTATTGACTAGTAGAAATTTAGGTAGAATGTGATTTATATATATATAAATACTTGACTTAACTCTATGTTTGAGAGATTAAACTTGCTTAAAACTTTCGCAAAAAGTTGCCTGATGGAATTGGAGCATTAGAGTTAACTTCAGTTTTGTTCTAGTTATCGTAATTTATCATTTTATGATTTATCGTATCGTATCCCATTTCTTTCGATGTATGATTATTTTTACAGCGAAAGCAGGAGGAGTTTGACTTGATAAATTAATAATCTGAAGGCTTTGCACTTAAGTCTGCGATATTTTAAAATAATACGCATAGTTTTACAGTTATGACATACTCTTGTTCTGGACTAGTATTACATACTGTTACAACTAGCCATAAATAACGATGATTGGAGATTTTCGATGAACGATGTAACATATCTGTCAAAGATTTTCAGTTAACCAAACTTCAGGTTAGCTGATGTTAGGTTCATAGATTTAAAATATTTTATCCGAATATTTTCCAGAAATAACATGGCCATTTCTGACCCGTTGTTGTAGAACAGATTCCATTATGCAAGTAACACTTATAATTTTCATCTATTTTGAAAATTATCAATACACTATATAATGTAATATAAATACTTGTAGTGCTTGATGATTAATTAATTATATGTGTATTTTTTAAATAATTTTTTTTTAATGTCTAAGACCTTTTGAATTACATGACACAAGTGACAAGAATTTAATCAAACGGACTTATGGCGACCTCTAAAAGATATTAACCATTTTTTTTAGTTTATATTTTCGATAAGAGTTTTGGTGATGATAATTGGACAAATATGGCCTATTTTACACTCCTTTTAAACTTTTATTGATACTAGGAAGTGTAACCTGTGCTGCTTATCCACTTGGAGTTTTTGACACAATTGACACCGAGACCGGCGGAATTCAAAAGGAGTCTGCACTTAATCTCATCGTTTTTGGGGACTCTATACAACATCTAGACCTCATGGAGGGGTACCGTATTTATTGAAATTATAGCCTGATCCAGAGACGCTCCGATTATGCAAAATATTGCTGCAGGATAATGCGGTCTTGGGGCAAAAATTATGCGTTTTATTCATTTTCTAGCTACGTCGCTCAATCCCTCTATTCATTGCTAGAAACAAATAAAAATAGAGTTTTCTGTATTCTAGCCCTATTTGATGGTCCTTCTATAGCTTTAAAGTGCTTCTTAAAAAAATTTTATTGAAAGAAAGAAATACAGGATAAGATAAGATCAGATAAGAAGGCGAAATTTTTGCAAAATGATTTTGAGGAAAATTAAAAATTGGTTGTGTGCTAGACACTTTGACACATTATAGACTGCTGAAGTTACTGAAAATCATTATGAAAGTTTTGTTTACTTTCATTGAACAGAAAGTGTCGCAGAAATCTAATTTGGGAGAGGTTTTGCAACTCTAGGGCCGGAATTTCGTCTTTTTATTCTAACACACTGTAGTGTTTAAGCTGCATTCTGTTTCCGATTTTCTGTTTCTGTTTCATACATTTCAGATTTTTTTTTACATATCAATGAATCATTCTGTTTCGCTTTACTAACGTATCTACGAAAGAATTGCTTTTTACTAAAAGTTTAAATCAAATTTTGATGTGACATAAGTATCCAGCTTCCTCAATATTCTTTAAATAAGTAAAATATGTTATTTTTCAAAGAATTGCTGGCAAAAATTAAAATTATGCGCCATCAAAAAAATTTTGCGCTGCCTAAAACTTATGCGTTTTATGCGTTTTTTATTGCATAAAATTGTCAGCTATAACGAGACCTATAATCACGTGTTGTCCCCGAATAGTTTAAATACTTCGCAACGATTATGCGTTTTATGCGTTTGAGCGTCCTTGCTGATCATTCAATAAAATGCTCTATAATTTGATTTAGGCCAGTGGAGGATTTGTTACAGACAAAATGGAATACATATATAAAGGCACGGTTTTACAGACAGTTCATACTTTTTGTTATCTACTTTCTTTTCTCTATGGGTGCTTTTATTCTGCGACCTGTTCACAAACCACCACGCCCAACCAAACCTTCCCAATTCATCCAATCAACATTGAATCAATCAACCCCACTAAACGTAACAACACAGAATCAAAGCATTCCAACTGTGTCTCCGACAGTTCTAGCAGTAAGTAACGACGTAGTTTGGTCTCCGGAATGTTAAAACTTTATTACGAAATTTGTAAATTTTTATTAGGGATTACCTTCTGTTGGAAATATGTCAAAAATTTTCAATGCAACTGGAGTTGATAGTCTTATATGGCAGACTACAATTGAATGGTTAGGTTGCTTTGATAAAATTGGAAGCCCAGTAGACATGGTGCGGACGGTTACTGAAGCATTCATGTTCTTCGGAGCAGTTGCATACTTGATTGGTGCGGCAAGAGAGAGTCACTACTTGGGCGCATCCATGTTCTTCGAAAATCTAGTAAGGCTTATTGAAATATATCAAACTGAACTAATTATTGACGTTTTCAGGCAACGGTTCCATCACGTGTACTATTTCTGTTCTCTCGAATCTTGGTTATTATAATGGCGTTGTTTCGCTTTTTCTGTTGGAAGGAAATTGAAGATTTGACAGCAGTCTTAGTCATGCTCACAACGGCACCATACTTTCTCTTCTTTTGCAGGGGGTAAGCACCTAAAATTTATAATATCACAAAAGAATATAAGGCGGTAAGTAAAAACCACATACCACCACAAAATTATGCAAACTATGGAGACCAAAATTTTGAAAGCACATCGTTGAAATTGATGAGAAGTTAAGGAACAGCTTGCGGTCACGATAGAGAATCTAGTTTGCAATACCATATTTTATTTATAACTTTATTTATTCAGGATGTCTTATCTGTTGTGTCCGGTTACTAATAGTTAAGGAAATTATATACTTTACTCATACTTTCTTCATTGGTGTTGTTTTGACACTGTTTTTTTGAAAAGCTGATGAATTGAAGGAAGCAAAATCACTTATATGAAGAAAACCAAAATTTCATGTCTCTAACGTCCATCCAGAAAAATTTTGACATGATATAAATATTTTACAGTGTTAAAACACTTCCCAAATATTAGAATTGAAAATGAATCACTTTCCTATTTTTGTTGACGACCGTCAAAGTTTGGTCGTGAAACTCACATATGAACTTCTACACGCTCATGAACGATAACCGTATCAACCCAAGAACGAACTTTTAATTGGATACACTAAAATCAATTACGCGATAGCCAATACAGTTTATAAATGAGCAGTGAATATATTAATAAAGTATGTTTTTGTGTGCAGTGGACGTTCACGTGCCTAGTGAACGACTATTATGTTTACAGCAATATGTGAGCGCAGAGCGGTTTGTATTGTGTGCATGCAGTAAAAGTTTATAGGAGCAGTGTTCATTGATTCATGCAGTGGACGTTCAGATAGTTTAGTTGACGCTTATATGCGCATTGCAATTTATTTGTGCTTTGAGCGTTTTACGGGCCCAATGAACGATTACGTACACATTGTTGTTTATAAGCCCAGTATGCATCATCCATCTGCATTTCACGTTTGAATGTTTGCAGTTGACATCTGCATCCACATGCATGCTCACTACGTATCATATTTGCACTGTGGATGTATATATACGCAAAGGAAATTGTATGTGCGAATCTTACTTACCCAGTGCGCATTGTTTATGACGTCAAAATTTATTTGCCTCACAATGTTCATCAAAATCTGACAGATTCCACACTACAATGTTAAATGCGTCATATTCTTTACCAAAATTCTTGAAAAAAAATTATTATTATTATTATTGCACTACACAAACATCACTGGAAAATAGCAAATTTGTAAGTCACAGCATGAATAGAGAGGCTTTTTATAGATTCATTTAATAAATGAAAAATCGGCAAACACGAGGGTATAGTGACTTTATAACAGCACCAAAATTCTACAAGATTTTAAAGTAAAAAAATCATATAATAAAATCATGAAAAATCATATCTCAGATGGTGTCGTTATTGCTTAGATGAAATTTACAGCAATTGTTTCACTTCGGTAAAGTTTTTATACCCACCCAATTCCTAGAGTGCACTGACAAAACTCATATATTGCCTTCAAACGCAACTTGCAACCAAAAAATATGAAGCCATTAACGGAGTGAGAACCATTTGAAAAAGTCTCGGGTTTGGGGAGACTCGAATAGAAGACCGTGCTATACAGAATTATTCCACTGAGTTAACGTAACAAAAAAACCTGTGAGTAATGTCGAAAGAAGTTTTCACTGGTTTCGGTGGGAATCACTTTCTATTAATACAGTAACCATTTTTATTAATTTTTACTTAAAATATTTTAGTAAACTTAAACATGCTAGCGTTTGTTAAAAAAATAGATTCAGTTAATATTTCAGTTTTAGTTAACTCACCCCCTTTTTTCAAAGAAAAGTGTGTGAATTTGGATTGTTATGGGATCCAAATAAGTGAAGTTATCGAAGCGGTAGAATGCTCACTTATATTTAGCTTTTGTTCTTGAGTTGGAACTTTCAGAAGACCCTTGCTATTGTGTATTTCTGTGACATTTTCACTTTCGCCTTCTATGGAAACATGTTCCTTATTGTTTGGTTTGTCTTTCTTCCAGAGGTGTCTTCTAAATATCTAAAAAATAGAATACAAATGGTTATTAGAATTTATGTTTTAAGCGTTTCACTTACCGAAGATCCAAGCGTTTTAACATCACCAAAGTCAATATTGTCCATAGTAGAATGTTTAAATTCAATATTGTTGATACTCTAGTTTACAGCTGTGCTGGTTAAACAATGTATGAAACGGATTGGTGTGATAATGAGTTTAATTGTACTGAATCATATCTATTTATAATGAATGTTAATTTATGAAATTCTCATAATTGATTGATTACAAAAGGAGATATATTAATTGATAACGCTACAGGAGTTGACGTATTTGGGGGTGCGCGTATCAAATACTTCTACAGAAAAATGATGATGAATTACATGATGAAGAATAAATGATGAAGAATAACAATTTTGATATATTTTAAGTAGCGGTGGTTCATCTGATTATGGATTTTTGCTGTTTATATTCCCAAGAAGATTGGGAAAGTATAAACCAAAACAATATGTACTATTTCGAATAAAACGTTAATTTTATTTATTTAATTTAATTTATTTAATTTTATTTAGCATGCTTAAAAATGAACAAAGAGCAAATATCAAATAATTTTAATGGGGGTTTACGGTTGTTTTTGATGAGGAAAATAAACTACTGATCTGGGGGGAGCAGATGAAGTGGGGTCTAGAAGTTTCCCTCGACATTTCATGAAACAAATCCAACTGACCTATAGGAAGTTCGTGCGATTGTTTAAACGCAAAGTAAGCTGAACAAATTGTGCAGGGTGAGTAATCTTTTTAGTACCATAGAAAACATGTTTTCACATGACATCATTTTCCCATGTCACCGAATATTTTGTGTGTTCCTTTAGTTACACATTAGCGATTTTGAAGTTTTCCAATATTTGTTCAAACGTTAAATAAATTTGGTCAAATATCTAACATACATGATTTTTTAAATTTTTAATTAAATTTTTTTTAATTTCAATTTTCCGCAAATATATAAGTTTAATTACATGAAGTTGGATAGGAATTTTAATTAATATCATATGCCAATGTTCATTGACAATTTAGACAGTATCTTTTCATAAGGTTGTCTTAGCTCAAAAATTTTCAGAATTAATTATTTCTGTTCAACTGTTTTTGAATCTACTAACTCGATCACAAAGAAACAGTTTAATAATACATTTAATACGTTAACTTTCGCAGTTCCTAACCAACTCGGCCTTTGCTAGGCATTGGACTTTGTAAATATTACGATTTGTTTATGAGGCATTGACTGCCCTAATGAACAGCAATTTGTTTATTAAAGTTAAAAACTACTCTATAACACACATAATTTTTAATAAAATAAGATATAAAAATACTATAATTCATCAGACAATGACTCTCCAAATGGAGCGATATATATTTCTGCTCAAAATTGTCCATATGATTCCTGACTCATGGGACGGGAATAAGACTAAATTGTGTAATAGCAACAGTCACACAATTAAGTACAGTAGACCCTCTCTTAATGCACTTATGGCCCAATGATAGTATCCGTATCGCTTATGTTTTGTGATACCGTAAAGTTTCACGAAGACGTACGATTTATTTTAATCAACTTTTTCACAAGTTTTAAAACAATTGGAAATGGTACTTTCCTTGACCTGTGCCCAAGATTCGCATAACATGTTAATGCCATTAGCAAGACTTATATCACATAAGTCTTTGCCCTCATCGAGCATCCTAACGACTAGTTTTAAATAATGTTGCTTAACACAGTTGATTATTCCCGCATCGAGCGGTTGGCTTTTGCTAGTTGTATTTGGTGGTAAAAATAACAATTCAATGTTTGAAAAAGTTTGGTCATCCCAAATATGACCTGAGAAGTTGTCCAGAATTAGCAGCACCTTACGATTGCAGAGCATCATTGCGACGTTGAGGTTTTCCAACCAATCGGAGAATATTTGTTTCGTCATCCAAGCTTTTGCTGAAGAATAATAAGTGAACTTAGCGTTGAACTGATGGCCCTTGAAGCACCTAGGTTTTTTGGATTTCCCGATTATCACCAATCGAAGCTTTTCATTCCCGGTTTTGTTGCAGCACGTGAGAAATGTTACCCTATCCTTTGACTGCTTTACGCCAAAACATTTTTTTCCTGTAAACAGTAATTTTTTAATTTTTTAAATATTTTTATTTAATTTTTACTTTTTTGAATTATAAATTTTTTTTAAATTTTTTAACCTTTCAAGTCGTAAGTTTTACGGGGTAGTTTTTTAAAAAACAGAGCAGACTCGTCACAGTTAAAGATATCGGCAGGAGCATAATTTTTTAGTTTCTCAGCCAAAATAGTTTTCTTCCAGGCAAGTAAATTGTCTGTATTCACCGACATTTCCTCCCCATTTATGTCCTTATAAGTCAAATTGTTTCTTTTGATGAATTTCTCCAGCCACCCTTCGGAAATTGATTTACCAAGAATCATCGAAGCTTTAGTTTTAATAAAGACTCCAGAAACTGGAATGCCTTGTTCTCGTTTATTGCTAATCCATTCCATTACCAAGTTGTCACTCTCTTTGATCTTGCCATTAACAACGCGCGTCCGGGCCTGAAAATAATTAGAGTAAAAGGTGTATGATTATTAACTCATTTAACAAATGTTCGATTACAAATTCGATTACAGTTCATTCGTAAATGGGAGTCACTTGTGGACTTTAAATTGCCATAGTAATAACATTTTTTTAATTAAACATTTTTAAACTGTAATTAAGTTTAAAAAAAAACGGTTCCACAAAGGTTCAATTAAAATTAAAATGATTAATTGCGTTTACCTTTGCATTCCCTTTGAAATTGTTGATGTCATCTGTCTGCTTCAAAATTCTAGACACAGTTGAAACATTTATCGAAAATGCGTCTGCTACTTCTTTTCTTGTCATATTCGTCAAGTTGGATAACACTTGACGCTTCGTATGAAGCGACAAATGTTTAGTTTTCTTTGGTTTGTTCATTATAATTAAACACGGTAAATCAAATTGAAATAATGAGAATGAATGTCAAAAGTTATTTACAAAGAGCAATTACTGACAGTTTGGAAAAGTTTTCCCTCCAATATCTTGGCGGTTTACGGTAAAACTGCACGGCAAAAGCTCAAGTCGAGTGGAGGGATCCATGTGCATTAAGAGAGGGTCTACTGTATAGCTTTGTGGTTTAGATTGCATTGCTAATTTACTCTTTTGCAGTTAATGCTATTCTCAAGCATATAATATGTTTTGTGGTATTTTTCGTGTGCTTCATAAGAGCGAATATATTTTTCACTGACTTATTCTGCAGGTTCAAGACTGTGGGCCCGTTCGTGGTGATGATTTACCGTATGATCACTGGAGACTTGCTGCGTTTCGTAATCATCTATTTGGTTTTTGTGATGGGCTTTTCGCAAGCCTATTTCATCATCTTTCGGTCGTATTCCAAGGGTAAGACACCTAACCCGATGAGTAGTCCTCCGGAGTCAGTTATCGCCATGTTCATGATGTCACTGTCGTCATTCGATGGGACTTTTGAATCATTCCAACATACGGACCACCCAGAAATGGCCCAGGTATTATTATATAATATACACAATAGTATCATAATATAATGATAATTACCACAACTTAATACCCCAGATACTATTCGTGCTGTATATGGCTATTGTTACCATTCTCCTGATCAATATGCTGATCGCCATGATGGGAAACACGTATACCAAGATTGCAGAAACTAAGAACGAGTGGCAAAGGCAAGTAAGTATGATCAACGTATTGTTCTAATTTAGCTGGTTCTGTAATAACCTGTTGCTACTTTCTTGACACAATCAAAAACACTTTAATAGTTGATCAAGAGTCATTTTTTTAATACGCTGGTCAATTTTAAACATTGGTTACATTCTAAGCAAGTGATAAGGTGCAAGCTATAGCACTTTAATGAACGTATTTTGACGAATGGATGATCAGTTAGATTGCTAAAAACATATCACCCAGTGCAATGATCAATCTTTCTGATTTCCACTAATATGTGAGATAAGCAACACTTTGTCATTGTGAGAGCAGTATATTTCTCTCCTTGTGGTCAACGAGCAAATCGTATTGACGACAGAGTCATTGACTCATGTCTTGGACTCAAAGTAGGAGTCAATCTATCGGTAGATTTTCCATATTACCTGGAGAAAAATGGACCACGAGTTATTTCTCCATGTTGCTTGGAATAGAATATGTGCATTCATAGAAATAATATGCCAGGTATACAGATGTATCCCAAATTATTGTAACAAAAGACCGCAGATTAAAAATCGTAGTATTTAGTGTGGTGCGCCATAGCCCGGGATTGGCTACGGTGGTGTATTGAACCATCCGACGAGAATATTGTGAGGTATGCATAATTACAGTTTGTGTAAGGAGAAAAAAAAGGATCCATGGTTTTCGATTTCTTGAAATCATAAATCGAAAAGATAACAAAATTTGACTATTATTTTCTACCAATTTATTAATCCAAAGTGGAGGGATTTCGTTTGCATTATATCTCGCCAAAAGTTGTAGTTAAAAAATGCCGATTTATGTACATAAATATGCACCAAAATCTTTGAAATATATCTCAAACTTCTTGTACTTAAAATTCGATTTTTTTTTTTGCAAAAAAAAAATATATATTTTAAATTATCAGAATTTACTACAAAACAGTTTCGTTTTGTGTAACAAAATTCTGTTCGAAATGGATTATCAGACCTACGAAAATTAATTTTGTCCAATGATTCCTACACTATAGCGAGTATTTGCAGTTTCAGAATTACGTTAGAAAATTTGCTTTCCAATAAACTAATATTTTACCTCTTGTTAAAGTACCCAATATTTAGATTATTGCCTAATTTTCAATGTTCTTTCGTAAAAAACCAGAATTTGCGTCAAGAAAATAATTGAAGAAAACTATTAGAATTGCACCTTTCCTTGTAAGGAGAAGGACCATAGACCAAAAGTAACTTCTTGCTATTGTAGTAAAGCTTTGCAGACTGTAATGAATTCAATCATGAATATCGTATTCTAAATTTTAAATTGCACATCACAGTAAATTGTCGGACCGACTCAAGAAGACGCAAATAGTTTCTGCGTTGCTTTCACAGTTGTCACGCTGTTTCTCTGCTGAAATTTATAAATTATGTTCAACAATAACCAAAATAATGAAAATAATTTGCTATAAAAGGTAGATTTATGCGTAATAAGTTCAATAAATCATAGATATGTAAATATAAGCCAAAAGCTGTAAATATGTAACAACATATATGTATTAAACTCTACAATTCGGGTTAGAAAAGTCAAACTCATAAAGATTGGAAGTTTGAGATGAATCAGATAAAGCAAACAAAATACTTAAATATGTTAAAATCGGGGAAGTTACACATTACTATTAACTATTTTGTTTTAACCAAATATGAAATTTTTATGAAGGCGATTGGTTATGATATTGAGACGGTGAGCGGCGCCTTAATTAGTTCTAATTAAAATTTATAATTATTTAAAATTATGAATTTACAAATATGGTTTGTTAGACTGAAAGAGAGAGAGAGAGGATGGGAATAAAGTCTCCTGATTGGTTGGGGAAATTCTCCTCATACAGTTCCACCAAAAGAAAAGGAACTGTATGAGGAGAATTCGATGTCATTTTTCATAGAGTCTCTGAGGCCATAAGTTGGCCTTCCCATTCTCTCTCTCTCTCAGAGAATTTATTGTTTTCAAATTAGAAAATAAAGTCAGTGTTTTTCTTATTGTCCGATTCGTGTCGTCTTGTCTTTCGTGTGTCGTCTTTTTTTTGGTGTGTCGTCTTGTCTTTCGTGTGTCGTCCAGTCGTCGTCATCCGTATCGTCCAGTCATCTGTCCGTAAGATTGTGTCTTTTTGGGAATTTGGGACGGGTGGGTTTTCATTATTTAGAGAGTTTGTTCCAGATAGGGGTCGGTGGTGCTGTCTGTCTACCATAGTCCTGTCAGGAGACAGGACAGACAGACAATACCGCAACAATATGTACCGTCAACGAGTACAAAAATTTGAGTAACTATTGCTCAAAATTAATTAAGGGTCTTGACGTTCTCTCTGAAAAAGTAATTTTAGTTTAAAAATCTGATTTCTGAAACAGCTGTGATTCGAAAATGTGAAGCAAACAATTTGAATTAAGAGTTTGAGAGGCTTGAGCCTGAATGATTTACATATAAATGGGTTCTGAGAAACAAAACGTGTATTTATAACATGTTATTACATCATACACTATGAGCAAAGACGATAAATGGTTCAAAATGACATCGCTATACAAGTTTCTAAACAAAAAAAATTATATCATGTTTCAGTCTTCTGTAGCGATAATGTGAACATCCTTTCTGTTATATTGTAAAATGAGCATAATGCTTTGATTACACTTCGGCATTTGAGATTCCAATTCTAATAAATGGAATTGGAATTGATAATTGGGATTGGACGGTACTACTACATTTCAGAATTTGAAACGGTGAATTTTAAAATGCCAAAGCCAAAGTTCTCGCCGATTTCGGCATTTCTCTACTATACTTTGGAATTGGAGGATCAGAATCCACTTCAAAGTAAAAAATATCATTTTCCCAAGTACACAAAATAGACCTTTTTTCCATGATTTTTTCTAATGATATTTTATTAGGAGTAAAAAAATGGATGAGTAGAAGAGAAATGAGCAAATAAAAATTGATAGAGGAAAAGAGAATGAAGAAAGGCACGTTGAAGTCACGAGAAATATTCACCTCAACCTGTAACCTGAACGGTTCATCAAAAAGAAAAGTATCACAGGGAAAAGTTGTTCGCACAAGTATTGGGAACAACTATCTTAGACGTAATTTCCTAAAACCTAGCAAAATAAAAATTTTGAAATGGAGAAGCTAATGTTAAAACAAAAGTTTTCACTGCTAGCAGGTGGGGTGAGTTGAATTGAAGCGATGCTTGATAGACTTCTAGATTTGATCGGTGGGATCAACTTCTTGCGTACGAAGTTGCATTAAACTTTTGTGCAGAAGTAATTAACTCTCTAATATAATTGGAGAATAAGAATATTGTTAGATAAATATGCGAACATTTAGTATTCAAGACTTAGATTTTCAACATTAGTTTCAATATTTTTGATTGATTCTTACATATTTACAATTTGTAGTTCACAAAGCAAATTTTGTCACTGTGAACAATCTCACGATCGAAAATTTGTTAATACTTTTGATTTATTTTAGTGGGCTCGAATAGTCTTGGTCGTGGAGCGCGGGGTGAGCCCGAAAGAGCGACATTACCGACAAGGCATTTACAGTCAACCAATGGGAGATGGCTCTCGTGCCTTGGTACTTCGACTCAACCAATCGGATGATGAAAAAGAAGAAATGAAAGAATTGTTGGAAATACGGCAATACCACGATAAGGCCATTCGGAAAAGAATTGCAAAAGCAATGGAAGGAATTTCTATATCCAGAAGGCGATCAATTGTTAGCACACTTCATCAGCATAATTAAACCTATGACCGTGAAATTGATGAAATTTTAGATTACAAAGAGCAAACTCCATCTTTGTCTATGATCGCTAATCCACATATCACATTGTTATATCGAAGTGAGCCCATTCTCTGTATTATAACTAGCGTTGCGCGTTGGATGAGAGTAGATTAAGATTTTTTGGGCCTTCACTGAAGGATTTATTTCGCGAATGAATTTCAAAAATTTCTCCTGTTGGTAAATTAAAATTTGCCTGTGCTTTGAATTCTAAGTATAAAAGAACTTAGACTGTGTATGGGGAAATTAAGTTAAATTCAATACTGTGTATTTTGAGGAAATTTTATTAAATTGAATAAATACAACTAAAGATAATGGTGATTTGCAGTCGCATTTTGTCATCAAAAATTATTGAAATGCTCAGAATAAACAAACGATATGCGTAACCATAACGTAATTAATATAACGTAATATGTACACATCCTCCTTTCTGAAAACATAAATGTATAATGTAAATAAACATAAAGGTGGGGATGGGGATGAGGACATCCCGCATATTCTAATTTTTAATTTTTATGCAAATTTAATTTTGTTGGAGAAGCTTGCAAAACAAACGTTGAATTGAAAATTAGTATTTTGACACTGGTAAAAAAGTTTTTTCAATATTACACTACTCATTTTATACTATTTGGACTGACCACAAGGGCACAAACCAGAATAGTTCATCTGTAGGTATGGAGTAGTGAAATACCACTGTTCGAAAATGATATATATCATGATTGATACATTTGATATATATCAGATTGATACAATGGGAAATAAATCATTGATTTAGTTGATTTATATTTCCCTGCTGACGAGGAGCGGAAAATGCAAATAATTGTAAGAAAGAAGATTCTATAAGGGATTCCAACGTTAAAAATAATGAGGTTAGGTTTTGATCAACGTTATTTACCACTTCTTATGAGCCATTGTGCAGGCGAACCTCCATTTAAATTGTATAGTGTTGCGCATGGCTCTGGCTTTGGTTCGAGCTGGCTCAAATAAATTTTTGAGCCAGAGCATGTCTCTGGCTCATACAATAATTTTAAGCACGAGCTATTGCTCATGACCCAGCTCAACCACATGGCAGTGCCATAGCTCAATGGCTCACTAGCTTTTGCAGAAGTCAGTATAGAAAACTCGTGTTTTCTTTCACAACACCAGTCCAATTGGATACACTATAAGTAGCAGCTTTGCTGCTGGATTGGGGTCGGGCCGCTAGATTTAGCAACTCAGCCACTAGATATAAGGGTAGGGGCGGGGCTGACCTCCTGCACTTAAAAGCTAAGCTGCTATATCTAGCAGCACCAAATTTATATGCAAAAGCTCGAACATATCTGGTCTTGATCAATTTGGCTACTATTTTTAATCAATAGTAAATCAAATTTAACAACTTTTCACCATTCCGAAAATAATTTCATCACGGCAGGTTTGAGGTACTCAATAAAATGTGTTTGTAAATTATACCATTAATTATTTTTTACTAATTTTTGTTGCATTCGATGTCTGATAATGTAATCTTGCACTAAAGATTTTTATGTTGAAAATCTTTTTCAAAATTTTAATTTATATTGAGCCACGAACCATGACTCATTGAGCCATGCTCAACAAATGTCGGGCGCCAGAGCCATGGCCCATGAGCTGGCTCACTGTCAACCTGAGCCATGAGCCATGGTTCATTGAGCAATTCGCTCTGGCAAACAAACTTAAGTAACTAACACTCAGTTACTTAGTAACAAACTCTCAAACTTAGTAACTAAGTTAGTAATGAAAATTATGAAATTACTCGAAAGACGGTAAATTAGAAAATGTAATAGTTTCACGAATTAAATTTTAGCCTGTTTTCAGAATTTAACAAAATTAAAATTTATGTATCAATAAATCAAATATATCAGATATATATCAAATGAATCGGATTTATTTGATTTATTCGTATAAATCCGATTTTTTCGAACAGTGAAATACTAAAAAATTAATAACCGCTTCTAGTGTTTATCAACTTTCTTTTCCATATCGAAGAACCAAGGATAAGATGTACATTGAATCACGCCTTTCTTACAATATTGCAGTCAAAGTATGCAACTTTGCAGCTTCCCATAAATTATACCACCTTTAAGACAATAATAAAATACATCCACTAATGAGATTAAACTTGAATTAATTTCAGTTCAAATATATGAAGATTTGAGACACAAACAAAAATTATGGAACTATTGGGGACTCGAATATGCATCTCTAGATTTTGAATCTATTATAGACCCAACTAAACTTTACGGTGCGTGTGCGTAATTTTTTTCGGGGCGACTAAAAAACTTAGCAGAGTGAGTCATGGTAAGTTAGTTGGGCCAACAATAGCGGTAAGCTTTTTAGTCGCCCCGAAAAAAATTACGCACACGCACCGTAGTTTAGTTGGGTCTATAATAGTGCTCCAGCCATTTCAACTACAGCATAACGAAAAGTTTCTTTCTATAAACCGAACTTAAGTTTTTGGATATTTCATATTTCTCATATTTCATGAGCACTATTCATCTAAAAAAATGTTTGCCACACATAGTCATCCCTTTCAAAATTTCCGATTTGGTATTTCTATTCAAAAATATTTTTTTTACTAATAGTCAAAAAATATATTTTTTTTAATTTGTTCATATTGTTACTTTAATTTTTAAACATTTAATCAAATCACAATTTGGTATCACTTTATCAATTACGAAAGTGAAATTTTAAAAATTTTGAATAAAAATTTCTTTTTAATGTTATTTTTGAAAAAAAAAAGTTCAAATTCCGCTAAAATCTGTTCTAATTTTAAGATTCAAAGGTAGCGTTCTCCTTGTCACCGACTTAGGTTGCAAAGAAAGAAACAATCTTTAAGTTCATTAGATTACTTGAATCAAATAAAATATTGAATAATTTTGATTTTTATAAATCTTAATTATTAAAATAGTAAATCTAAAATAGATGTAAATCTGAAAATATTACTTAAAAAAAATTTTTTTACAAGATTTTGTATCTTTTTAGCAAGATTTTCATAATTTTACATGGAAAAGCATTTTTATCTTTGTAACTAAATGTTTGCCCGTGTTTTGTTAGATTTTAAGAAAATTTTTTTGTGATTTTTACAAAGAAAGATTCCTTAGAATAGTCATAACAATGAGTAAATACCTACAATAATTTATGATTAAATTAAATTAATAAATCTGTCTCGATAACGCGGATTTCGGCATTAGAAACCGAAATAAGTTTACTTTTGATAATCCCACTTACCACTGACCAACTAATTTTATTTCATCACATACTTTAAAATATACTTGGTTTAATTATTATTGCTTCACAAAATCATTATGATTTACGTAGATAAAGTTGCAAGCGAACTGATTTGAAATTTTTATTTTGGGTTGAATTTTATAAAATTCATAGAAATCATCCTATCCAATACATGTTTCATAAGTTGCACATTTTGTTACAAAAATTTTATCAGACGGAACTTAGCTGAAACCTCCCTTTGCCGACTTTTGGACTCAGGGACTATATGATGCTTCTGTTTTTGTCCGATTAGTATCGACTTTATTTTACCTCATCGCCTCTTATCCATTGCATTCATTTACAATTTCTGAATTTGGCACGAACAACTCCGAAATGGGCAGTGTATATTCAGCCTAACGTAAAGTCTGCACCAGCCAAGATCGACCGACCGCATATTCGACCCACATGTACAAAACACCGATTAGCATAATGCGCCTTACGTATCACCACAACCTCTCATTTATCAGTTTGGCCAGTTAGTAGTTTTTCAGGACGCCAACTTTTGTATATTTTTATGTAACTTTTACATAAATGACTATTATTAAAACATTGACCAAATTTCACAATCCTGCATTACTACTTACATTTATTCATAAATTTTTATGTTGTTTTACAATAGTGACTAGTTTCTTGCAACTTTTTGCATGTAATATTCAAATTCTTCAGTCCCTGGGATGTTTGGATAACTCTCAGCCTCTTCTGGTGAATCTGGAATCTCATCAGGGTAATCCGGATACACTATATTATCATAATTATTTATTTATTAAAAAACTACTTAAAGAATGCAAAACTATTGGCTACCTGGACACACAATCGGAGTAGGAATCACTTCTCTCATAAATTCAGAATACAAAGGTACTGGTTTTCCTAGCCAATCAGCTCTACCTTCATGATCTTCTCGGAGATACACCGTCAACGGATGAGTGAGAACTGACAAGTTCCCGTGGTTTTGTACGAAGAAAGATTTCGCAATTGCAAACGAAGTTTTGTTGCAGCAAACTTCATAATTTGCGAATGGATGTGGTCCATGAAACCCGAGATGAATCTAATTGAAAAACACTGTTTGAAACACTACCACTTGTTCTTTGGAATTACGTTAAGTTACTTAGTTGTAGCCTAACTTTTGATTGTTTTTAAATTTTTAGCGTCATATCTAGGTTATTGTCATATGGACATTTGTGAACTTAAAAATACGAAAAAAATATGTTTCCTGACACATTTTTAAGTATCAGTATCAACAATATCAAAGTGATTTGAATCAATTCTATACCTTCAGCAACTAATCCTAAAAAATGAATCACTAATTCGTCATAATCTATAACTAACTATAATCCAATTCGTTAAAGAGATCTGAATTTTTTTCTTATTCATATATGTTTTCCTTTGTAAAGTTTATCCACTAAAAGAATTCCTTGCATTTCATATATGTCAAATTTTCTGCACTAATTAATTGTTGCTTGTTGCTTCATCAAAACGGTCGTGTTATTAAAATGAATGGATAGTTTCTTATTCTTGAATAATTTGAGAATTTAATAAACTTACTCTGTTTATTGAGCAATCTGGAAACGTACCATCATTGATAAGTTCTCGTACTTTTTTCCTAGTGACAATAGTTGTTAATAGTAATTATAAACTTAAGTATCTTAAAGTTCCTTCATAAACCTTACCTCAATGCAATTGCTTCCGAGACGCTACTTTCGCTCGGTTCAAAAAAATACGTGTGAAAATGATAAGCTCCAATCTCTTCAACAATATAATCGGAATTTGTTATAGCAATAAGTGCTAAACTAACTCCCAATAAAATAATTTTAGTAAACATTTTGTAAACGTTTGGACTTGCTGCAATTTAAGAAATTTACTTTAACCCTAAATTTCTATGTATCAGCCACAATATAAATAAGAATTTTTAATCATGAAACTCGGTCGAATTCTGCGTAACATCACATCATTTTCGTAATTATCATAATCTAACAAGTTTAACAAAATATGGAATCTAACAAATGAGATAATGGAATACTCCATTGACTTTCAAAACAATATAACTATACAGAACAGCTTGAACTTGAAATTGAGAGCATTCTTCCCATCAATTGAAAGGCGTACTGATGATACGATAGTCTGTTTTGATTTAATAAAAAGTGACAATTATTGCTTTCTATATAATAGAAAAATAACTGCATCACCTCTAAATTTAATGTTCATAGTGATAATAATTCAACTGCTCCGACGAAGAATAAACCACCTCGGAAATGATTTTTTTGGGTATGGTTGCCTAGTGGATTTGAATTTAAAAATAAAAAATTCAGCATATGTCGGCAGGTAAGATGGGCTTTCAAACGTTTTTCATTAATTACGTACTTATTATTATTATTAAACCACTTTCACTTTAATTAAAAAAATTCGAAACAATTCACTCTTACAATTTGGGTTACAAAAATAGAGCTCAGACTGTTTTGTAGGTCATCAGCTAAGAATTGAACCCCGGCCTGTTCCTAGCCTATGCCGTTTTAGTCATCACCGCTCTCCATCACGCTGCAGTAAGGAATTAATATGCAATACTGTTGATACACTACTAAACATGGCGTGAGGGTCGAAATTTTAAGTTTAAGTTAGTTTATGAATAACTAAACACACTTAATACTGCAAATTTTTTAGACGTTTGGTAATTTCGGTAAAAGGTCTGCAAAGTATAGTACATTTTCATTAATTAAACCAAGTTGTATTTTTTTTTGAAATTCGCAAGATAAATAAATTTAAAAAAATTTGTATAGTTGACGCATTGAGTTCACCTCACATGACTTTCAAGGGGTTCGATGTGACTAGTTTTTGCTAAAGTACGTATAGCTTAAGTTTATTGATAAATATGGTTCAGATAAATGTGAATAAAAGTATGAATAGTATGAATCTTTGAATAGTATGATGAACGTAATGCTGGCGAAGCAATGCTTAAAGCAATTGTGGTGAACGATCATAAGACCCAAATCTCATGACTAAATTTCATTAGTTTCGATTGGAAAATTTTAATTAGTTGGATTTAAATTTTCCTGATGATTGTTACACAAATGTTTGCACACTTAATGGTTTGAACATGAAGTTGGTATTCTTAATTTTAGTCGTCAGAATTCCAAAAACCCAAGCCCAAGTCCATATACATACCTAGAAAATGTTGTAATTGATTAAAATTTGGCGATATAACAGGTACTTTTACATATTGTGCATTTATCTTCTTCGTCGTAATCTGCCGCTACTATCGCCATTTTTCGAATACACATTTAAGCACACCTAAAAAATTCATTAAACATTACAAACTTACTTAATATCTAAATATTTTAAAACTTATCTCAATTACAGAAGAATGACAGATTAAAATGTAAACTAGCAAGTCAGACAAGCTGCTGCTTAGGGACATACGCAGACGCTAACACGGCATATGCTAGAGATCGACTTTACAAACAGTGTCTGGCAGTCCTGCTAAGCAGTAGAATGTTGACCTGTTTGACTCCGAATATTCGAGTTCTTCATTCATCAAGATCCATGATATTAAGAGGAGGAATCTATATTACAAATTTAGTTGAGTGCAAAGTCGATATCAAAAATATAGCATATGTTGAACTAATTTATGATATATTTTACCTGCTTAAATGTCATGTATTTTAAAATAATTTTAAATCTGCTGAGCTAAGAAAGAAATTTCATTACCTAGAAGATGTTATACATTTGTTTAAGAAAGTGATACGTTAAATGCAAGTAATATTATACCTGAACTCGAAGCCTCTCCTCATGTATCAATGTGAGGTAGTATGCTAGTGATTCTGAATGGAGTTGTGGCAGATATTTCTCAATATCCTTCAGCTTGGAAGTTTCAATCGGAATAGAAGAAATTCTTGCGACATTCAAAGGTGTGAGAGAATGGGTTTCCCTGTTGTAGTTGAAATGTATCATCCCCCAATCACCATTGTCATTGTGGGTTGCTTTTGCAAAAAGTTGCGAAGGAGTGTCTGGTTGTATTTTAAAAAGCATATGCTTGGTGACTTTGAAATTATGCGGAAATTTTATGAGCTTTGATTTGGTTTTAAAATCGTAGAAATCACCAAGCTTCATACTTATTGGTTCAAAGGGATTTTCTGAGCATGATGTTCTTATCAAGTCCTTTATCTGATTGGGTAATTCCAATTGCAAATGTCTAAGTCTTCGCTCCACCAGTCCAAAGGCACGGTCACAAGAGTTGTAGCTGTGACCTGTCTTGAAAAACTTCTGTATAACGATTGAGAAATAGCCCAGATCCACCAGCCTTTGCATCAAAGAAATAGTTATTGTGTTGTTGTTTTGACCTGTATAAATTGAATGAGTGGGAATTGTCTTTTTGAAATCAAATTATAGAAACTTTTAAAACTAAGTATATATTAAACATACGTAAATTTCTAATATTATATATCGTTACACAAAAGATATTTACCTATACAACGGTCCATCCAAATAATTAGAGTCCTTGGAGTGTTCGTAGGGTTATATTGAGTTGAGATATAGTTCCAAACACACGAACAAATTTTATTAGAGCCTCTCTTTACATCCATTTCTGTCCACAGATGCATTCTTGCGTTTGCATCGCTTGCACGATAGATACCAAGATTGAAGTTTGATAATTTGCGTAGGTAGAAGGTTTTGGAATTTCTTAAACCTGGAGTAAACATGACTTGCTGCAAATCAACCGTTAGTGTTATATGGTTCGGATCATCATGAGACTGCGCGTTGTCTTCCTTATATTTTTCATAAGCCAGCTCACCTGCAAATATTGTATTTAGTATTTTTAACCGCGATCAGCGAAGTTGGATGAATTTATAACAGTGATGTCTGTCGTTATTTCTTAGGCGTATATTACTAGGTGCAAACAAGGTAATTATTCATATCCAAAAACTTTTTGCATCCAAAAACTTTTCATTCTTCAGCAGCAGCTAAGCGTTTCTGTTTCGTGCTACTCAAATGAAACACGAAACATTTATTTCTCAAGATTTTCTACACAATTTTTTAGTAAATAATATGCAGTTAACTGAATACTAACTCTCGGTATGGTGAAGTAGTTCGTCTTGTTGGATTTGAATCCGTTCCTGGGCAGTGGCGTCATGAGGAAGCGCTTTGAAGTTGTCACATTCGTCGCATGTATCAGTTTTAGGTTTGCAGAGCTTTAAATTTGGATATTCTCTGTGGAAGATGTCGTAATAGACCCACTGCTCACACTCTTGTCGTTCGTTGTCCCGTTGGATTTGGAGAAATGTTTCGAACATTATTGAGATGTTAAGATCCGGGTCTAAGTACCGTGTGTTTGGCGGGTCTTGCGCTCGATGGTAATGAGATTGGTAAGTTCGATAGGATTCGATGTGATCCCTGATGTTAACCTTTACATCATCCTCAATTCGATGAGGTCTGGTTTGATGTTGACCTCTTCGATCTCTAGGAACTAGTTTTCCACTCTTCATTTCTTCAATTACGTGTGTAATTCGTGATATTCCAAATATCTGCAAAAGCGTAGTTCGACAAACTTCAAGACGAATCCCATTTACCATAACTTGGTACTTGTAAGTAAATTCCTAAGGTAATAACCTTCTGTAGTTTTTATGCAATGATTATAATTTTCTCCCAATTTTTAATAGTTATTATTCTTATGTTCTGGCTTTCCTCGGCTGGATGTTTCCGTTCCTTCGGCTGAGTGAGAATAATGCTGTTGACCAGAATCATAGATTGGATGACATAATCTTTAGTGTGAAATTGCTCGAATAAATTTCTTTTTGTCTCTCCATCTAAAACACATTCCTTCTTGTGACATCGCTGACAAGACTTTTCCTAAAGATAAAAGGCAAATGAATGTTTGGTAATGTTTACAAATCTAACATATCTCATTCAAATGCTTGATAAGTTACAAGTCACCCATTTAACTCGGCACAACCCGCTATAGATTGGTACCAAGCCTTCCCCATGATGCATTGAATCCTATCAATCATTTTTGGCCACAGATTTACCCGCATGATAGGATTTTAATTCTATCGTTTATCGTAATGTTGTCGGACACTCTTGCTGTAGTTACAAAGTTTATTTTTTACGCACTAATCACTTATATTGACAAATTAAATTGTAAAGCTACGATACTCATCTACCATGTCTTCCCGTAGACCTCACTTTTTCCCCCCTTCCGCGTCTTACCGAACCCATTCCGCGAGATTTCCCGCAGCCCTCCCGCGGTGTTGTAATTCCGGAATCTGAGTCATAAGTCTGACACCTCCACTTTCGGTAGTCGACTCTGAGTCTGAGTCAGAGTCAGAGTCGATCCCCAATAATCAAGAAATTAGAGTCGTTACTACGATAGTTGACTCCAAACGTTTAGCGTCATGACTCTCAATGTCAGCGAATCTGACTCCAGCCGAACAGGGAGTCATTGGCAATAGTATTGTGGCGAAACCGAGTATTGGGGGTGGGTTTGAGCTCCGTCTCGGAACCCCAATACATTTGAAATAGCAATGGAAACCATGTAGAGTTAAGGCGATGTGGTTTTCCGATGGCATGGATAACACAGTCTATAAAAAGGCCTGACTTCCGGTACCTCGAGAGAGGAGGTTTATCAGTCGACTCAAGCTACTAGGACAGTTAGTTAAACGCAACGCACTTCTATTAAACAAAAAGGTAGGGACAATAGCTTTCCTAAGAATTCTATTATTCTATTCTATTAAGAGTTTAGTCCNTAAACAAAAAGGTAGGGACAATAGCTTTCCTAAGAATTCTATTATTCTATTCTATTAAGAGTTTAGTCCTTATTTTTATCCGTGAATAAATAAAATAATTCTTCGACTGATTGTGTGTATTGTGACTGGGTTATTGGATCGGACCTCGGGAGAGAGAGAGACTGAAGAACGAAATCCCTCCCCGGAAAAGCGTTGTAAGTGACATTTTATTCTAGAGAGACCGTAGACTCGGTGAGGCTCCATCCTCACTTAGGGTCAAAAGCCCCGCGTGGCACCTTCCAACTCTTGAGCGAGCATCGGATTTCTCGTCGTTTACAACACTGCTCTTATATCCCTCCGGTTTCACCGTTTGCACCGGTGTCACTGGAGAGCTCTGCAACTCTGCCAGACTTCGGTGACCCCGGGGATCCGGTGCCGGAGAACTCATCGGAATTCCCAAACCTTCCCTTCAGAGAAGACATCACTTGGTAGGTAAGACCTTGGGTCGTTAGTCCGAGTAACTAGTTAACTTAGTTCCTGTAGGAGAAGAGTAGACACTCTAGGAAGGTTAGCTCCTGTAGGAGAAGAGACATCACTATAGGAAGGTTAGCTCCTATAGGAGAAGAGCATTCCCTGTAGGAAGGTAAGCTCCTATAGGAGAAGAGCATTCCCTGTAGGAAGGTAGGCTCCTGTTGGAGAAGAGTCGTCACTATAGGAAGGCGAGCTCCTGTAGGAAGAGAAGAGTGTTCCTGTTGGAGACGGAGTTCCTATAGAGAAGGTAACTACTACAGAGACAGTACTCTTAGAGCAGTCCAGTTCCAACAGTAAAGTAACATCATCTTACTAAGTTAGGTATAGTCTAGGTAGGAACCCAGAACACAAGTAACTGTCTTGTCCCGTAGGTAGAAGAGACCCCAGCAGTTAGGCACTAGAGTACAGAACTCTAGGTTGAAGAGTATCCCGCCCTGTAGCTCGCTCTCAGATCTCTCTCACCGGCCTGTAGGTAGAAGAAGAGAACCAGGCCCCGGTAACACCAGTTCCTAACGAAACCTCTAGGAGAAAGGAACTGAAGACAATAGCAGAGG
>NIPM01000074.1:126049-136403 GCA_002738285.1 Holacanthella duospinosa | reverse complement strand
CCCCAACAGTTAGGCACTAGAGTACAGAACTCTAGGTTGAAGAGTATCCCGCCCTGTAGGAGCGAGAGTCTAGAGAGAGACCGGCCTGTAGGTAGAAGAAGAGAACCAGGCCCCGGTAACACCAGTTCCTAACGAAACCTCTAGGAGAAAGGAACTGAAGACAATAGCAGAGGTGGATTACTCAGCCCAGACCTAACACAACCCAAACTCCTCCACTTTACTCTAGGCTTGTGCGAAACCAGTAGAGTAGAGAAGACGCTTTAGGTAGAGAAGAAGAAGTGTCTTTAGAGAAGATAACCCAATACTCTAGTAGTTCAGTCTAAAAGAGCCAGTCCCGTTCCCGTACTACAGAAACCCAATACTTCATGTATCCAAGCCCAATTATTATCATCCCCCATCTCTTTTATTCGAATCCCATTACTACCCTTTTCGTTTCCTCACATTAAATTACTTCACCCCAATCAATGCAAAGGTACGCCGCGCCACAGTATGTTATAGCTCAGTATCTTAAATAATTTTTTTATCTAGCATACAGGTCTATAATACTGAAATAGGCCGAGTCTAAGTCGAGCCTACAGAAAAGTTTTTAACTCTTAACATACTATGCGAACCATTTTTTATTCGGTCGTAAAAATCTTAATTACAAAAAAATTTAATTTTTTACATTTGTAGGAATTTATTAGTTTGTTCAAAACATTCTGCGCTATCCAATGACCATCTTGATTGACCTGAAGAGGTCATCAATTTTGGCTTAATAAATCGAAAACTTAAAATTCTATGCCAACGTGGGTAATAAATTTTACTATACCTTGGAAGCGGCGCGGTTGGAAAAGCGTCCGGTGAACGACTCTGAACTGCGATGTTGCCGCTTTGTATGCAAATACAAAATCTACGCCAAAACCAACCGGTTCTCGTAGCCTTCCCTTGTTTTTCCGCATCCATTACGAAAGTTCCCGCGTCTTTCCCTGGGTTCCCGCAGCCCTCCTGTTTCTACCCTCACTTATCCCGTGGGTTCCCGAAACTCTTTCGTGTCTTTCCTCAACTCTCCGGTGGGTTCTTCCAGCCCTCCCGTGGGTTCCTGCAGCCCTCCCTGGGTTCTTTCAGCCCTCTCGTGGGTTCCCATAGCCCTTCCGTGGGTTGGTGCAGCCTGCCCGTGTGTTGTGGCAGTTCTCCCACGGGTTACCGCAGCCTTCCCGTGGGTTGTCGCATCCCTCCCGTCGGTTCCCGCAGCCCTCCCGTGTCTTCCCGCAGCTCTAACGTGGGTTCCCGCAGCTCTCCCGTGTGTTGTCGCAACCCTCCAATAGGTTACCGCATCCCTCCCGTGAGTTGTGGCAGCCTTCCCGTGTGTTGCCGCAGCCCTTCCGTCGGTTCCCGCAGCCCTCCTTTACCTTCTCGCAGCACACCCGTGTGTTCCCGCAGCCATCGCCTGTCTTCCCTCAGCTATCCAGTGGGTTCCCGCAGCCCTCCGGTGGTTTTTCGCACCCCTCCCGTGGGAGACCATAGCGCTCACATGGGTTGCCATAGCCCTCCCGTGGGTTCCAACAGTCCTCCCGTGAGTTGCCTCAGCCCTCCCGTGGGTTCCCGCTGCTTCCTTCAACCCTCCCGTAATTAATGCACTTAAGCATTACTCTTTATGCGACCGGATGTTTTTCCAGTCGCGCCGCATTCAAAAGGCCGAAAATCTTGAACCGGATCAAAATCCTTTCGCACAACTACGTTTGGCACCATTGGAGGACAGTATGTTAAGAGTTAAGTAATTTTCTTACGTCACCCGGTGGTTCAATTGCAAGAGTAATGTACTCATCGCCTTGTCGAGTTCGGTCGCCATATTCTTTTCCTTCTGCTCTTTGCTTCTTCAGTTCAAAATCTTTGTGCAACTCTGGTCGAAACTTACGTTTGCTTTGCACATTGATTCTCCGCAGAGCTGCTGCGGATAAACTCACTAAATTCATTTTCACTTTCTGACTAATCGATTGACCTTCACAGATCAAGTTCTAATATCAGACTGAATAAATATGTAACTTTTCATTTCATTTATAAGTGAAACAAAGGTGAAAAGTAAGAGGTCATTCAACTCTGCACATGAGCAGATGGAATAATTGCATCTAAATTTTTGCCGACATATGGGTGGTGTTGTTTATTAATTTGAAAATAATAAGTGTCAACAACTTTGAATTCCGAGCTGGTTTATTCTTCGTCGGACTCGTACAATTGTTGATTATCAAATAAAGTGTGTCCGGGAATTAGAGACAAATTTAAAACTGAGATTGTAGAACAACCAATAAGTATACCGGGAATATTCCGGTTATACATCGCCACCCTGACTTTTTTGAATCCGATTCCTAGAATGTTCTAGTAAGCATGTCCCGTTACCTCTTTTCCGACTCCTTTCGTTGCTTCTTTGAAAATTTTGTCCCAAATTAGCTTGAAACCTTGCATAAATTTTGGTTGTTTAGGTATCTAACACTACTAGTTTTTGCAAATAGCCCAAATTCTTCAATTCTTCTTGCCTGTGTCATGTTTAAGGGGCTTAGAGACTTTGGTACAAAATAGACAAATTTCTGACTTAGAATGTCAACATGGGTAGTGGCGAATTGTGAACAGGCCTGCTCAAGAAAAAATAAAACGTCTTCTAATTTGTGATGCTTGTGTATGAAAGGAGGTAATCGTTGCTTCAGACACTCGAAGGTAGATTTAGTTCATGGCCCCTTCCGAAAAAAATTACTCAGAGACATTCTCAATTTAGTCAATCTCCTGCCAAACAAGATATTTTGGGCTGAAAAAGTTGATCCAAATCACCACAAACAAGACTTCATTTTTATGTACGAAATGAGATTCTGATTCTATTTCATATTTTTGGAAGCCAGATTTCATTTCAGGCGACATTTTTATAGCATTATCAAAGTTGTGCCTCTACTTCCCGGACACCCTTTACTTTATAGCAATTTATCCAGTGCTTTTATTACACAAAAATACTGTTGCTAATGTCGCTCAGCGGTTTAGATCACAGTCGTGGCCTGTGGTTTCTTTGGCCCAAACATATTAACCTATTTTTTACTAAAATTTGTAATTTATCTTAAAAGATATTATTGCAAGACAAGTATACATGATACATGATCATGTATAGATTTTTACTTATTGCTAAACATTTACGGCATATGAACAATCCCACTTTTCAAAGTAAGAAAGCTTAATACTTTGGAATTAAGGAAAATTACAATAAACGCTACGGTAGAAACTCACAGAATCTATTTAAGATTCATTTAAATCGTTACAGTTCTAGTCTATATCAAAATCACGGTGTATACTCGACAACTCAATTGGGTTCGAAACTAGTCTGTTGATATTGACAAGCTAGAAGTCCTGGTTCTCCGACGTTGACAAATTGTTCTCCCTCAATGCCTGCATTCAAACCTCGATTTCACTTTTTCCAAATTTAGACATAATTTCATTTCGTTTTTTTTTGGTGTCATTCAATAACGTCAAAATAATTTTCACCTGCTGACATTCCTCCAGTATAACTATTGAATTTTTGTTGAAGGTGCATTTTGTCACAGTTTTATCAAATTTGCTGAAGAAGTGAACTCTACAGACTTTGCCGTCCTCTTTCTTACTTTTAGTCAATTAGAAAGGTTTAAATCTCTGTTTGCCAAATTTCTAGCATGATACTGATGCACTGTTTGTACTTAATGCAGAACCACTTTCATAAAGTTTTGTTGTCTTGAATGTTTCAGATCTTAGCTAATTTTTGAAATATAGATTTTATCACACTGTTGTAAATGGGATTCTATATCTAGCATAGACGAACTAACATGCTAGCATGAGATTGAAAAATATTACAAAAAAAAAATTGGAAATGCAGGGAAAAGCCAAAAACGAGGAACCATTTAGTGGAAAGCAAAATCGAGAAAAATTTGAAAAGTATAGTCATGGAGGACGAAGAAATTATTCGAAGAAGAAGTTCACGTAACAGTCATGATTTACCATTTTAACTATCCAGTAACTGAAATATACCACACAGTACTGTGGCATTGTTTAATTTATTGGTAAGTTATAGTGTAGCTAAAACTGAACTACTAAGCTAACTGATTTGTGGTTTGTTGTTTGTGGGTCAGTTATGACTTCTACGTGTGATCTTAATTATCAAATAACTAAATCTCTCGCTGCAATAAAACCTGTAAAAATCAAATATTCTTTTATATGATGCAACCAAGCGCCTTATTTTATTTTTCAGCTGTATTGATGGTCATTTATCAATCTTTGCTTCAAGTCGGAAAATTATCTGATGCGTAACGTTAACAAAGGTTACTTGAAAGTTATACGAACGATTGTTTTATCATAGTCTCCATCATCTACATCACGACGTCATGACATATAGAGTCGTTCCGGCTGGATTAAATTTTTGATTAAAAATATGAAAAACAATTTTTTTAATAAATGATATTGAAATAAAGCCTGAACATTTTTCCAGTTGCTTTGTCAATTAGATTATTAATTTGACGAAATCCGTGATCAGAATTAATTTTAGAAAAAATGTTCTTTTCAATTATTTTAGATTGAGAAAAATTCACTTGTGTGAATCAGCATGGGGAGTGGGGTAAAAACTTCTCTACTAGGAAGAGGTTTTTACACATTTGGCAGTTGTTGTTAAGTCAAGATATTTATTTGTATGTGTAGATTAAAGCACACTGGTTAATGTGGTAGTGAAATCTTGATTGAACAACTACTGCCACATGTGGAAAAAGTATTTTGAAAATTAACAATTACCAATGTGATAAACCACCAACCACGGCCATAACTCCTCTCACGTAATTTAATTTTTCCGTGGTATTTATTACCATGGGGGGATATGTTGCACCTAAACAACCATAATTTCTTAATATACTAATTCAATCATATGAAGAAATTATATTATCAAATTTCACAAATGCAAACAATTTTTAATCCAAAGCTAAATTATTCAATTTCCAAAAATGATGGGTAGGGCTGCGGGTACCCACGGGAGGGCTGCGGGAACCCACGTATGGGCTGCAAGAATCCATGGGAGGGCTGCGGGAATCCACTGGAGGGCTGCGGAAACCCAAAGGAGAGCTGCGGGTACTCACGGAAGGGCTGCGGTGACCCACGGGAGGCCTGCAAAAATCCACGGAAGGGCTGCGGGTATCCACTGGAGGACTGTGGGAACTCACGGGAGGGCTGCGGGAACTCAAGGGGGCTGTGGTAACTCAAGGGATTTCTGCGAGAATCCACGGGAGGGCTGCGGGAACTCACTGGAGAGCTGCGGGAACCCAAAAGAGACCTACGGGAACCCAAAAGAGAGCTGCGAGTACTCACGGGAGGGCTACGGGAACCCACGGGAGGGCTGCGCGAATCCACGGGAAGGCTACGGGAATCCAAGGGAGGGCTGCGGGAAGTCACGGGAGGGCTGCGTGAACTCATGTGGGGGGGGGGGGGCTGTGGTAACCCATGGGAGGGCTGCGGGAACCCACATAAGGGCTCCGGGAATCCACGGGAGGGCTTCGTAAATCCACGGGAAAGTTGCGGGAACCCACGAGAGGGCTGCTGGAACCCATAGGAGGGCTGCGGGAAACCCACGAAAGGGTAGGAAGAAGTCCTATTTGAACCATTTCAACTTTCTGCAACGTCGCACGTGATAAGTTGTTCTGTCCATTGGTCAGGAAATTATTAGCGCCGAAAATGGTAACACAACAGCTTATGGGTTTTCACTCAAAGAATATATTTATTTTAGATAATAAAAGCACTCAGAAATTTACTATTGTATCGTTCAAATAAAAGATTTTGTCTGTCTTTAACAGTTAAAAGGAATCATTCGTGTTGTAAATGTTTGATCGTTTATGAACAGGATATCCCCCCATATGGATTTTGTGAATGAGATTATGAATGAATAAGAATGAAAACATGAGCACAATTGCAACTTGACTGAAACCGAAACCGAATATTAAATTTAGTTTCGGTTTCATCTTCTAAGGAATATTCTGGGTTTGGTTTCGGTGTAGACCATAGAAGATGATTTCGATTTCCATTTTCATCGTCAGCACAAATTAGGTTTTGAATCCGGTTTCATATGATAACAGAAAATAATTTGTTAGAATTCGATATGGATCGACCTTTTATCACGGTTCATCAACACAGTGGAATATTGATAAGATTTAACCAAACAGGGCGAATGCATATGTACTTAATTCAGAACTTCTATTACTATTCCATGTATGTGGTGTTAGCACAACATTCAACCAAAATATTGAACACTTAGGTTGAGAATAAGAATATACCAAATACTAACAATTCATTTCATTATTATCCACATGAAGTCCCATTATTAGGTATTTCCTCAAATTTTGTGATATAGCTTAGATGCGATTATATTGCATACGGTAAGCGGCTAAACAAAATTGCTCCTGCCATTGTGGACATGCGGATTAACTTTTAGCTAAAGATCCTGGCTTAAATTGTCCAATTTCAGTTGTAAAGAAAGTCTTGGTTTCGGTTGGTTTTGGTTTCGATTTTAGTCGGTAAAATATATTTCGATTTGGTTAACCAAACACATCTTTCCGTTTCGATTGAGCAACCTCAAGTATCAGTTTCGGTTTCGGAAAAACTTGAAAATGAATTTTCGGTATCGGATGTAAAAAACTTTGGTAATATAATTTGGATTTCGATTTTGAAATTAATTGACAAAAAAAGTTTTAGTTGCGACTGTAAAAAAAATTGTATACACGAATTTCAATTTTGACGAAGTTACAACTTTGATGAAGAGAAACACAAGAATGAATGTGGGATTGGAGCTTCACCCCTTTGCAATTTCCACAACTTCACGCTTCTAAAAAACTCGGTGCCCCAACTTCACACCACGTATCAATGAACGGCACAACGCTTTTCAAAAAATAATTTAATTGAGTCGGAACAACTCTATATCCTCCCTGCCAATTCAATCTCGTGGTGTAAAACGAGGTTATGGTGCCACTTATAATTTTTAGAATCTACTACAATTTTAAGTTATTAAAGAAATAGTTGCAGAAAGGGACCACAAGTGAAACATTTCTCCAGACGAGGTAATTCTATTTATATATTATAAAATACTTTCTATTTTTCTTGAATCAAATAATCTTTTGATTACAAATCAACATGGGTTTCGGTTTCGGAGAGGCAGATCATGCAGCCCTAAAATCTCTAACCACTTTCATTTTTTTAAATAGACAAGCCAAAAGGTAAAGTGCCGGTTATCTTTGTAGATTTTAAAAGAGCCTTTGACTCGGTGAATCATGAGCTATTTTTACGTTTGGCTCATGATGTCGAAATCGATTCAAATATTGCGAAATCGTTAAAGAGTTATTTAATCAAATTCCATCTGCCATATTAAAAAGACATACAGTTTGTTAAACAGTGATTAAAAATTAAGAAAAATTTGCATTTGAACTGCTACTATTATCAATTGCTTCCCTTTTTCAAAAAAAAATTGACAAAAACTTTGAAATTAGGAGATTATATTCTAAAAATTCCAACATTTGTGATTTGAACTACCTGCATTTTAATTTATAAGTTATCTCTACATATGTCTGCCAAAAGGATCCCTTAATCACCAAAATTGAGTTTTCTGAGTGAAAATTAACTTTTTTGACATTAATATACTCAATTATTGGGAATGGTCATTGTAATTACTCCAGTATTGATATAATTCAAAGTATTTGAATATGAGGAGTCATATTTTTCACCAACCAGTAAGTCACGAGGTGTGGAGAAAATAAATACTTAACAACCTAACAACCTATGACAATGTTGGTATGTTACCACTAAATGAAGTTTAGCACGCGAGTACCCAGGCAGCAAAGTGTTGAAGTTGGTGAAAACATGACGTCAACTGTTAACTCAACAATAACACCATTTCTACTGACGTAAGAAAACTTCCTTAGTATTAGTGGAAGAAACTTTGCTAATATCATATTTCCAATTTTTCTTATCTCTTAATTAGAAATATTGTGCATTAAACATTTAAGTAGTAGTTTAGGTAAAAAATATGTGTATCAATAAATACAATCACAATCTCAGTTATACACCTATGCCAACTTTGCAAATATTGTATGATTCTATATACCGTTTGGGGAAATAGGACATGGTTCTTTTTGGAATTTACTTTTGAAACACTCATTCTCACCAGCAAATCCGCACCTCCCACTACATCATAACACCCATCATAGATGGACACAACTCAAAATGTGTTCATATACACATCAGATTTTAAATATTCGCTAGTGTTCTCCATGACTCTGACTCCGGAACCATGACTCTGACTCTGACTCTGACTCTCATGACTCTGACTCCCAGGGTTTTTGGGATTCGGGAGTCATTTGATGACTCTAACTCCAAGGGTTTTGGGAGTCAGAGTCATGACTCTGGGATTCGACTCCCAGACCTCGGAGTCATGACTCTTTTGAAACATGCACACCTGGGCATATGGGACTATTTTTTAACAAAATTTACAAGCAAATATTATTTCGATAGTTAATTTTACAAAGAAATATTTAAAAAAAGTTAAATAAAAGTTACGAATTGTTTNATCCGCACCTCCCACTACATCATAACACCCATCATAGATGGACACAACTCAAAATGTGTTCATATACACATCAGATTTTAAATATTCGCTAGTGTTCTCCATGACTCTGACTCCGGAATCATGACTCTGACTCTGACTCTGACTCTCATGACTCTGACTCCCAGGGTTTTTGGGATTCGGGAGTCATTTGATGACTCTAACTCCAAGGGTTTTGGGAGTCAGAGTCATGACTCTGGGAGTCGACTCCCAGACCTCGGAGTCATGACTCTTTTGAAACATGCACACCTGGGCATATGGGACTATTTTTTAACAAAATTTACATGCAAATATTATTTCGATAGTTAATTTTACAAAGAAATATTTAAAAAAAGTTAAATAAAAGTTACGAATTGTTTATTTAACCTGATGAAAGTGGCTTTTTTATTTTCTTGTTGTCAAGGAAACTTAGAAAATTAGCAAACTTAGAAACAAGGAAACTAAATGTATAAAAAAAAATTCAATTTCAGACCCGATTTTCCATTTTTGTATTATGTAACTTCGGAGTCGAGAGTCATGACTCTGACTCTGACTCAGAGTCGACTCCCAAAATTTAAGGAGTCAGAGACATGACTCCGAGAGTCGACTCCCAACAATTAGAGTCAGAGTCATGACTCTCAGAGTCAATGACTGACTCCGGCTAAACTGGGAGTCATGGAGAACACTAATATTCGCTACGATCTGTAGTGAGTCAGTGATGAATACTACAATCAGTTAGTCTGGCTCTCTAAAATATTGTAGTCGACTCTCGGAGTCATGGCTCTGACTCCTTCATTATTGGGAGTCGACTGAATATTATTCAGTTTGTTATTTTTATGAAAAAAATTCAATTTTGGACAAGTTACGAGTTACGGAGAAACCTGGTAAAGTTTTTTTTTAATTCTTCATTGGGAAGAAACCTTGGGTTTACTATACTAGTGCAATGGCTGATACAATCAGCGNTTTTTTTAATTCTTCATTGGGAAGAAACCTTGGGTTTACTATACTAGTGCAATGGCTGATACAATCAGCGGATGTTGCTTTACTCCTAAAACAAGTCATTTAATAATAAAATAATTAATTAAAATCACGTAATAAAAACTTTTGTTCTTACCTACTGTTTGACTGGAATATGAGCACGGTTGTAACTAAAGAAGCGCCGCTCTTGCTAAAGTGCGATAGAACACTCCCGCTCCCGCTTCGAGCGGCAGCGGTAGGTGAGAAATTTTTCTCTACAAAAGCGGAAGCGGAAGGGAAAGCGGGATTATTTTTCTCAGGAGAAGCGGAAGCGGGAAAATTTTTTTTTACAGAAGCGGCAGCGGAAGCGGGGTCTCACACGCGGAAGCGGTTTTCTTTCTTAACCTTGACATTACCCTCGGGATCTAATTAATTACACACCCTATCGGCGCAACAAAATTTAAGTAATACTGCGATTTTGCATTGAAAGTTTTTGAAATTGATACTAGAACATGTTTTAAACTATGGAAAACAATTTTCGACCCGATACCATGTCATACGCTCGAATTTAGCGGATTGTTGAAAAATGAATATACGGAAATAATGCAGCAGTGTGCACGTCATTACTAAAGGGGTGTAATTAAGTTTTTATTAAGAGAACCGGAAGCGGAAGCGTGATAATTTTTCTCAAGAGAAGCGGAAGCGGAAACAGAAGCTGGGTATAAGACGCGGAAGCGGGAGCGGAAGCGAATTTTTTTTCTTAAGAGAAGCGGAAGCGTTCACAATGATCGAAGTTACAACTAGTGT
>NIPM01000074.1:0-124938 GCA_002738285.1 Holacanthella duospinosa | reverse complement strand
TGCTAATGGGCACGTGACATGTGCCATAAAAACCCGGAATGGACGCGCTGCATTATTTTTGGTGACGAATGCTCAGTTCATTTAAATGGAGAAGTCAACCTGCAGAATTTCAGGCTTGTAACAAATAGTCCAAAAATTACTTTTACAAAGTCGAGTTAGTCAGATCCAAATATACGCACCCTGCTTAATACTTGAGTAATAATCAGTCATATTGCGATTGCATATTTGGGTGTCCTTCATGATTTTAATATTCTATCCATCATTTTTCAAATTAAATCATTCAGTTCCTAACCTTACTTGCAAAATAGTTGTGCCCGTCTATGGTCTCTGGGTGGGGTGTGTGAACTTGGGTGTCATTGCCCACTCCCCGGCTATTCCCACTGTATAATGATTCTTTATTTTCTATGGAATCCAAGTTATATTGATACACGGAAGCTCACTTTTTGTTTTTCATATTTCGTCGACTCGTTTAGATAGATTTTGTGTTAATCCAATTCTTTGAAATTGAGTGCAGATATTAATTAGAAAAACAAACTGAACACGATTGTTTTGACATAAAAGAGCTACTTGTCGAGGATGAAGCTATTTTTCAACATGTTCAACATTTGCAAAAAAAAAAATTACCGGTAGATCGGTATATTATTATTTCAGTACAAGTCAACACTCCTTACCGTATTCCACTGTAGAAATTACGTAGACTGACTTCTTTATACATGTGTCTAATCTTTTGAAATGTTTTTGTTGGTTTGCAGAGTTATGCATCCGTGTACGATTCTTTTTCATCTGTTTCTTGAATGGTTAGTATACTTCAATGTGCTCGTCCCATTTTACTACTACTTTGTAGTAACTATGGTATTTTAAATTTGAAAAATGTCAATGAAATTGAAAAATGAAAAATTTCTGCCAAACCAACACTAGGTTATCAGTATTTATGTTTAAAGTTACAAAATAATTGATTCGACAATTTTCTAGAAATAGGTTGTCTAAAGTCGTTATGTAAGTTGACATTGGATTTGAGCATTACAATTATATTTGACATGAGTAGTGTTTAATAACTAATTTTACTTCCATTTTTCATTAAATCAAAAACATCTAATTTATCTCCCATTTTTCAATTCTTAACCTTCGTTTTAGGCAAATTTGAGCATGAATTTATTAGGGCAAGAAATCAGAGCATTAAACCCATCTTAGCTATTTTCCTACAGTGTGTATCCGAAATACAAGAACTCAAGTTAAAATTTGCGTCGTTATGTGTCTTGGAATCTGAAACAATGTTAGCCACCAAAATAAAATTTTTGTCCATTAATCGATATTACTAATACTAATACGCTAGAAGAAATGTTTGGTCAAACGGTCATATCAATCACTTGATACCTTTGCTCAAAGGTCAACAGCTTTATTCTTTCAAACCTAGTCATATGGTGTCAGTAGCAATACGTTCGGAGGATATTCAAAAAATTATACCTATCACGCATTTAATTTAACTATACGATATTAAAAACTTTGATGAAAGTGATAGTAAAAGAATTACGCATCATTTCGTTTTTAATTTGTGGCCGAATGGTTTATATTGAAGTATAATTCGAACATTCATTCTTATTTTCTGTTGTTTTTGTATCAATCTTCATTTCAGAAGTTAGTGTAGTTTGCTTATGACCTACGAATCGGTTGAAAAACTTAACGCAATAGTCCCTATTTATAAAAGACTTGTTAATCAAAAGGAATCTCACTTCATATTTTGTAATTGAGTATTGCAAAGAAAAGCGGGAGGTGTCAAAGTAGACAATTAAAAAAAATACGATATTACATACCTCCTTAGCCCCGTATAGGAAATTTTCACATGATCGTGTGTGAGAGGTCCCATTGAAAAATGTCATAGGAAATTGGACAATTTAATAACACATTTTTAAAAATGAAAACAGCGAATGGCTTTATTTATTTGTTGAGACAAAAAGTCAAAAGAAATGGAATCAGAATGCGACGCTTCAAACCTAAGGTCTTCCTTTGTAATCAAGTATTCATTTTTCCAAATATTTATTTTTTTTACACCTCCTGACTTACTAGGTTGGTGGAAAATATGACTCCTGATATTCAAATACTTGTAATTACATCAATACTGAAGTATTTACAATGACCGTTCCCAATAATTGAGTAATATCTATGTTAAAAAAGTTAATTTTCACTCAAAAAACTCAATTTTGGTGATTAAGGGATTCTTTTGGGAGATTTATATAGAGATAATTTATAAATTAATTCGCAGGTAGTTTAATTCACAAATTCTTGAACGTTTAGAATAGAATCTCATAATTTCAAGGTTATTGTCAATATTTGGGGGGAAAGCAATTCATAATAGTAACAGTTCAAATACAAATTTTTCTTGAGTTTTAATCAGTGTTTAGCAAAGCGTTTTTTCAATCTGGCAAGATGGAATTTGATTAATACGTTGAAACTCGTTTAATGTCACCTCTTCTTCTGTCACAAGTCTTTTTGTATCACCAATTTTAAAATTCCGGTTGATGTCCATGCACTTAAGGGTAAAAATAGGTCATCTTATATCCCTTCGCCTAATTTCATATTATTTCATCTTGGGCCACCCATTCCAACCCCACCCATGGAAGTTTACTTCTTTTAATGGCAACTTTGCTGCCATTGTTTGAATTTCACATCTATATATTTTTTAATTTCTCGAAATTGTGTAACATTCACTAAAAACTTTAAGACAATGAGGATAGAAAAATAACAGAACTAACAATTAGACAAAAGTTGCAGATTCTAGCTAACTTAGACAACAAAGTGAGTAGGAAAGTTATCTTTGACAACTATCACATTGACAAAAGTACAGTAAGTAAAATTCTGAAAAAGATGGTACAGACTGAACATGCTCGAAGTAAAAACACAGTTTAGTTGAACATGAAAATATTCCTAGTAGGGGACAAGTTCAGAAGAGTCTTGATAAAATTAAGATGTGGATTCTTTGTAATGTTACAAATGAACGAACTTCGAAAGATGCTATAACTATTGCTTAGAGAATTTGGACAAAATCATTACCGAAGAAACATTTTCATGTTGTGTGCAGAAAAAATTACTGACTATTTTCTTTAGGTACGCTTATGTAATTTTGAACACTAACTCTGTCATAGTAAAATTAACATATAAGCAAGATTCACAAATCATTTTTTGTCACCAAAGACCGTGTTAAACACCAACATTAAAAAGTTGCCTTTATCGCCTTCTCTCACCTTCGCTTTCTATCACCAAAAATTTGGTATTACCTGGGAGTGACATTAAACTAATTTCACTGTATTTTTAATATTATTAGAAAATTTGTGGTAATGTCTTTGTATGATTCCAGACGACTTTCCATCAAGATCCATCATTCATGTAAATATCGGGATCTGAATGGTGGGCAACGACATATGATCCAAAGAATCATTTCTATACGGGCTGACTAGCAACAATGGTTTGGCATCTAACATCACTCACAAAACTGACAGTGATCACGTCAGTCGACTCATTGTTTCATATTAAGTGTCGTATAAAACATCTTGACTTCAAACAATGGAAATAAATATTGATACAAATTGTGAACGTCATATGAAATCCAACTTATAGCATAAAAATTCAAAACCAACATGTAGAAGTCCTATTGCTATCTGTTAGACTTTGATCATAGTTCTGAAAAGTTTGTAGATGTTCGTAATCAACAGATGACGTCATGTTTTTACAATCTTCAACACTTTGCTGCTTAGGTACCAGCGCACTAAATTTCAATTAGTGCAAATGTATCAAAATTTTATTTGCCATTGTAAAAAATTGTATCACTGAAATAATAGTGTATTTGGTCTAATAATATGACTGCTCAGAATTGTACTCCTCACTGTCAAGACTTTGAGTCTCGATTCCGCTTATCCTGTTGTAGAATGCCAAACTTAGATGTATTTCTAAATTTCATGTTTTTATCCAACCAATTTCGCATCAAGTTATTCTCTAATATTCATAGTCCATTGGCTTTGGTCACCAATTAGAACTTAATAAGCAAATGATTTTATCCAAAAATTTTAACAAAATACTTTAATAAAACAATATCTGTATATTTTTGGTGCTTGCTTGTCTTTAAAAGTGCCAAAACAATTGACTTTTTCTCAAAAGTCAGTTCCTCTTTAGAGAAACTGCAAAAAAGTTTTGCATCTTTTGTAAGAAGTCAAGTATTAGAAATTTTTTTACACGAGATGTAACTTTTACCATTTTAAAACCAATTTGAAAACGAATAACAAATTTTGAATTTTTTGAATGTCAACAATCAGGTTTAAATGTTCCAACTGCTCGCATTTTTTGCTTACCTTTTGTTCCCAAATGGCGCACTGTCTCGTGTCCGATCTGCGCAACTGCAAGAATTTGTTTATGAGGTATGCCTTTTACACAGTATGGCTTTAAAAAATAAAACAGTGCATTATTTTCGTTGTTGTGCTTTTAGTGCTTTTAAATTTTAAAATTTGGAGTACTGAAGCTTTGATAGGAACATCTCCCTAGTCACAGCATAGACGGGCATGGGTAATTTCGTGAAGTGCTTTTAGTGGCTTTAGTGCGTTTGCCTGTCCTTAGTCATTAGTCTTTTTGCAACAATAAAACATTTTTTCTGAAGTAAAAATATTTCTGTGACATTAGTGGAAGAAATCATCGCTCCGATTTTTACTGTCTTAATTAAAAATATTATACAGTAACCTTATACGTGGTAGTTTTGGTAAAAAAAATTATTACAATAAATACAATCACAATTATACAGTCATGCCAACTCTACAAAAATTGTTGGATCTGAATGATAATTCACTAGTTTCTATGGAATCCAAATAAGTGAAGTTATCGAAATACATGGAAGCTCACTTAGTTTTTCATATCTTGTCGGCACGTTGAGATTGGTCTTGTCATAATCAATTTCTTTTATATTTTCGCTTTTGCTGTCTATAGAGACTCTTTGCTTACTATTTTGTTGTTCTTTCTTCCAGAATTTAGAAATAAATAACTAAAAAATAGAATAGGTATAGTACTTAAAAAACCAAGAAATTTATATTAGTTGTATTTAACTTACCGAAGTACCAAGAGCTTTCACATGAGCAAAGTCAATGTTGTCCATAGCTAAATTTCTAATTTGAATATGGTAGATATTCTACGACGTGAACTGTCTTGATAGAACAGTGCAGTGGTTGATTCGGATTGAAATATTTATTTGAGTGTAAGTGCACTGAATGGTATCAATATATAGCAGAATTCTCATGATGTATACAGTTTTACAAGACAATAGTCATGTATCATCCGGAGAATATTGAAATCTTATCTTCATTAGTTTCTGATAAACAAAATGATGAAATATTTGAAAACGAGTGATTATAGGAGGACGAAAGTCAATAATTAATACCGTAATAGGAATTGACATATTTCGCAGTGCACATCTCATATATTGCTAGTGCGAAATGAGTATGAATGTGTCGGGAAGTAGTTTGATATACTTTAACTAAGCACTTCTGATTATGTTTAAGCATTTTATAATCCCAATAACATTTGAAAAGTTCAAATGAAATGTTTTGTTACAATTTTGTTACCATTTTTGTTCAAAGAAACTAGATTACTATATATTTCATAGTAATTCAAAGCAACAAACCAAATTTGGGCTAAATCTCTGAGCTATGGTGTTCCCTCTTTCATTCAAAGTATTGTTGTTATTTTAATTTTCAATTTATACTCAACATTTCAATTTTATAATACCCGGATTCGGGTATTCTCCAGAATGTATAATATTCCAAAATTCCTGACGTTAATTTAGTACTCAATCATAATTTTTTCCATTCAAATTGGTGATTTTATAGATGTTCCTAACCCGGAGAATTCTATAATACCTGTATACGAGTATTTCCCAATATGTATAATTTTCCAAAATTTCTGACTTAATTTAGTACCCAATCATAATTTTTCCATCCAAATTGATGAATTTTAGTGTCTAACCCTAAATAAGAATTTTATAATACCCGGATATGGGTATTCTCCAAAAAAAAATAATTTTTCAATATTCCTGACGTATTTTAGTGCCCAATCATAATTTTTTCCATCCAAATTGGTGAAGTTTAGTTTTTACGCCGAAAATTTTTATAAATACACGAATTCGGGTATTTACCTAAGGTATTTTCAAAATTAAATTTTTTCCCCCCAAAATTCGTGTCAAAATGTATCGTCCTTTCGTAATTATTTCCATCTCAATTGGTGAACTTTACTTTTTAACTCGGGACTTTGATAATGTCCGGGTTCGGGTATTTCTTAAATTAACAAATTTTTCAAATATTCTGATCAAATTTCGACACCCAATACTTTTTTTAAATTTCCGAAAAAAGCAAAAAATTAATTGTTTCGCTTCACTGAAGGTCAAAATTGTTATTTTGAGTTTACACTATACTATTACTCTCACTTTCGAAAGAGGAAAAAATGGCCGCTGTGATTTCGGCTAGTAATGTTTCGTGGTCCCAACGTCCGTTTTTATTAACAACTAAATACTAAATCTTTGCTGTTTCTGCTGTGAAAAGGAACGGTTACTTCATACCTTATTCTTGCATTCATGTCTCCAATTACTATACAATTTTTGACGGAAAAATGCATGGTTTCCTGGAACTGTTGAGTTGGCGGAATGTATACAAACACCAGAAGGCAGGGTTCTGTTGAACAAATCTGGAACCATACTGCGTATTCTGTTGATTTCAGAACAAGACAAAAAAAAAAATATTTTTTACAAATATGATTTTCTTTAAATTAGTCAAAATATTATTATAGTCCACTCCGTTTATCAACAAATTGTTTATTTATGCATAAATGAATTAACTACTTACAGCTAATTAATTAATTGGCCTTGCAGTTGTTTGTGGTATTTCGTCTCCATTGGGATCACAGTTGCAACGCTGCAGTGCTGAAATTTGGTCATTGAGTTGAACGAGTCCGAGATCCCTGTATCCGTAGGTGTAGTCTTCCATGCGTGCGGCTGCGCCATAACAACCTTTGTCTTTGAACACGATAACGCAATTTCCGTTAGTGTGGATTGAAGTGATCATATTTAAGGCGGCATAAGGTAGGTTGTGACATTTGCAGCGGCCGGAAACGTCAATTTCGAAACTTTTACCTATAAACATCAGATTAGTTGTTAATTGTTGCTTATAATCGTGTAAATATCCATCTAAATATCCGCCACTACTAAAAATAATATTTGAGAATTTATTTTTACCAAATATTTTAATTTAGCACTACTTAAATCCCATAATTACAGAAACTTTGAATACAGATTGCGTACCATAAAAGTAATGCTCAAATAGTGTCACATATGGAAGGAAACCATCCTGTTGAGGGCCCTCTTCTCCAGAAATATTGTAAATACAGCAGCAGAGAAGCAAAAGTTTTGTTATAATTCCGACACACATTCTTCAAATAAAACCTAACTTTAATACGAGATTACCGACTGAGAATCTTGAAACATAAATACTCACTTCTATAACACTGCGTTACCATTATTTTATACTCGTCTTAGTATCACTAACTTATCCTAAAAACCTCAATTAAAAATCTCAATTAAAAACATCTGAATCCGGTTCTCAAATTGAATTATCTACATATGACTAGTAATAGTGAAAACAGGCAAATTGTAAATGCTATCTTTTAGGTAAAGGTTCCTAAAATATATTTCAATGGATTACTGCTTATTAAATAAAAAAATGAGTGCCAAAAGTGAGGCCAAAGTTGTGTAAATTGTAGTTGAAAATGAGTGTTTTTGTGAAACTGTTCTTTTAAATTTCGCCTTCTATATTTGCAACCGGTATGACATTAGTTTGTAAGCTTAATCTGATAATTCAAAATGTTTCCATCCTCATAGGAAAGTTTCTTGTTGAAGAGGAAAAGTGGTATCCGTTTGCAACATTTGAAATCGTGTTAACAGAAGAATATTGTTAAATAAAAGTTAACCCGAAAAATGGCAACATAGATAACTTCCAGGAATTCTCCATAAGTATTTGTACGTGGTAACGGGACACACAATCCATTACTACCAATTCTTCTAACCGACATTTGGTGCCTAAACTTTTGCGAAATTGAATAAACAGTAAAACTTCAAACGGAAATGTTTACCTTTAGTGGAGTTAGACTTGAATAATATTTTTGTCTTCTGATGAGGAACCTGAGGATTGGGTATTAAATTGAGTTAGGAATTATGACGATTCTGACCAATCAAACTTGACCAATCAAATTGGGTAGCAACCCGTACCAACTGCGAACACAAAAGAAATACACAGTTGGTTGGATTCATTGATAGGTTGATAGGTGCATAGATGGTTAGATAGTTCTATTGATATTGATACATGCAGAGTGGAAAGTTTAGTCGGAAACATTGCCACCTGTGTTTCTTCCCTCCCACCCATTCCAAATATGGGTAACATGGATTTTGCGTTGGTTTCATTATAAATGAAGATTTTAAAATGATAAATTCTTAATTGTTGCGAACTTGTGGATTTTTTCGATTAGCGGATTTGACACGTGAATGCTCAAATCTAAAGGGTGTGAAATGTAAATGTTCATTTAAAATCATTTTATAAAAAAATTTAAGTAATAGTAGAAAACTTAAATAAAACATTCCATTGTGTTTTAAGTGAAAAATTTGTGTTAATTTTTGGTTTAAAAATGGAATTAACAATTAACTAACAATTCAGGAGCTGAAAGAAAAAATTTCCGCGTTTGTTGAGCATGTCAACTATCCACAAATGCTTCAAAATGTGAGGGCAGAATTTTACAACAGACTGAATCGTTGCCTAATTATGGACGGAGGGCATTTCGAACAAATGATTCACTAGAATCATTTGGTTTCCATTGTAAGTGTTTCATTTATGTGTTTTAAATTGAATTTGGCTTACATCTAATAATAATGCGCAAATTGTATGCCCATTTATTGTGACTGGGATGGGTAAAATGGGGAAAGACCGGGTGACAATGTTTCCGACTAAACTTTCCACGCTGTATATACAGAGTGAGTTTTTAAGGGTGTTACGGGGATACTTCACACTTCCACCCACTTAATGCACACACTCACTCCTCAATTCTCTCAAATCTCACTGATTTAAATCTTTCTTTTTAGGTAGGTGAAAGAGTGAAGTGTGGGGTATCCCTGTAACACCCTTAAAACTCTCTCTGTAGATGGATACATAGATGAATTGATGAATAGAAAGATGGATATTTAGGTTGAACTGTGTTAAAAGAACACATACCATAACTAGAAACAATTCACGAAGAAGAATCCGACAGAAAAGGAGACGCATAAATTTGTAGTTTCAAATAGAGACGCCTAAAATTAGCATTACTCGGATTGTTAGGTTAAAAATTATTCTATGATAACTAATTGAAATACTTGACATCATAAGAAAAACCCTAAACAAACGGAAAGAGGCGTGAGCTTGTAGAGCCAAATAAAGACGTCTAGAAATAGCCTTAAGGTTTGCATTGTGGGATACGAGGGGATGTGTGGGTTATACGATGCGAAGGGATGTGTGGGTTATAGGATGCGAGGGGAATTCAGCTCGTTAAGATCAAAAGGTCAATATTTATGATTTATTGAAATCCATGTTACTGTAACTAACTTTTTTGACTGCTCTGTAAAATTTCAATAAATTATAACTTTTGACCTTATCAACCTGATTATTTAACGGGTGTCACTACTTTTCAAATTTCTTTAACTCGAGAACTTTACCCACCAAAGAAAGGCAGTGAAGTTTGATACACTAGAAGTATATCTCTGCTTCTAGATATAATGATAATGGTCTCTATATAATAGCGGCAGATCTGATAGATATAGTGTCGATGCTATTTCTAGCTGCTTTGTTTCTACTTCTAAAGGCGTACATTGTTGCCAACCTTTCGTAGTATGTTTTTGAATTTTGCTTTAAAAATTCTATAAAAAAAAATTAAAATAAGAAAATAATAATTAATAATTAATTGTAAAACAAATGAGAAAATAATTGTTTTAAATAATGTACGTTGTGACTCCAAATGTCACAAGTGTACTGAATTTAGATTTGAAAGCCAATTTTACGTATGAATTTAAGCACACTACAACAAAATTGAAATGTTTCAGATTTTGAATGTTAGAAAAATTTTTTGAGTGTTCTATAAAATATACATAGCGCAAATTGAACAACTCTGAATCATCATAGTTTAATCAAGTTAGTAAATTAAGTCTTGCATTTAGAAAACGTTTCTCTGCATCAATCTCTTTAAAATACATGCGTTATCAACTTGAACAAGTTCCATACTTCAAAATTTATAATTACCAATATAATTTCTCCTGCTTTTTATATAAATTTCTAGTTGATTATCTCCGAGGCTTTTGGAAAAGCATTATACAATGAAATACAGTAGAAGAAAAAGCTAAAAATTAATTATTGTTATTTCTCAAAAAAATAGTTTATTGAAAATTTAGAGAGATTAAAAGTTGAGCTTACCCATGTAGTAAATTTCCCACTACAAGGTAAATCGTTTATTAGGTTATTCAACTAAGCTTTTTCTCACAATTGAAATGCATCGGAAGTAATTTCATTAAGTTTAATACAGCTAGTTTCAATAAATGTAATGTTGCCAGCGCCAATGCCGCAAGATCTAGCTGTACTCCCTAGTTATAGTAGCTGGTCCTATATCTCGGAGCTCAAGCTCCTAGACTTAGCAGTAGAGCCCCTAGATTTATCAGTTTTACCTTTAAATTATTTTTCTAAAATCGGGTATCAATTATTTTCGAGAGAGCACTATGTCATCCTAAAGGCTATTGGATCAGCTATTGCTTTCAAAGAAACTTAACCAGATATGTTGAACATAGAAATTTATAAACACATTTTATTGAATAACACATCCCTGCCACGATGTAATTTTTTTGGTGCAGTGAAAAGTTGCAAAATTTGATTTACTATCTATTAAATTAGTTCATATCAGGATTAATTTCCTATTCCTTCTCATCTGCTTTCACCATCAAATATTATTTTTTAATTTCAGATTGTCGCGATAGATTTTCAAATTTTGTTACCTGACTCCCAAAAATTAAAAAGTCCAATATTTTAGAGTCAGTTATACTTATTCATGACTTACAGAACCAGGCAGTCTGACTCAGGCCAAAATGAGAGTAATACACATCCCCTTGCATCCCATAACCCACACATCCCCTCGCATCCCCTATCATGCACATCCCCTCACATCCCTTAACATACACATCCCCTTGCATCCCATAACCCACACATCCCTTCGCATCCCCTATACCATAACCCACACATCCCTTCGCATCCCCTATACCATAACCCACACATCCCTTCGCATCTCCTACTACAGTTGACCTCGCCTATTATGACCTCCGATGTAATGTGACCACGGTTATTATGAACCTGAACCGCCTGTCCCTGCCTAGAGACAGGCAAATTAATGTTGAAAACCTCGGTCATAATGAACTCGGTTAAAATGAACACTCGGGTGTAATGAACCATATCTTGCGGTCTAGCCCTTCATTTCACCATCGTGAGAGATGAACCAGACCCTATTATGTTGAAAAAGTTATGCCAATTTAATAAAATGCGTTGTGAATGAATGAAGAATTGAAGTTTTGAATCACTGCACCAACGTTTTTTCTATTATTCCGTGGCGCAGTGGACAAAATACGACTTGTCAAATTTAAATTATCTACTATTCTTTATCCACTGTTACAGCATCTCTAAATCGTGAGTAAATCATTGCAGAATTCTGAAGATATTCCACACAGTTTTATCTACATTTTTTTCTGTTCAAGTAAGTTCTTGGTTTATTTGGATTGTGAGGCTGCAGTATCTAGAAAAAGAAAATAATTGAACTAAGAAAAGTCAAAACATCGGATGTCATGAACATAACTTTAAATTTTATATTTGTTCATTATTCGGCTATAATAAACATCGGGTGTTATGAACCGAGTTTTCTGGTCCCTGAAAGTTCGTTATAGGCGAGGTCCACTGTATACACATCCTCTTATCCACACATCCCCTCGCATCCCCTAATCCTAATTTAAGTTGTTTCGCATCCCCAAAAATAATTAAAACAGAAACTGTCAACAGTTTTGGGGATGCATGGGGATGCAAAGGGATGCGCATTTTAGTAACACCCGGTATACACTATGAGAAAGTTTTAGTATGTGGGTTGAATATATTTATAGGTGAGGTTTGTGAAACAGGGAGTCTAACTACTTCTGAAGGGATCGGTAGTTTACATTTTTGTAGTCATTGTATGTAAAATACATTTTTTCTAGTTTTGATCTTATATAATTCAACGTCATGAGAACTAATAGATTGTAAGAAAGATGGAGATCAATTGTTCCATTTACTTCTACTATTCTGTGATTATTACAAAGCAGTATTACAGATTTGATATAACAAAGATTAATTTTTTGGAATATTTCAGGTATCCGTGTTACTGTTCAGTGTAACTTAGAATTCTATTTATACACGAGATTATAATTAAACTATTATTTAGTGCAGGGAATTGTCTGGCATTTGGTTTGTTCATACTGGAAGATGTTTTGGCGCGATGCACTAAATAATTTCATTACAATCACCAATCCAAGATCATGATGAAATTTTTCAAAGTTTTTTAAGAATTTTGTTTTATAAAATGTAAGGAAATGTTGGATAGAAAAGTGACCTTTCTCCACTTTCCCTTGCGTCCCTCTCTTGAACTGTTTAGATGACAGACGCCCTCTCGAGGCATCTGAAGTCGAGTTTCCATGTCTTACAAAATCTTTGCTTCATACAGTTGTCTCCCCAGTCCCCGTCCCGTCAACATCTCTTATAAGAAAGACAATTCGGATTCCCATTTTCCAATTTCCTGTCACATGTTTGTTTGACCTGTGACCGTAGCTACCGTAGGCCCAACCCCTATCCTGTAGTCCCCGAAACATTTCCCAAACCCAATTCAAATCTTTCTTACAAAAAATTTTCTTCTGAGGTAAAATTTCTGAAAGCGACATGTTTGCATAGATGGGCACGGGATGAGTCCTCGAACCAAGTTTAGAATTACAGGAAACAATGATTTGAATAATATTCCGAAAATTTAAAATTAAGATTTAGTGATTCCCACAACAATTATTGAGACAGTAATGAGGCTTTTAAATTCAACAGATAGTTGATTGGTGGATTAAAGATTGGTATATTAATAAATAAGTAGATGGATAGATAGATAGAGAACGGATTCCCATTTCAACAGAAGAGAGCAAGGCAACAACGTATCTAATTCAAAGAATTAGCCTAAGCATTCAAGGGGGCAAAGGAGTTTGAATTTTCAGTAATCCACCAACTGGGGGAACTGGAGGAAGACTTTTCATTACAGAGTTCTTGATTATTTTATAGAAATTAGATAATTTTTAATAATACTTTATTTTAATTGAAAAAGCTTGCATATGAAATAATACCAGAATATAACGCCAAAATTGTGGAAATAATGTGGCTTAAATATAGTTGGGCTATATTAAACAGTGCAATAAAATTAAGAGCTATATTTTGCTGAAGAAAATATTGGAATGAATAGCTTTAGTCTCATCAATTTCTACATGAACAAAATGAGATTTGATTTTCTTTGCCTTACCACATGTGGTGTTCATTTTGAAAATTTGACACCAAATGATGCACCTAACTCGTCTTGTCTCATTCCAACTAAATTAAGTTTATTCCTTAGGGTTATCAAGCTCATCTGGCAGTTGAGGGTACGTCGGATTAGGCTTACAGGTTCTGTGGAACCTTTATAAACAATACCTTATAATTCCTACAATGAATCACCAAAATTCTGAATTTCTTCTGAAAAGCTGCTTTTTTATCATTTTCACTAGAACCTTGAAATCTCTGGTGTTACCACTACATGACATTTAGCTATTTCCAAATCCTCAAGTCGCCTAATGGAGTAACCATATATTTGCCTCCCAGTTTCTCTTCCGTTACTCAACATTAGACTAGAAACACAGATCATCACAAAATTTTAGGGAATTTCAACTTACGCTCGTTTTATGGTTTTTCTTTTTTCAACTTTCTGTACAGAATTCTGTAAGAAAACCTAATTGGAATCAATTTATGCTTTTTGCATGTGTTGTGTAAGCGTTGTGAATACGTTGTCTAGGAGTTTTTTTATTTAATGCTTTGTTTGAATAATTCATTTATGGTTTCCTTTCTTTCTCTATTTCCTTATTCTTACCGTAAACAATTGAAAGTTGAACAATTTTAACTTTTTTTTTAATACAGAAAAATTCTGTACATAAATGATTAAAGAAAGCATAAATAAGTTCAAAAACGTGTGGAGCGCGTTATGACACAACGCATGCGCAAAACATAAAACGAGCGTTACTCTCGTTGTATGGTTTGCGAATGCGTTGTGTATTCCTTGTCTTCGCGTTGTTATAACGCGCTCCACCCGTTTTTGAACTTATTTATGCTTTCTCTAATCATTTATGTACAAAATTTTTTGTTGTTAAAAAAAAAGGTTAAAATTGTTGAACTTTCAATGGTTTACGGTAAGAATAAGCAAAGAGAGAGAGAGAGAAAGGAAACCATAAATGAATTCTTCAAACAAAGTATTAAGAAAAAAATCTCCTAGACAACTTATTCACAATGCTTAGACAACACATGCAGAAAGCATAAATTGATTCCAATTAAGTTTTCTTACAGAATTCTTTACAGAAAGTTGAAAAAAGAAAAACCATAAAACGAGCGTTATGGTTCACTAACATCATACATCTTCTTCAGCAAGATGAATTTTTTGTGTAGAAGTAGTGTATCTGCCAATTATTTGGGTAAATTTTTGTTGAAAAATTTTATGATCATTGAGAAAATTTTCAATGATATCCCGGTTTTGTCATCTTGCACTAGATACTTTCATCTGAAGATTGATACATTTTGAATTATAATCTTAAGCTTATGTACTAATCTCGAAACGAGTGTTGAACTGAAATTAAAATTGCAGTGAAAATGATATTCCCTAAATTTTTCGTCGCCAAACGGATTTATCAAATGCGAAATATTTAATTGCAATATTATAAATATTAAGCATTGAATGATCAACTCTCCTAAAAATCGATAATGCTACCTCTAGTTAATGGCATAAAAATTTTCAATTTCTTGTATCATTGGTCATCTGAGTCAAATTTTAGTGGTAATGGCGGTTATTTCAATTCACCAAAATTTTGCTATACTCTAAACTTTTGGTTAGTGGATTTAAATCTTACATCTTTTGACCTTACGCTTGCAACTATCTAGCTATCTACACTTATTGCACACTAAACATAATTTAGGCAAGAATCCAAAAATTCTAAGAACCTAGAGAGTTGATATTACTAATGCAGCGTTTTGTTTTAAGGCTTAGTCAACAAAAACTCCCAAGGTTATTTTAAGCTAATCCATGATGACCTCTGATAGATCACCAAAAGTTTATCCAAAATTCAAACAATAAGTATTTTCTGAGTTAGAAAAAAAAATTCTTTTCCGTATACAAGTCATTTACGTCTTCGCTCATGCAAAGACGTACGAATTTTTGTGACATACAAAGGTCAAACTCGTATTAAAACTCTTTGCGTATAAATTTAAATACCTATTTTCTCAATTTATTAAATAAACATAATAAGCAGTTTACATAAAGTAATGTAATAGAATATTGGAAATATGAAAATGCTAACGTTCAGTCGTAAATTATTACAAAATATATTAACTAGGAAGTCAAATGAATATATGACTATACTCAACTTAAAAGTTTTTTTCATTCTCATTATGCCAAACAAGACACGAGGCATATAGCGTTATTGAAGTAATTACATTGTGATTATTCAAGTTGAGACAAAACCACATGGAATCATTATTCTTCAATTTCAATTTCAATAAATGAACTCTATAAAGTAATATATCTAAATGGGAAATAGTGATGATGGGGTTAATCATGAAACTGGAATTATGCATCGTAAATTGTAATTGTAAATTTTTATAGATGAGGTAGCTTTTAGTTGGAACTAGAAGTTGTATAGTAACTACACTATCAAAAAAGTAATAAAGTTAAGGTTTTATACTTATAGGCGAGGAGTGGAGGATTTTCCATAAAAGTTCATTTACTTAAGTACTAATAGTACAAAAAATTTGATAAAAACGAGGGTTAATCAAACTTGTGTCTAGTTTAGCTCTTAGTTGGATTTATGTTCACCCCTTTTTTGGGTAGATCAGTACAATCAAAACTTATTTCAGTTGAACTAACTTTGGCTCAAAAGAGCCGAAAAAATTGTAAACAACTTTAGCGTAGATTTGTAGATTTGACCTTTCTCTTAGCTCTGGGTGAAGGGAAACTGGAAGTTCAAAATGATAAAAGTATTTAAGGATGTAACGTTCTCTAAATATATGCCAGGGTTAATTTATTTACACTCTTATAAGGTTCACTAGTTTTACGTAATGGTACTCAACACTCCGTTTCAAAAAGTGTGAAGTGGAGAAAGTTGGTGCTAAATGTTTATACACTTTTACTTTTTTTGTTCAGTTTTTCTCTACTTCATCGTTTTTCACTTGTCAAAGGTAATATAACTATATTTTGATTCTTTAACATTGAATATAAGTTGTAATCAATATGGTTTAAACATTTTAGGTGTCGTAGGTGTATCTAATGTATATTATTATATTTTTTGACTTATTTTACGATATGATTATCTGAAATGTCATTTTGGATTAGTTTATTTCAAACAGACAAAAGTTTTGATTTTGCGCCGACCAGGTATTCGGTATAGCCCATATTAGTTTGGTACACATTTGGTAGAACAATAATGATTATATTTTAACACAAATTTATTGTTGTATTTACTAGTACAGTTAGTACAGAATATATATCATTCGAAAGTAAAGAACTCATTTTTGAACAATTGCAACAATCTGCAACAACAGAAAATAATAGTACTATTTTCTTGTTAGCATTCATCTTATCAAGAAATCATTAAACGTATTTCCTGCTAGAGCCCAGTGATGAATGAGTATTTGGTTTTACGGAAATATTTATCCGGAGATAATATATTTTCCATTAGTATTAAAAAATCTATGAACTTTGTGTAATCAGTTTCACTATCAAAAACATGAAAACTTGAATAAAGTTAATCTATTGAGCAGTAGAGTTTTATATTACTGGTTTTTATTAATAGAAAACAAGATTTAGTCTATTCTGATAAATATATTCAAATATAAAGTTATCATCGTGTTTCCAGGGTCTCATCCTAGACCATGACCTTTTGTATTTCCATACTCTAAGGAGTATTTTAACTAGTCTGTAAGTAACTTTTTTGAATTATTTTGACATTTGATTTCTCATAAATTAAATTTGTCGTTTATTTCACATTATAAAGAGAAGTTTGGTATTTTTTATATTTCTTATAAATATTTATAATTGTTTATCTTCCTACTCGAATATTGAATTTTTTACTATGTGTTTTCTAAGAACTTTTGTACCACGACTTGATTTAAGTTGCAAACTACTTCATTATCGTAATGTTTAGGTAACAATTAATTAAAAAATTTAAGTTTTAATACTTATTTTTGTTGATTTCATAAATTTTTGCGAGCTGAGGTACAAAATTTGTACAAAAACTAAGTATAGCATGTTTAGAATTTTTACCAACAATTTATGAATTATTTGATACAATTTTCCAAATATAGTTATCCGATGTCTGATATGAAAATATTACTTTTCTCCTTTGTGTTCAGACTAAAAATATGAGAATGTTCAAAAAATTTGAAATGAAATGATTAAGTATTTGCTAACACTTTAGTAAATACATAAATTTGTAAAATAAAGATTTGAATACATTGATGTAAATTTTGATAGTTGGTTTTGAAAATTTCCATAGTCATAAAAAAATTGTTTCTGGATGGATTTGTTTGTAAACTTTGAAACTTAGCATAGAGTTCGATGACCTTTTTCTAATTTTTTTGATTTTAAATTACCTATTTTTGGCAGCTTTTGAGTTGATAAATTTGCACAAATATCAACTTTTCGTTTCTTTAACTGTACACTTCCAATTGCGATAAATTTTCACTGTAGTTAGGTTTTCCATGGTAAACCCTGTTTAAAAACACATTTAGTTGATGTTAATTTTCTTAATTTTTTAAATACTTTATTCTCGCATAGTAGAATTTTAATATTATAAGTTCAAATTTTAGGTTAAAATATTGTAACTCGAAATTTGGATACTTTGGAACACTTTATAAAATTTAGTTAATGTTAAAAATCAAGCCACAAATTCAAACAACATGTAACTAGACCATGTCATTGCCCGCTTATACTTTTGATTTATGACGAATAAGTAACAAGAGATTGGAATTTCTAAAAAATATGCAAAAATTGAAAGTGTGAAATATCACTCTATTGTTCTAGCTATAATGAAGGCTTCATTTTCTGTAAACTTTCTCCAACAATGGATTTGTGCCAAAACTCTTTCGTTTACGTCTTAACATATAAATGTGTGTTGCATCAAGCGTATATCTACACTGAACCGCATAAACATGGGTACATGGAGAAAGTTTATACTCAAAAATGTGTGTAAAAAAAATTTTAGGAATGCGACCTCCCATCTCATTCTCTTTACTACCATGTACCCACCTTTATGCGCTTCAGTGTATATAAAATGTATGGAATCATACCTAATTTATTACAGGGTGGGGCAGAAGTCTCTATACATGGAGAAAGTTTTAATCGAAAAAGATATGCAGAAAAAATTAAGGGGTTGGAAACCCCCTATTTTATTCCATTATAACTCACATCAAACTCATTTCCTTCATGTATAGAGACTTCTGCCCCTCCCTGTATATAAATAACAATCAAAGAAAGATATTATTGAATAGTGAAACTTGAAACTAAAACCTTAAATTAATACAGATTTTCTAAAATTTTCATCCATTTTGTATTGATTATATGTGACCTAGCAAGTTGTCTCTTGTTACATCATTTCAAACGAAAATCCTAAAAACTAAAATTAAACAGTCATTCTGTGAATCCCTATTGTTGTAGAAGGTTGATTATTATATATTTTGTATCTTACTTTTCCATGGCTTATCCATAATTGTTAACACATTTTACAATAATAAAATCGCTTTAGGAGTCAAATCAAATCCAAATTTGAAACCTTTCTCTATCAAAAGGCATGGGAACAAATTTCTCCTACCTTTGCCTGATATAACGTAATTATCAACTAATTGATAATTACTTAGTAATTACTAAAAGTTAGTTGCTAATTAGGAATTAAATTTTTATGGCAAGTCCAAATTGAAAATTGTGTAAAATTACATGCTAGTTGGGACTAATCCATAAAATATAGTGGCATAATACTATTCAACGTCAAAGTTTCGGCATCAAATCACAATATCGAAGCTTAAAAATAATTTTATGACGTTTTACAGATTGTCTTCATGATTGATGTGACACTTTTCGTAAGTTAATATTAAAACAGTATTAATCCTATTAATACTATGTAAGACCACTTTATTCGTCATAAATCAAAAGCATAAGCGGGTAATGACATGGTCTAGTGATTCTTTAGTTTTAGCTAACTAACGTTATCTCTCTATTCACCAATTCTATACCTCTTGCAAAACCTGGTAGTGTTGATATGATTATGTCTAATGCAACCATTGTCATTAGTCATAATGTCTCATATAACTCAGGAACTATGTTTGGAATTTTTGGTTAAATCACTATCCACGTGAAAATAATAATAAAGTAAACCTCTGAGAAGCCAAGATTCGAAGTACCGGAATATTTGGTCCGTGATAGCCGATGTTCGGCTTAACCCGTATCAATCCGATCCTGCGGATTTGAATCCATGTGATTTTAAAACCAGTGGAAAGGTCACTCTGCAATAAATGATTGTTAAACCCGTCCATCATTACGTTGCCTGATATTCAGTTTACATGAAAATACCCGCAATGACGGTTTTGGCATCATGACGGACCCCCAACTGCCAAGAGAAATTTAAACTATACATTGCTTTCTGAATATTCATATTCTGAAACATTAAGCAAAGTTTACTGTAATTCTTTTAGCATAATGTTATATTTGTTGATGCAATAGCACATGCAAATCTAATCTTTTCTCCACAAAATTTTTATAACAAACTTTGACTATTTAATTTCTTTTCTTTTTGTTTCCATTGGTCTGACGCGGAAGAATTTGCGCCCTTATAAAAATTTATTAGTGCTGTTCATGAGTCTATTACCATTTTTCATAGAAGCTTGTATACAGATATACTTATCCCATAAATTATAATTTCTTATGAGTAGCAATTTTTCTCTAATATACCCTAAGTTATGCCAGATTCTCCTAATTACAATTCTTAGTAAATCTCATTGGCCAATTGTACTTGATTGAATTTATTCAACAAATGAAACTAATTTTTTGTAACATGTCCGACCAGTTGTCATTTATAGGACTTGAGCGAGCTACTAATTGCGCATCGACCAGTTGTCACACCAGAAAGTATCTGAAACTGCAACTTTATTATTTATACTAACCAGTTGTTCAAGATAATTTATCAATATTCTTCGTCTCCTTAACTCCAATACAATACAAATGTAACTGGTTTTCGAAGGTTAATCAATAACAATATTTGTTTAAATAGGCAGCTGAAATTGGCATTGGGAAAGGATTACAGCATTCTGACACATCACGAGTAGCAATTTTTGACGAAGTACACGGAACAATGAAATGGAATAAAAAACTTATTACATACAAAATCAAAGAATATACTCAACAAGTTAGTAGAGCATTTGTTAAAGTAGAAATCGCAAAAGCGTTTAGTTACTGGCAAGAACATGCAGATATACAATTCATCGAAACAAATAATGAACCTGTGAGTAACAAATTTGATGTCATTAATTTACAAATGTTATTATGCAAGATGGTTCAAATTTATTCAATATTTATAAATTTGTACAAAACACAACTGGACCGGGTTGTATTGTTATATTTTGTAGGTGGATATAGAAATTAGGTTTTGTCATGGTGATCATGGTGACTCTACACCATTCCGTGACTTTGATATTGCACATGCATTTTCACCAGATGAAGAACTTGGTGGTGATATACAGTATGTAAATCACTTGACATAAATCTGTTATACTTACGATTAAGTTTTTGTTTATTTACTATCATAATTTCAGTTTCAATGACAACTTTAGACTCTGGCATGACGGGACAACACTTTTACACACAGCAGCACATGAAATAGGTCAGATTAGTATACAGAATAAAAAAGTGATACATAGTATTGTTTATTGTTACATATTAAGGCATATTTAAAGCTACATATAAGAAACCTTGTGAAATGAGTATATGAGAATTAAAACTGTTAAGAACGGTTATGTGATCAAATTGTTAATTTTCATTAGCCTAAAATTTGCAGTTCATCCTGATTTAGTAAAAAAATATTCTGGAATGACCAAAATGGCTTATTGCACAATACTTTACTATTTTAAGAAACAAATGTTGTGGTGTTTATTTTTCATTTTAGCAAAAAATAATAGTTAAAATCTGTTTTGTGATTTGTATAAATGTTACGATAAACAGTCAATTTTTTTGTAATTAAAAATATTCTTGAAGAAAACATGAATGGTGATAACTGACATTTACGCATAACACCACAATTCTCATGCAACGCAGTTTACTGACCTTTTGCACTAGCTTTCAACACTTTTTTTTGTATAATTATTTACAACTTTGACAAAAAGTTCAGAGGATGAAATGAATTATGGTTTTATTTTCATGATATGACAAATCTTTGTTTAATTATGTTGTAGGTCACGCTATCGGGCTGAACCACATCTTTCTCAAATCTGCAATAATGAGTCCATACCAAGGCCATGCAAAACTTCCAGTATATCTATCAATTGAAGACATTAATGCCGTCCAGGTATCACCCAATAAATTGAAATTGAAATATTTTTGATAGCATTTTTTGATTAATATTTTCATCTAGTAAGTATTGCTAGTAACATTTCCAGAAATTTCAGACATTTAAACTTTTTCAGTTTTGAGAAATTTCCATTATCGAACTTAAGTGCACAATAATCAAAATTTTGTACTTATGAACATCTCATCGGTTCATAAATGTACTTTTGCAGATAAGTTTACCACGTCGCTAAAACTATTAAAAAAAACTGGTGCTGCGCAATTGATGCACAGGCCATAATCTAACTTTAACATAATTGGAACAGTAAAAATGTTGTGATTGAATTACATCAATTTTATTTACCAAAAGGAAGGTTTTAACAATATGCTTCTTTTTTTTGTGCGTGTTAGAAATTAGTATAACTTTAAGCTTAAGTCGTATATTGAATTAAACCATTAGAAAGTATCATGGAGAAGTGCGAGAATTGTGGTTATTAGTCAGTCCTGACTAATACATCATGTATGACGCATCGATCAACAAATATTACGCTCAAAAAACAAAAAATAGCGACCCGATCAATAATACGATGAATATTACAACAAATATTTATAAAAGCAGCCTCACCGTCAAATCGGTTGCCCGTGACAATATAATGAGACCGGGTACGAAACAATACAACCTGGGAAATCACAATTTTTGAAAAAGTGAACAAATTTCTTTAAATTTTGTTTATTTTAATTATATTCCAGTCAATCATACTTCCTACTTGCCTCAACGATTAAAATTATCAAAAAGAAATTGAACCTTAGATTTAATATTTTAAGGTTCAAAAAATTTTAAATTTAGGGAGAAATTTGTTTATCAAAAGAAAAATTTTTTTTAGCAAGCATTACATTCTGTATCACAAGACTTCAACTCACCTATGTACTTCGTTAACACCTTATACTTGCTTTTTTCAGTCTACTCTAAGATAGCTAGACAGGAATGTTCATCCATATTAAAAACATTGATAGGAGAAGGTTCTTAAGCGCGTAAGGGAGACCATATAAACCGCCATATGCAGTTTAAAAACCCTTACACTTCAATTTTCTATTGCAATTTGTTAATTATTTGAAATTATAATTTTTATTGAATTAAAAATTAATTGAATAATTTTATTTAATCTTAAAAGTAATAGGTTCAAGTTAAAGAAACTGAAAACATTGAAACATTGAATTTTTATAGTTCAGAGATTCGGATGAAGAAACGAACAACTCAGATTTCGATAATTTAAAATTTAATTGTATGATGAGAATTCGATTTAAAAATTAAAAATTAATTCTATAGTTGACACGTTGAGGAGCAAATTTTCACAACAAGTTGAATAAAATTAACAAGTTACCATGCGACAGATCAATAAATGTCAAATAATTAATAATAATATACTTCTGACTATTGACTTTTGCTGCTTATTGATTAGTCTTAAAAATCAATTAAATTTGTTCAAATCTGAGTTGTCCGTTTGTGTCAAAGTGTCTCAATTACAAAACTAAAAACGATCTGTTGAGAATTACATTAACAGAAAACAAGTGTTGTATGGCACTGCATCTAATTTTTGGTATTCTCTATTGTCCCAAAAATTCTCAGATTTACATTTATGGTAATACTTCTCCTGTACTTGGTAGTAGGTACAGACTTTTCCATTTCTGTATTTTCATTTTATAATTTTTTGTATTCTTATATTGGAGGAAGACATGGTTTCCTACCCATTTACAATTATACACCAGAGCAGTTTGTTTTACTCTGTAGCAATATTATTACATTTTATGCTTTTCAGTTTAGATCATATATACGATCTGGAAAGAAAAAACTCGATGTTACAATTTCATTAACTCTTAAATTAATTTATATTTACCATAATTTTTTTAAATTTTGTGCTAATATAACCTATCCAAATTTCGTGATAATTCTTCAACAAATTTCTAGCCACAATATCAACTAACAAGAAATGATTTTATAACGGTTACAGGTTATACTTAATAACTCTGTACCTGAAATAAAACTATTAAACCTGAATAGCCTTTTCTATATTATTAAAGTTTAACAAAATAATTCTGCTTGAAGCTTTATTTAGCGGTTTTTTCCTTGGCAAAGTTATTAATAATGTAGTACAACTTATATACTACACTTTTGAAATCATTAAAAAATTACACATTTCATCCCGGTGAATTTTTACATCCTTAGCAAATGCTCTTATAATTTTTCAATTTTTAATATTTTTTGATATTATAATTTTTATATCTTTTATAACATTATACAATATAATGCTTGCTAAAGTTATAATACTTTAATATGCTAATTTCGTTGAATGAAATCTACGTTTCCTCCATAGTAATTTAGTTGATGGAAAATCAATAGTGGGCAGGTACACGACTCTGTTATCTTCCTATTTTTATATGGATTCGTAAAAGACATAATATTCACAATGCAAACAGCACGAGCACACACTAGTAACTAAGAGTAAGTTTTGTCTAGAACAAACATGGAATCTGCTTAAGAAAGTATTTTGAGTTTAATTGCTAACACAATACATATTCAAAAATGCAATCATTTTGTAGGCTTTTAAAGGAAAAATAGGTCTGGGTATTGAACTTTGATACCTTTGCTGGATCATGATGAACCCGAATTGCTTTGACAACACTTTTACTTGTTACTTAAAATTTGTACTACTTCTTCATTATTTTGAGGCCCAAATTCGTCATTGCTCATAATTCACAGTTAAACGGGCAATGCTATGCATTTTTGTAAACTTATAGCCTCAAGACAAAGCTTAATTACTAAATTAGAAAGGCTTTATTAACCTTGAATAGCAATGAGCCATTCTAAATTTTTGTCCGCAGTGAACATGTAACAAAGGAGATAAACGCTTCCGAAAAATGGCTTACTAAATGAATAAGAAAGTGGGAATGTGAGAGTTGGCGAATAATTAATATAAATAACTTCAGTAATATTTAAATTAGGTACTCAAAAATCATGCTTTGTTACCGTTCTAATACGGTAAGAAAGTAGGACAAAATCGACAAATAAAATTTTACACACTAATTTTCATTAATATTTAGCAGTAAATTTATCAAATATTATAAAAGGAGCTATACTGGTTAATTCTATAAAAATTAATTATAATAATAAGATAGCATTATTTGAATTATAGATTTTGAATTTCCAGGCCCTCTATGGTAGAAATCCGTTGAAAGATTCAACAAACACTTTACAAGTGACTACTGCAAGTACACCAAAAGAGAGAGCTACTACTATTACGAATCGTCATACTACATTGGTGAGGAGACCTACTAGATACACAACTTCACGCACAGCTACATCGACAGGCGCTACTACATTGATGGCAACACCTACTACTGCCACAACGCAGCGCACAACTGCATCAACAACACGTGCTACTACAACGGCAGCAACACCTACTACAACCACCACACCAACAACACCTACTACAACCACCACACCAACAACACGTGCTACTACAACGGCAGGAACACCTACTACAACCACCACAGAAACGACACGTGCTACTACAATGACAACAAAACGTGCTACAGCCAATACTCCACGCACAACTTCATCTACAAGACGTACGACGACAGTGACAGAAACTCTTAATAAAGTTAGATTTCCACCCACAATAAGAGCTACTGTACCGGTAGCAACATATACCACATACAAAACTCCAATCAAGACGACATCAACAACTCGTAGCACCACGAGAATAACAAAACCTACTTCAGCCATACGTCCCCCGACAACCCCAAAAACCACTAGTTACACTACGTCCCTACCAGCACATATTACAAGTAATACCCCACGCACAAACATATCAACAACACGTGATAGGACTGCAGTGGGAAAACATACTACAGCCACAACTTCCCGAACAACTACTTTAACGCCACGTGATACTACGTCGGTAGCAACACATACCACAAGTAAAACACTACGTACAACTAAAGTAACAATACAGGATAGGACGCCATTAGCAAAACCTACAGCAACAACTCCCCGCACAACTACATTAACATCACATGATACTACTACAGTAGCAGCAACTACAACCGCCACAACTGCACTAGCAACAACCTCAACTGCACGTGACACCACGTCGGTAACAACAAACACTACAACTATTAGTCCACGCACAACTAGATCAACCACACATTATACTACGTCGGTAGCTACTACTACTACATCCACAAACCCAAGCACAACTCCATCAACTACACCTGATACTACGTCGGTAACAACTACTACATCCACAACCCCAAACACAACTCCATCAACTACACCTGATACTACGTCGGTAACAACTACTACATCCACAACCCCAAACACAACTCCATCAACTACACCTGATACTACGTCGGTAACAACTACTACATCCACAACCCCAAACACAACTCCATCAACTACACCTGATACTACGTCGGTAACAACTACTACATCCACAACCCCAAACACAACTCCATCAACTACACCTGATACTACGTCGGTAACAACTACTACATCCACAACCCCAAACACAACTCCATCAACTACACCTGATACTACGTCGGTAACAACTACTACATCCACAACCCCAAACACAACTCCATCAACTACACCTGATACTACGTCGGTAACAACTACTACATCCACAACCCCAAACACAACTCCATCAACTACACCTGATACTACGTCGGTAACAACTACTACATCCACAACCCCAAACACAACTCCATCAACTACACCTGATACTACGTCGGTAACAACTACTACATCCACAACCCCAAACACAACTCCATCAACTACACCTGATACTACGTCGGTAACAACTACTACATCCACAACCCCAAACACAACTCCATCAACTACACCTGATACTACGTCGGTAACAACTACTACATCCACAACCCCAAACACAACTCCATCAACTACACCTGATACTACGTCGGTAACAACTACTACATCCACAACCCCAAACACAACTCCATCAACTACACCTGATACTACGTCGGTAACAACTACTACATCCACAACCCCAAACACAACTCCATCAACCAGACGTGATACTACGTCGGTAATCACCACTACATTCACGACCATGCATGACAGTACATCGGTTGCAATAACTACTAGACCCACAACTTCACTTTCAACATCAACCGCATGTGATACTACTTCGGTAGCAGAAACTACTACAACCACTACAACATCAAACACAAGTGATACTAAGTCGGTAGGCACCACTCCTCTCACCACTACATCAATAGAACGTGATATAACGACGACAGAAAAACCTACTATAGCCACACCAACAAATATAACTATATCAACAACACGTGATACTATAATGGAAGCAAAATATACAACCACAACGCCAAATACAACGTTGTCAACAGACAATAGTATGACGTTTGCAAGGTCTACTAAAGCCACAACGCAAAGAACAGCTACAACACCGACACACAATAACATATCGGAAGCATCAGCAACTGCCGAGACAAATTTCCATACAACAATATCAATAAATGATGTTATGGGAGTACCAACATCTACAATAGCCATTATTCCAGGCACCGCTAGTATTGATGTGACAGGAGCGCAAATTACTACAACCACAACCTCACGCACAACTACACCAAGAAAGCCAGATGCTTCTACGCAAATACCTGTAGTGAAAGCGGAAAAATTAAATACCACTATTGTTATGAATGACAAAAGTACAGAAGTGAATGAACTTGACTCTGAAGTTTCAGAAGAAGACGAGTTAGAAGGTTCAGGGTTAGGCGAAAGTGATACAGAGATCTCAGAAGCTTTACCGAATTCTCATGAATTCTATTACACAAAATCCACTAAAGCAGACAAATCAGATATTTACATTGCTGAAATTTTTAGTTTAAAAAATCCTAAGTTTAATTTAAAGAATAGTGAAAATGGAGTCAATTCGTCTGATACATGTATTTCTACCACTTTATTACTTTGTAGCTTAGTTATTAATTATTTTCGTCCATTTACATAAAACGATATTAAAACTACGGTGTATACTCACATATAATGTACCTGCTTTAGAATAAATTTTCGTACTTTATTAGAAGTAAAACATAATTGTCATCCCTGCCTTTATTAGTTTTCAAATATTTTAAAAAATGCACAATAAATATGTTCTATAATCGGAGGCCTGATGTAATGCTGATTTCGTATTTTGTGCCACAAGTCTCAAAACTATAAATTTCAAAACTATAAGGTTCAAAATTGAAAATTACAAGTTGGGCATTGCTACTTCTTCCAGTTCAAATTGTAAGTTGAGTAATATGTCAAACAACAGTCAATCAAAGTTTCCCACATTTTATGCAAATTATGTCACTTTTGCCAAAAGTTAAAAATAACAGTGTTTCAAAATTTAGTTCAAATTTTATTTTGAATTGTGAGGGATCAATTAACAGTAAAAGCAGAAATGACATATAAGTGAAGAGAAGTTTGCCTGATATCGTGGAAATGAGTATAAAAGTGTGGAAGTTAATGTTTTAAATGAATGAAATAGGGAAAAGGTAGGGAAGATGGAGGAAAATGTTGGGGTATGATACAGGGTGGGTGTAAAATTGGAGAAGTAGCCGGATGAACATGGATGAAATAGGGATAATGTAGGGAAGATGGGGGAAAGTGTTGTAGGATGAGACAGGCTGGTGTGAGTGTGGGGAAGTATTTGGGTAAAAATCGGTTAAATTAAGGAAATATAGGGAAAATGGCGGAAAGTGTTGGAGTATGATAATGGGTGAGAGTAAAACTGAAGCAGTACCCGGACAAAAATGAGCTGAGTGGGTGAATTGTGGTGAAGATGGAGGAAAGTTTTAGAGGATAATACAGGCTGAGTGTAAGAGTGAGGAATTTCCAGAACAAAAATGGGTGAATTTGGGGAAATTTATGGAAGTAGGAGGGCAGACTTGGAGGTATACGGTGACTGAAAGGTGTGGATATATCCCGACAAAAATGCATAAATTGGAGGAAATGTAGGTAAGGTGGGAAAAACTCTGGATGTTGAAATAGAGTGGGTGTAAGAATGCCCAGTCAAAAATGGTTCAAGTGTGGAATTGTCAGGAAGAGGGTGAAAGCTTTGTAGTATGATACATCATGGGTAAATGAGTGAGGTAGTGCCCAGAGAAAAATGGGTAAAGTAGGGACATTTGCTTGGTCATTTAACGATTATAAGCGGACTCCCTTCTCATTAATGCCCACAACTCACTTCCATATACACTGGTCTAACCTTCCCAACTTACCAAATGTGCACCACCTTCCCCGTCTCGCACCGCCCTCTACCACTCTCCACTCTTCCTACTGTGCAACCCTTCTCCCCCAACTATTATTGCCTAGCCCGTCTCATTATCGCCCTTCCCCTATTATCGCCTTCCCCCATTATCACGTAACCACATACATTAATTATAATAAATTTATGAATCTGTAAATCTATTTTTTCTGATTTCGTTTCATCTCCTTGACGTTTTATGCATCGCAACACATGATTACCATCGATTACAAATGTTTATTTAAACTCCATTTTCAAAATATGACATTTTCAAGAATTTCAAATTAGAAATTGTAAGTTTATTTTTGATTTTGCTGACATACGGTTACAAATTCCCAATTACATAAGTGTAATTGAACTTCAAAAATCGATTACTTGTAATTGAAACAATAACTAATTTGCCACATTATCAAATGTATTAAAGTAAATATATAAAATATGCTTAAAAACAATGCTAATTTTTACAAAATAGTCTGTGCAAAATAAGCATAAGTTTTTTTATAAGCACTGCAATTAACCACAATTTCTACTCAACATATATAAATTAAACAATAAATGTAACATTTTCTAGTATAACTTATTAACAATCAACAGATGATTTAACAATAATAATGATTTCTTATTTCATCCAAGAATTGCTGCATATCCATGGTCCTCTTCTCTATTTCTATGTGGGTTTGCGACATGAGGTCGATGAACTGTGCGCCTTGGTGTTAGTGAATAAATAGGCCTGCGTATATTTGCATACCTCTTGTTAGGTTGATAGTATCGGCGCATGTAAAAAACGCGTCCTTCTCTGTCATTTGAACCTTTACCCCCTTCCGGCAATGCCATAACAAATATCAGCACCATCAAAACTAAACACACTAATATAAACTTCTGAGCCATTTTTCAAAATTTTGATTACTTTTTAACTCCTCGACCGAAAAATTGTATCTCACATTAACCTTACTTCGAATTTTGTATTAGAATTCTTAAATATGTAATATTATATATCGGTTTTCCCGGAAATACTCTAGTTTCGTGCCTTGAAAGGAAGTGAGGAAATTGTACACTAAATAACTTTATTCGTCATTGTTTCTATTTATAGACCTTCCGCAGTGTCATTGTCATCATACGTGTTTGTCACCTTTGCCAGCACACAACGGAAATGTTGTATGAGTAAGTAATTAGAAAGAACTCAATTCAAGAGAAAATTATGTCTCACCTCAACAATTTGCAAAAAAAAAGAGGTTGTGAATATCATAAAAGCTCATTGTCATTATTTGCTTAAAACTAACCGGAGCGGTTAAGCATTTGTTTGATTGTTAACATTTGAAGTTATTCACCTTTTGAGACTTGGAAAACAGTTGTTGGTTCATGCGATTTGGAAAAATTATTGAAATTTTAATTAATTTTTAATTAATTGTGCTTAAAATTGAATTTTGAACACTACGGTTCTTCTTTAATTGTATAAATACCAGAGCAGGTTTGATTACAGAAAAAATGTAATCAGATTACTGATTATATTATTACAGTCAAAAATGTGTAATCGATTATTAATCATGATTATGATTACATTGTCGACTAACCATAATCATATATTAGTCATCTGTAATCAGTAATCATAATCTAAGCCAAATATGATTACAATTTTTGATTACGTTGAAATTTTTTTTATACATGAAATTAAATTCTAATATTGAGTTTTTTCAAATATGTTGGTTTCAAAAACTAATACTGCAATTTCGAATTATAAAACAAAGTGCTAAAAAGTTACTAACAATCCGTCGTTGTACAGGGTTAGCCAAACTTTAGTATCCCAATTTTCTCCGACTTTCACCAAAATAGGCAAAAGGTAGCAAGTGCACAAGGTAGCTGGCAAAGATAAATTTTATTTTGGCGAAGTTGGCGAATACTAATGATTCAACTCATTCGCTGTTTTTAAGAATTATAATTTATTATTTGTGTGCCTGTCAACAAACCTGCGTATGTCACTTGCTCGAGCTGTTGAGTTGTGTTAGCTTGAACAACTGCAGGTTCTACTTGGGCTTTAAATAATTGATAATTAATAAATTTTAACAAACTAAAATCATTACTTTAAGGCAGATGAGAATGAAACAGTTACTGCCACGGGCACCTGGTATGGTACTTGTTCTTTCAAACAGATTACAGTTCCTACTCTTTCTCTCTTTCATTTATTCGTTTTTTATGAGTACTTTGTCTAATGTTTTGGATGGCAAAGTGCCAACCTTTTCAGTTTATGTTCTTGTTAAAACAAAAAGTGTATCTAATCGACTCCATAATTTTATCACAGTTCTCTTCCTAGTCCTTCAGTTAACGTGCAATTATGATTTACTGCAATTCATTTTTTTTTAATTAAGTCGTACGCCAGAGTAAACCATGTGAGTTTCGCAATAAGTTCCAGAAACTTGAATTTCAAAAATTACAAGCTATTGATCCTTTAAACCTAGTGACCTGATTTTTCAACCTCGCTTATATATTCATTCATAATAAAATATGAGACAAAACGTAAAAATTTACCAATCACTCAAAGAAAAATGGAAAACATGTTACTCGAGTCTTTCTCCAGCAAAGACCATGGGCCAAAAGTAATTTCTGTCATGGGAATATTTTTCCCCCACTGATTAGCTCGGGATTACATTAAAATGTTGCATTGAAATTGTGAAACCAATTAGAAACAATACAATGAATAATTTAACTTTAACGTTTAGAGTAACTCAGTAGAAAGCGAATGGTGACTTTATCATCCAAAGCTATATGCATACTGTACCTGAATGAAAGAATGGGGTGTTAGGAAGAAGAGTAGCCGAGGCTTCAATCTTACATTTTTTTATTTATGAGTGCCTTTCTTGGAAGTAACTGTTCATCCTCTGGTCTGGTTCAAACAATTATCTGACACTCTGGATCACTCTGGAGAACTACCGACCGGGCCGGGTTTTCTCCAAAACCGTTAAAAGTGCAGGTTGGACTGCAAAAACAATGGCTCAAATTACCTTTGGATTTTTCGTGACGGGATTTTTCCTTGTCCGGCCGGAAAAAACCCTGCCCAGTGGGTCATTTTTAATTTTAAAAATATTGTTTTGGACAAAGTTCCACAGTAGAAGTTCTTGAAAATATTTTTAAGCCAACCTTAATCGCATTTCGAAACGTTACACTGGGAGATTAACCCAAGTTATAAATTTTTTGAAATAATTAAAATAGAAGTTAGTAAAGCAAATTAAAGTTAATTAGTTTTTTTGCACCCTGAATACTTGCACTATTTCATTTTGTAAAATAACATCGTTATAAATGTTTAGAATATAAGTTGGATGTGGGAAATCACATAATTTAGTTTGGTTTTGTATGTTCGTATTGAATTTATCAAGACTGAACGGGGATATCCACACTACCCTAATATCACACACTTAAGTATGTGTGACTTACACACTTGATAAAACTTGTAACCAAAGGAATGAGTGGCTGATAGTAGGGTAGTGTGGGTAACACCGTTCAGTCTTGAAAATCTTTCTGTAGAATCATTTCATAGAAACTACACTAATCTTTCCGACAAATATGGCAACTGTGTAGCCCACATATCTCCCGGCTCGGAAACATATTTTACTCTGTCGTAGAATTAAATAAAAGCGGGCCAAAAAAAACCCCGGCCCGCCAGAAATATCCCGCGCCATGGGCAGGCCTTCAACCTGGAGATTCTTCGACTGGTTCCAGACTGTCTGCCCAGTTTCAAAACAAATATTTTAATCTATAAGTAATCAATCATCACTTATTTAATCACAAGCAACACCTGTAATTATTCGAGCTAACATAATTAAACAGCTCGAGCAATGGCATAAGCAGATTTATTCGCAGGTATTGAATAATTATTAAATAATTATTAAATAGTTATTAAATTGGTTTCAAGTGAGCCAACTTTGTACCGCCAAATCTGAGTTATTATTTCGAATTACGCGCGGTGTTAATTTAATCTTTAAGTCCCCCTAGCTGATTTCAGGGAAAGTGACTTTCTCTGGGGTACTAAAGTTTGGCTAACCCTGTACTTATTGATTTAACTACATCATGCAACTTCTTGCACAAGAATTGAATTGATGAAATTTTTGGGTAGACGCGATAGTCTATTATTTAATATGAGTGTCTGTATAAAAGTTTTATGATTCTTGATCATCTTTCCCAAGATACTTCCATCCGAACATGGTTGCAGTTTGAACTATCCTGTTAACGCTAATGTAAAAGCTAATGTACTGGTGCTAAAGTTATCTAAAAACTACTATTTTGAGGGAAATTTTGGTTCTGCTAAAACTGTTCTTACTCAATTATTTTCACCAAAAATTTCATTAAACCTTGCGCAAGAAGTTTCATGATGTGATGGGAGCACAAAAGGAAATGTAGTTACCAAAATGTTTCATCTTCCAGCGACTACCGCTTATGCTAACTTTGCGCTAACCTTATTTTCAACTACCGCAACAACTTGAAAACACTTGCCATCTAATAGTTTAAACAATTTTCTAAATTCTACACTAACACTGTCAGCTGGTGCAGCATACGAAACAATTTGTATTTTAAGTGTGGGATCAATAATTAAAAAAAAAGGTTCTATTTAAAAAGTATCGCGGTGCTCCTCTGCTCGAAAAACAAAAGTCAAGAGAAATAGAAATCAAGGACAGAAAAGTTTTGTGTTAGTATAAAATGATTTGGAATGATTTGTTTCAGCAAGAATGAAAAGGGTAAGAAATTCCTATATGACGTGATTGTTTTCGGTTGTTCATCATAACAATAATTTGTAATCATGTAATCATATAAAAAAATTTAGGGTTTTGATTACTTGATTATGATTTCAAGCCCGTAAATCCGTAATCAAACCCAGTTGATTATAGATTACTTAAAGGGGTTGATTATAGGTTACAGATTAGTAACCTGTAATCATAATCTGTGTAATCATTAATCAAGTAATCATGTAATCAAACCTGCTCTGATAAATATGCATATCGTATTCTACATACAGCCATAATGTCCGCTATATAGTGGATTCCTCGTCTGTAATAAACCAAAAAATTTGCCCTAGGCTGGGAATTAAGTCCGTTAACTTGGCTTTCATTAAATCGATCAAAAACATACTAGGTAAAAATTTTGCTTAATTTAATTCAAAAGTTAGGATTGCTAACTACATTTAATTTTGAACAATAGAGTGGGGATTCTGTTGAAATTTTCACCATAAAATCACTGATTTAACAAAAAAAATAATATTTTTTAACTTTACTTTTTCGAAAAGCTTGATTAAAAATGCTTCAATTATTAGATTATTTTAAGCATATTGATTTGTGTTAATGCTAATTTTCTTATTGAATTATTTATAGCTATTCTTGCTTTTAGAAAATTTGGCAGGATTATGTGAATTCTATTGCTAAAAGGAAAAACTAACGAAAATATCAAAATTCTATAGTGAAGAAATAATTTACTTACATTTACTCATGTTTCCTTTTGCAGCATTGAATGGCCACTTCGTAATCTACGAGAATTTAGATTCAACGGTTTAAAAGTTTACAACTCTGTTGCACTGCTAAACAGAATATACAACGATGCTTGTTGTAATATACTCATCCCCATCTCATTTCTTGTTATGAGCTGGGGTTTAGTATTTGGCATATTTGCAGCAATTCGCCTACATTCGTCGGTAAATGCGGTAGCGTTTGCTCTTATACCGGTGGTAGTTGCATTCTTCGGCAGTGTAGTACTTGCCGGAGTGGTTACTCTTTCGCAGNCGTTTGCTCTTATACCGGTGGTAGTTGCATTCTTCGGCAGTGTAGTACTTGCCGGAGTGGTTACTCTTTCGCAGCAATTTGATGTGTCTTCCCAATTTCTCCACAACGGACAGATATCATTGGTTCAGTGTATTGAATTGAATTGAATTGAATTGAATGTAATTTATTTAGGTGTCAAAAGAATCATTTTAGATACAAAANCGTTTGCTCTTATACCGGTGGTAGTTGCATTCTTCGGCAGTGTAGTACTTGCCGGAGTGGTTACTCTTTCGCAGGAATTTGATGTGTCTTCCCAATTTCTCCACAACGGACAGATATCATTGGTTCAGTGTATTGAATTGAATTGAATTGAATTGAATGTAATTTATTTAGGTGTCAAAAGAATCATTTTAGATACAAAAATGTTAATATACTTAGACACCCCCATACGGGACTAAATCTAAAGAGTTAAAAATTAGTATTAGTTTTAATTATGTTTATAGTCATACATGACTTTAGAGTTGAAACAGATAGAGTTTAGAGTGTACCAAAAAGAAACATTTAAATACAAAGTACCTAAGGCGTGTTTACAAATCCCTCTGACCACTGCGTTGTGAAGTACTTGGATCACTATACTTCGTGAGAAAAGACACAAAAATTTTGTCTTTTCAGATGCTTTTCAACTGGATCATTAATTTGCTTATGTCATTCTGAATTGTGTACGTTTTCTAATTCGCTAACAATGGAATTTTGAGAAAATAATTTATTAAGAGTATGAATATTCTATTATGAAAAATTGTTAAATACATTTTGGAATTTTTTGGTCTGACATTTTGTGCAAAAACAAATCAGTAGAAACTCAATAGTAGCCTAAAGAACTCATATCGCAATTCGGTGCTACGCCGTAATTTTTAAATTTCGGTATTTTATGTGTAGCAAAAGAATTTTCACCCAATTCAAGCTGTGTATTTTGCATCCATTCCGAGATGGCTATACGATGAGATAAATACAATATAGTGAGAGTGTCAGTCTAACTTGGATCCCAGAGAAGCTCGTCGCCACACATTTCTGAGATTAAATTGTAATTAAAATGTTGTTTACATTGAAATACGGATTCAAAATCGGCCTTAGCGCTTGTGAAATGGAATGTAAGTGAGGCAGCATTCGAAATATCGTTCGATAAGTGTATTGGACTATAAGTTTGTTCAAATAATATGTCAACATATTTTGAAAATTTCCTGAAAATCGCCCTTTTTTGGTTTTAATTACAGTAATTGGGTCCTAGCTACATTTAGTTTTCCTTCATAATATACTCCAGTATAATAATTAGTTGCCATCATAGTTAACATTCACTGAATTCCACCTGTCCTGTTGCGCTAGAACGGTACATTGTAGACTAGATACGGCTAGAAATTGTAGACTAGAAAATAGTGTATTTTACTGCCATCTATGAGTTTTATGTAATTAGATTTGACGAGTTAAGAAAAACTGATTAGATATTCTTTTTTCCTGTTTTTAAGGTGTGGTCTTATGTCCGTATTGGTTTCTGAACGCATTTTTTAGATTGTTAAATATTCTGGTTTTTTAAGAATAAAAGAGACGTTGCTCGGTTTGTGGAAGAAGTGGGATATCGGTCGATCTCGGTCAATGAATCTTGAGTTAGTTAGTTCTGCCGGGTAGGGGAATTGGACTAATTCATTCTACAGTACACTTCTTAAGTACACACTTAATATTTAAAGGTAAATTAAAAATTTAATAAATCAATCCTTCGTAGGATCTATTGTATTGAGTGAAAATATTATCGCTGTCGAAACTTTCTCTAAAATGCATCGAAGCCAAGTTGAGTAACCAAAATTAGTTGGAAGCAGAGACTTATATTTCTGTCCTTCAATTATTTTATCTATTATTCTATTTTGGTGAACTTGTCTGGACATGCAAAGCATTTGGAGATAATACCTTTATACAGATTTTCACTTAAACCTTCCATGGATTTTTGTTAGTCTAAATATCCATGCATTTTGAATGGAATCCTTGTTGTAATTACTACAGTTTGTATGACACAAAGAATTTGGGTGCCACACAGTTGGGAGGGCGGCGGGCAGTAAAGAGGGCAGTCTGCCGCTAAGGAAGAGACGGCAAAACGCAATTTGTCTACCAATTTTTAGGAGTTGGATGAATTTCCCAGCGCCTGGGTATAAAAATGGAGTACAACTGGGGTTGGAAAGATATCCTAGCTGTTGGGAGTGTATTTGTTCAGTGCGCTTTGCCAACGAAACAATACCTAGTGAAATTTATTTATTCTTTTATAAATATTATTTATGCAATTCATAAGCGATCATTTTCCTTTAAATTAAATCAGTGTTCAATTAGAATTCCAGGAGAAAGGTAACTCAAATTTTCGCTCTCTTATTTTCTAATTACATTCAATACAAATTTAATTGTAATTATTTTTTTATGAACAGTTTTATTGTTTTTCAAGTTGTTATCACTTTAGTGCATCTATCGACTGGATAATACTTGAACCAATTCCTGTTAACTTTTGTTTGTGTCGAACCTTTGTTGCTGATTTGTTCCTGTTTCTGACCAGTTTCTATCATCCTACCAAGCACTGTTCCTGATCTGTTCCTGCTCCTGACTAAGCACTGTTCCTGATTTATTCCTGTTCCTGACCTGTTCCTGACCTGTTCCTGACCTGTTCCTGACCTGTTCCTAACCTAAATCCTTTCCTAGTAAGAAAATTGTTCCTGTGGTATCCGTTACTGAATCTACCTCAAATCTTATTCTGTTCCTGTGTATAAATAACATCCAAGTTACTTTATGTTCACTTTGGATACCAGCAAAACTGTATTGGACCACACAATTCCACACAATTCCACACAATTCCACACAATGGTAAGTGGTATTAAGCATTATGTTTCCACTAGTACTGTTATGGAATTCTGAAATATCAGCCAAATGCAATAATCAACAAAAGCTGAGCTCTGTGAATCTATTATAAGCAATGAATTGAAGGTTCTAGTGCAGAAAGAGCACTTGTTGATTTTTAATTTTCGAAAATATCCGTTTCCAATTGGAGGCAGTTAAACTTGGCTGTAAATATTTTGAAACAAATAAATCCGCAAAGGTTTTGCGGATGCGACAGTATTGGATAAAAATGTTATCATATGCACTCTTAATTATGCTGAAAATGATGTGACAAGTTTCGTTGTGGGGGATCGCTTTGTTAATCGTGTAAGGATTACCTAAGATCAGATATCGGAATAGGCTGCACAAAGGCAAACAGGGTATCTTTGGAAAGCTACCAAATCAAACAAGAATGTACTAATGTTCACCTTATTCGTCACCACTTGAGATCAGGAAATATAAAAATTTTGAACTTTGTCAAATTGGAAATCGTTTGAACGCTCATGTCAAACTGCACTACTACAGGAACGGCATGAATGGTGCACTGGCATTTAACTTTGCAAATATTACCTCATTTGACTATGTTCAAATAAATAAATTTCATGACATACCCTCATCTCTAGATACTAATAAGGTCAAAATGGCTAAACTATTGGGGTTTGGGTTGGCAAAAGCTTTCCAAAACCGCCCCATTTGTATTAGTCAAGCCTATTCCGATAATTGACATTTCGTGAGCACTAAAAATCAAAATGATGGCCCATAATGCGGCATGTCACATTATCTTCAGCATAATTAGGAGCAAAATTGTTCAAAGTTTCATTCAATTCTGCCGGATCCGGTCTATATCGGGTATTCCCACAAATTCCAGAAAAAACGTAGCTAATTTTACGTCTCATTAAATTTTCTCTAAGGTTTTGATTTTCTTGTGTTAGTTTCTCTGCTCAAGATCTAACGTCCGAATGAATCGACCAATTACATTGCTTTCCGTAACATTGAACTCTGAGCTTCAACACATTTAATAATTTGTCAATAAGCTTTTGCCAATATAATGGGGTTGCTTAATGTTTTAGTATTCAATTGTAAACAAATTTTAATTCCGAGGTAAGTGGTTTATCGTTCATTGAAACCGTATAATTATTTTGTTACTAAACCTGACTACATATCTTTGTAGTCAGGTTTTACTTTTACATATTTGTTCCTAATGGAAACTGAATTTTTCAAAACTTTGAAATCAACAAGTGCTCTTTCTGCACTAGACCCTTCAATTCTCATAATTTTGCAATGATACATGAACTCCAAACCCTATAACGAAATACGTGTGGAATTTATGTAGATTTTTTGGGCAAAATGTCAGTTACAAAAAGTACCAGCATATAATAAACGTCTAAAATGTACCATTATTTATTAATGCCACTTCTATAGATGTTTCTAAATAATTTGTAATTATTTTTTATACAAGTGAATATTTATGTTATTATTTTTAGTGTTTTGTTTGCGAATAAAAATGAATATTTGATTTATAATATTTTGGTAGCGTCTTCCTATGACACTCACTCACAAACGCCTAATCATGGATCGATTTTGTGACCGAAAGAATGGAAGAATATAATGCACGCGAATCTTCGTACCGTCTATGTGACTTTAAGGCCTGATGGAGTGGAATATACATATTATATAACATATTACCTCTTCTATATTAAAATTTTATGATTTATTAATTTTACAGTAGCGTTTGTAAGTCGTAATTCTGAAATAATAAAACAAAGCTCATATTTCAAATACCTATAATTCTTAAAAAGATGGCTTTTTAGAATTTTAATTCTCCAACACTAAACAATTACATGTCTCGAACTGAAGGAAAATTTCATTTGTTTAAAAGTAGATTGTATAAATTGCATATATTGTACAAGCACATTGGACATTTAAGTTTAAAATTTTCCATAATATCATTTAAAAAAAATTGCGCCTTCTTATTTGAACGCACTGTATATGGGCAGCGGATATTTCCAAGTAGAATACGCATTGGTAGTAACTTTACGCATTGCGGCAGTGGGTATTCTATATGGCTTTGGAAAATGAGGCTAGTACGTATTGCACGTGCGCCATTGGCGTCTACCATTTTACTAAATGGTAGACTACATGGTCGTCTACCTAAGTTTCTCGCATTAGACGTGAACAATGGACGTTAATTCGTGCAGTGTGCGCTAGGTACGTGCGTTGGACATGCGCTGTCGCCATTTTACTTGTTCAGTAAGTGTATATGATCACTCACCTTGATACCATGGCAATGTACATCAACTTTTGACGTACAAATTGTACGTGAGCAGTGCGCATTGTACTGGCGAATAGGTGTATATGACAAGTACGCATCCCATCTGTACTGTGAATTTTTATATGCACTGTATTCATGACAATTAAGTTCAAGTGACAATTTGCTCAATTTGGAAGTCACTTGTGTTCAATTATGTTCTATTCAATTTGACGATTTGGTGGGCAAATGACGCAACCGAAACTTAATTCGTTCCTTAAAGAACGTGATGAAAAACCTAATAAACAAAATGCATCATATACATGAAAGATACAAAGTAATCCAACATTCCCCTTGCAGGGATCTAACAAATTGTTTCAAAAAATGATTTACTTCATCATCCACAAACAATTCAACAGGCATATTTGAATTACACTTGACGGCTTACTAAGATGTTACCAAATACCATACGGTACAGGAAAACATCTATCACCATGTTTACTCAAATTGTCCGATTGTGTTCAAAATAGTCTTAAGTTACACGCAGGAAGCCATTCTGCAGCATGCTCGACGGAATAGTTAAATTTCTTCGCTGAAGTAAAATTGATATCTGCACTAATAAGTGCAGAGATCTATGCAGGCGGAATAAATTGCTGATGCGAAATATGTTTGGTCACGTCCACGAAGATGAAATGACACATTTGAAAGTATTAAATTGGGATGTAAAATTTAGGGATATGAGTTTTTACAAATGCAGTCATAAATTAACCGGTATGCGACAAAGGTTTCTCAGTGTCAAGCCGCACGAATTTCCGTGCAGTTTGTATCGGCGTCTACTAAGATTTCGACAACCGTCGTTGCATTCTATCTTTCTTCCGCAATGATTCTCCGTATTAATTTTTATGATTTTGGAAGATAACCATTCTTAGTTCGCTAGTTAATTGTTATATCGTTTATACTTTACTGTGTCAATAGTATGAAAAACGAAAAGTTTATTGAAGTGATGGATCTGCACTTCAATTTTATGGTCGGCTCAGAAATTTCTAAGACAATGCACAAACATCTAAGTTCGTGTACGTTATTTAGCAAATGGCTTTCTAATCGAAATATCGTTGAAGTCATAAGTTTTAAGAGTTGTACGCTTACAAGGAATTGTGAATTATTCACCAAAGATTTCATCATAATTCATTACACCATGAATTAGGGTAAATACTAATTCAATAAATTTTGGAATTTAAAATGTAATCTCATTCAATCCAATGAGCAAAATAAAATAAAACTCTTATGATGTGCTATATGCCACACGAGATTCATGTAATCGCATTCCATGAAGTGTACTTTCTAATACAGAAACAATATGGCAAATTTCTAATACTAGAAAAGTGTGACGATTGATTCACTTTGCTAGTGAGTGATGTTTTGCAAATACACTGCAATTGGACCTGTTGCTTTTACATATCACTTACACATGAATGATTACTGCATTGAACTATAAATTAAGATTATTGCATTTCAACTTTAAAAGTAATGTGTTTATCTTTACTCTTCAAGACACAAACTTGAGTTTGATTAAGAAAGACAAATTTTCGCTATTATTCACTAGCCTGCAGATCGTTGGATCCAGACTAACCAATTTAATTCATGTATTCACTTACTGTAAAATTAATCAGGATATAATACCATTAACCTGGTTGTGAAAATTTACCAACCAGCGAAATATCTTGATAAATATTATACAAATAACGAATTATATACAATGAACCCTCGTGGAGCCTATTAGCCAAATATGTGTTTTTATGACAACTGCATCCTAAGCGGTAAATGATTATGGTAAAGGCGCAAGCAGTTTATATATAAATTTTAAAGATATTCTCAATTAATTCATTCTGTCTTAGTTAGTGAACAACCTTACATTTTTTGTCAATTTGTCTATCTTTTTTGGTTTTATTTTTTGGTTGTGAATTTTAATGAGTGGATGATCAGATTTTCTCCCACGCAGCACTGCCATTGTGACAAGTGTTTGATCAAAATGGATCAATTTACATGCAAAGTTTTGCAATTGTGATAACTGTTACACATTATAAGCACAAAGTACCAAATTCTTATTAGATATTGAAAGCCTACTGTGTAATAGGTTTTCTGAAGGACATTATTATTATTATTTTTATTGCATAAACTCCCCAAAACTGGGCTTTACGTTTACACATTTGATAATTAAATTAGTTTAACAATTAATTAATATTAACCAAGTCATTTTTGTTTATAAAGTTAGAGCAATTTTAAAACAGTTAAACTTAGGTTTCAATTTAATATTAACAGGGAGTTCATTCCAATATTTTATAGCGAATACTTGGAAAGTTGAAAATTCGTATCTATTCTTTGCCTGAAAGCTACTAACTAAAGAATCGGATAACCTAGTACTATGATCATGTAATTGAAAATTATGTTTAAAGTAATCTTGAAAAAAGTCAATTGGTTTACCATTTTTTAGTTTATAGAACATGCAAAGAGTACTGAATTGATTCAAGTTTAAGAGGAACAACCATTTCAAGGTTTCACAAATTGATGGAAAAATACTATCATATTTAGATTTACACATGACAATCTATCAAGAGTTCTGATTACTCTTTCAATTTTTTAAGTGTACAGAGTAAGTATTACCCCATATAACAGACGTATACCTAATCAATGCCATTACTAGAGCATTACTTAACATTAATCTTGATTCAAGAGGCACAAAATCTTTAATTTTATATAACGTATAGATTCTGTGATAGCAGTTTCTTACAAGTTTATTAATGTGTATATCCCATGACAATGTTGGGTCAATTACATTAGTATTTTGCGTGTTCACATAAAATTCAATTTTTTTGTATTCATACGCAAATACTTCTCCGGTTTTCAACGAATCAATAGTAATTTTACTGAACTGAGATTACATTGAGCAAGGTATACATTGCAAGAAGCAAAAATCTAGAGAAAACTATAAACATTTTACTATTAAATTTTCTATTTTCCACTCACAAAAACTCAGGATGTGTGGAGCAGAGAAATAAAGTTGAAAAAGAAATAAGAGGATTTTAAGTCCGAGTTTGCCATCTACAAACTCTTAACACTACCGCAGTTTCATTTTAAATTGTAATTTATTCAAAGTCAAGAATACATCCGAAGTTTCCGTCAGTTTGATCAAATGTCTTTATTATTTCTGTCACTGTTTGTTAGAATTTAGATAATTATTGGTTACACAAACTTTGATACCAATTTCCTTATTATGCCTGATGTCTGTTACTCGTGTAGCTGCATCGAAACTCACCTCAGTATTTCTTTCATCGTTAATGATTTTGTAGTGCAGAAAATCCGAAAAACCTAATTAGGATGTTAACAGTACTGGAGTTAAAATTATTAAAATTTGCATTAAAAATCTTCTGCAAGTTTCCCGGGGCTCCACTGGACTATCAAGATAAAAAAAATTCTACACCGATAATAAAGTTGTCCACGTCGAAGTTGAAAAATATCGCATTTTATGTACATGGATACAGCTCCTTTTTCTATTTGCTCTTTTCAATATATCAACTAACTGAAACTTTGGCTACCGGCGACGGACTTCGTGGATATTTGATACCACATTTATTTCATGGCGCTAAACACTTGTTCACCTGCATATTTTATTTGAATGTCGCCATAAATGCACACATAGAGGCTGAACTCTACACACAGTTACTATCTTACAATTCTATAAATGGTATTTATACGCAATACTTTTTCTCCAATATACAGTAACTGAAATTTCTCCAGCATATGATCCATGTTGCCATTGAATAAACAAATTTCTTCGCTTATAACTTATGGAATTATTATTAATTTGGAAAGCTGCGTCGTAAATTTTAAGAAATTTGGATATCAGGTATCATATGCTTTACTGCATATACAGAAATTTTTGACCTGCTTTTTGGCAGCTACTATGAGTATGTTGGATTCAAAAAGGAAATGTTGAGTTTCAATACCTTTAAATATTAATACGCCATTTTGAAGATTCAAGAATAATTCTTTATTATTATTTATACAATAGCGAAAACCACTCTAAATACAAGGGGTCTTAATTTGAATGAAATTAATTATTCCAATGCTCTAGGACACATTATTTATGGACATGGATACAAGTTGTCAAGCAAAGTGAATATTTTTGCCATTTCAATCGTGACAACCTTGGTATTGGGTGGCCTAGTTTCTACACTTGGTTTTTTGACAACATACAAAAATCCATATTATGCTTACAGTATACTACCTAAAAGTAATAATATTGCCTTGGCTTTCTTCATATCAAGTTTGCTAGAATGTTATACATCAGTAAAACTCGCTCTCAACATTATAGTTTTGTTAATGACGACACTCGTATATTTCTGCACTTCTGGGTTCTGGCTGCGGAATTCATGGTATGACAGAATGCAAACGAACGACTTTTATTTACCCAATTCATTCATTTAATTTAAAAGATAGAATTGCTAACTACACAATTCTTACCTAAATTTCTTTATTTTCCTTAATTCTTTTGAAAAACTGGATTAAAAATACTTCATTTCTTACACTATTTTGAACATCGGTGTGTAAATTTTTTTTTCTTATTCAATAGTTTAAATTTTTTCTACCCACTCAGCTAATTTGGCAGGATTATTTAAATTCTATTGTTAAAAGAAAAATCGAATGAAAATTATAAAATTCTCTAGTGACATTTACTCATGTTTTCTTTTGCAGCATTATATGGCCACATCGTATTCTCCGAGAATTTAGATACCACGGTGTAAAAATTTACAACTCTGTTGCCCTTCTAAACAGGATATACAACGATGCTTGTTGCAAGATACTCATCCCCATTTCACTAATTAGTATGAGCTGGATGTTTGTATTTGGCATATTTGCTTGGATTCGGCTATACTCTTCGGTAGATGCTGTAGCTTTTGCTGTTATACCCATGGTGGTTGTATTCTCTGGCAATCTGTTATTTGCGGCAGTGTTTACTTTTTCGCAAGAATTCGATGTGTCCTCCCAATTTCCCCGCAACGGGCAGAAAACATTGGTTGAGAGTGCTCAAAAGGAACTGTTAAATACAAAGTACCTGAGACGAGTTTACAAATCCCTCCGACCACTGCGTTGTGAAGTACTTGGATCAATATACTTCATAAAAAAAGAATCAAAAATTTTGTTTATTGGGATACTTCTCAATTGGATTATTAATTTGCTTATATCATTCTGAAATTTGCATGATTTCTATTTGCTAACAGGAATGTTGTGAGAATAATTTATGTAGCATATGAACAATCAGTGATATAAAATTGTTAAATAAATTTTCTATTATTTTTAACTTCTGAGTGGTTCTTCAGAAACAATACATCATATGCTTTGTATTAGCCTCAAGCGCCTATGAGCCGTATCCGCGCTGCGAAGTAATTTTAAAGTTTGAGTATTATAGGAGAATAAAAGGACTTTACAACCAATAAACCGTTATGTGTGCAACGGTTACGAGACGGATATAAAGTGAAATTAATTCAAATTTATACTGTGAATGGAAGTCTAAGATGTGTCGCAGGGTAGCATAGCCGCCTCACATCTCCGTCAAGAAACTCTAAATAAAATATTGTTTATAGTAGATGTCCATAGAACCATAGCGGTTTAAATGAGATTTTAAGGAAACATACATAAAGACGCTAAACAAGGTCGTATGCGTCATTTATGGAAGTATGGCGTCTCTATCACCCAGATGCCACGAAAGGGCAGTCATTGTTCGCATGAGATCATACATACGCGAGGAACGAATCGAAATATTGTTCGAAGCCTATTGAACTATAAGTTTATTCACACAAGTTGCCAACATGTATATGATTTGAAAATTTCGTAGAGTGATTTTATCACTGTAGTTGAGTCCTCGCTACACTGAGTTTCATTGTTGTAATACTTCAGAACAAAAAATAATTACTTGTGCTGGTCACATTCAACACAGGTGAAGCTTTCCTGTTGTTAAGAGAACATGTCACTTTCTAATAACAGACCTAATTACTTTTGAAAGATAAGACTAAATTTTTCTAAATCAAGGGTTCTTTTGCCATGTATTTTACAAAATTTCTCCAAGTTCATCGAAGCCAAGTTGAATAACTCAAATTTTTTTCAAAACTAAACAACTTTCCTCTTATTCTGAGTCTTCTTTCAGGTGCAACAAGATTCAGAATATATTGTACTTTATCAATCATATACAAAACAAAAAGTAGGAATAAATTGTTTCAATCTCATTCTCTGGTATTTTAAATTTGGACATAAGGTCATTAAGCTTAACCTTGTATATATTCTTGTAGTTTCTGTAACACTATTTACTTTTTTTTAGACTTTTTGTTTATTTTTAAGAAAGACAGTGATCAGAAATGTAGTAATCTATAGGGCAAATCAATCTGCCGCTTTTGAGATTTTGAAATTTTGAACTTTTGAAGTTTGCAAAGGGTTTATCAAACTTAAAATGAAACGAGCTCTGTGATTGGCTGTTGAGCTTCAAAAGAGATTTTGAAGTTTCACATGAGAAAAGGCTTTAGCAAGTCTATTTGAAATTCTTTATTTTTATTTTTAACTTTAATTTTTAACATTTTTAAATATTTTGTCATCACAGTGAGGAAGGACATTCTCCCACCAGGCTTTAGATTTAATCACCTACCTATTTAATAATAAGCTATTATGCTTATGCATCTAATTAAATTGTGTTAGCGATGACATATCTTCTTACCTTTGACCGGAGGGATAAATACCTACACATCAACACTATTTCTATTCTTCAAGGGTATTTTCCACTATTTTTTCATTCTCATCATCTTCATTGAGTGCAAAGAATAATTGAAGTGCTTCTCCACAGACGAAGTTGATTAATTTTAATCGTTATTGCTTAGACATTTCAAAAATAAAAATAAAAATGAAATGTGAAAGTTTTTTTTTTTTTGCAAATTGAAATCAATCAATTTGAACTTTGCAAAGTTCAAAACTGGACTGCGCATGCTCCAAANTTTTTTTTTTTGCAAATTGAAATCAATCAATTTGAACTTTGCAAAGTTCAAAACTGGACTGCGCATGCTCCAAATTTTCAAAAGTTCAAAATTTCAAAATTTCAAAAGCCACCTTGATTTGCCCTTATGACTTCACATTTTGAAATGTCCTTTATCTCTAAATTAGTTATGATTAGGTTTAACATATTGTCATTTCTGGTGGGTTTATTTACAAGCACAAAGTTGGTGATTTGGGACGTTTTTAAATAACTTTTTAAGTTTTCTAGCTTCAGAAATATCAGCACCGAAATGACATGGCAGCAAAGGCACTGTGGAGCGAGGATTCGACAGAATGTGATGAATAGTGACTAATAGTTATATTAGTACTAAAAATGATGTTATATGTCACTGGGTGGGGCTAGGCTTCGTTTGGCTATGTTCAAATCAATAGTTCATATGACCTTTCCTGTTCTCCAGAGGTAACAGATTAGGTCAGTGACCTCAACCACTGATTTATTCATGTTGAGCTTGGCAAGAACTTACAAATGACACCTCAGTTGATAATGTTCAAATAAATAATTTTAATGGCATTTGTTGATCTGTAGAGGTCATAGAAGGAGCCAAAAGACTAAACTATTGTATATTTGTGATTGGCTAGTCAAGAGCTTTCCAACGATACTCTACTTGCTTTCATTCAATCTATTTAGATGTCTAACTTTTGATGACATGGAGGTCAAACGAAGACATGCTCTGTGACATATCACATCATTTTTAGCATAAATGTTAGTACATTTGGTGAAAATTTTATCACATTCTGTCGGATCCGCTTTCGGCCGTGCTTATGCGGCCACATCATTTATACTGAAGTTTCTTAGCATATATACATTTTTCTTATATTTGTACAATTAATTGAGTGAAAAGCATTTCTAAATTGTAAATTTCTTTTTTCGTTTTGTTTGTCATATATATAGACGTTTATAAAATATTTTTTTAATAATTTTGTTGACATTAGATGGGTAACAATTCTGTTTTATATATTGTTTTTTATTAATCTTTCCAGTCATTTTTAACTGTAATTGTTTTTACTTTGTAAATATTTTGATATTTAATTACAACATCACCACCGTGGGTAATTCTATCATTGAGTCATACTAAATAGTTTTTAATGATACAAACTTTATCTGAATTCTTAAACAGCGACAAAAAATGATCCCACCATTAATTCAGTATAATCTCACAGGTTTGCTGCTCATTATTCGTGAACATTTTGTCGTCCAATAATTTTTATTTTCTCTGAGATTATGTAGACTTGCTTTGCGTTGCGTCTAAAATGCTTCTTTTTTTGAGGACAGGAGACGTCTAAACATTCTTTTCGTAAGAATGTAAATTTCGTTGTTTTCCATTTGGTTACTTCTTCTGAAAGGTCGTAGATAATTTTTAGTGTCTTATAGCAGGTTCGGGCATTCCTTATCAAACCGTTTCGGGTGTTGATTGACATTTGTGATAACAACAAAACCTTATTAGTTAGTTTTAGTTAGTTAGGGTTAGTTTTATAGGGAAATGATACAAGTGAGATAAATCTAGCACTTGGAGCCAATGGATTAGCGAGGTTGGTTGTGAATTGTACAATAGCAAATCACAAACCCCTCATTCATTCGAGTTCATAAAAGTCAGCCTCTCTTTTTCATCCCCTCTCAGAGTTCCATTTCTAATGTTGACTAAAAGTCCTGTTGGCGAGATAATTTCTTCCAAAAGTGTATCTTCAGAATTGGTTATTAAATTCAGTTTTAGCACTCTGCGTTGGCGTTGGACGAAAATCTCTTATTCCTATTCTTCTGTTCATGTGTCCCACGACTATGGTGTTCTATCATTATTGGTGAAAATTACAAATCTTGTTAAAAATTGTGAAAATATTTTACTACCTACTGTTTAGTCAGAAACAACTGTAGTTTGGACACACTGCATTATTTTGAGTGCATTTCCGATCTATTTACAAATAATTTGCCTGCAGCGTTGTTCCAACAAGAAATATAGGTATTAAACAAAAATATTGGTAGCAGATGGAAATACTATCAAAATGAAATTGTTATCATTTAATTTTTATCATATTATTTTCAGTTTTTTTGATTGTGATGCAAACTTTTTGAAATATATCATTCTTGCATCCTCATGCATACAACCTTGCGATTTTGCAGCACAAATGATATCCCTTAAAAGTTGTTTCTAGTTTCTGTACTCCTAACAATTTGTCCAACTTGCTGTTTCTGAATGTTGAAACTTGATATGTTACCTTTGTGTTCAGAGAGATGCGAATGTGCATTTGTGTCTAGCGATGAGATAGTGATTGTAGAGATCCAGTGTCGTACGACTAAACGTTTACAAGTTTCTCAGGACCATTTTATCGCATTATAATGATTGATTCTAGCGTTGCAACTAACAATTCAATTACTTAATTAGCTTTTCTAGTGCTATCAACTGATATCGATGTTAAACCTTGATTTGAGTCGACAACTTGTAGCCTAACTTATATAACAATCAACTACATAATCATAAATCATACAACTAAACTCATAAAATCATAAAACTATTTATTTCGTTTGATTCACGATATCCGTGTTCATAGTACATAACATAGAAAAATTGAATGAGATAAATTCTTTGAAAGTGTACGAAAACTGAAATGGCTAATACTGTGCATCATATATAAATAGGAATCCAGCTTAGAAAGTGTTATACAATGGATTTAGCTTTGCTGGGCCACTAAATTAAAGTTAAAATTGAAGTAAAATGTTAGACTTTATTTGCTTTTGAGTGGATATTTAACAGGAGTATTCTACATGCTTTCTTTCTTGCTCCTAGTTTCTCACTCCTTTCTAAACTCAAAGAAAGCAATGTTAGTAGAATTAAATTAGGACAAAGCTGTTGAAGGTATGACTATTGATTACTTTTGGTTTAGATGACCTACATAACAAATATGGAAAAACTATTTGAGATTAATCACAGGTTTGGAGTGTATCTAAGATTATTGTTATAACATCCTTCCCGTTATACTCTTTGAATTTTATCTTTGAAATAAAATACATAATGTATAACTTAACGATTTTTCAAATAAATTAAGATTTATAGTAATAAACGATTTATAACTTGACTATATTTTAAATAAGTTAAGACTTCTACGAATAAATGATTTCTTTTTTGACGAATTTTGTTGTTCAAATGCGGCAAGTAAGGTTTCTGTTCCAATGACACTGAAAACTTCTGGGATAACACAGTTTTCAATTTTTGAATCAACTTGATTCACTTTTGAATCAGTCACATGTAAATTTTCTTGAGTTGGTATTGGAGGAGCAAGTCGTTTCACGTACGATTTAAGTGGAGATGATGGATTTTTTATACCCAACTCTAGATGTTTGCACAATATTGATTTTGGTAACATCGGAGTTTCCAAACGAGGANATAACAAATATGGAAAAACTATTTGAGATTAATCACAGGTTTGGAGTGTATCTAAGATTATTGTTATAACAGAAAGAATCCTAGAACAGCTGAAATTCACGTTTGATATTTTCTGATATAAATGTGCCAATCTGCTTTAAGTTACAGTATTTTAATATGCAACTTATTGCCTGTTTATTATTCAATTTTTAAACTTTGCGATTCATAAAACAGTCGATTTTTGCATATTGAAAATATTATTAAAGTTTTAATATTTAATTTCTAGTGGATTTAAAATTTAGACATAATTATATAGTGCGTCAAATATAATTACCCTATTTTACATACAACTATAGCTGACATCAAAGTATTTCGTTTTCGATTTAGCGTCTGTGCTTATGAACCCTAATCTACCTCCGCTAAAAGCAAAATTATGCTTGTCAATAGCAAATAACCCAACTTTTGAAGAATCTCCATACATCAGTGAAATTTTGCCTTCCCAAATGTCATGAGTGATCATCCAAAATAAAATCTTAGGTTCTTTTAAAACAGTGAAATTGGACTGATGGTGAAGAATGTTGAACTGAAATAAAGAGTTCAATTTTGAGATTGTGACATGCCTTAAACCATTATGAAAGAAGCTATTTCACGATTAATACCGTGCAGCTATTTAATTTTCAAATACTTAAAGTGATTTCTAGTTTATGGATTAACAAATGGAATGTTCAAAACAGGTTGCTGAAGTTTTCATTATCGTATCCAATATTACTGTCATGGGGTTCTCGTCTTTTGCCAATTTGGGAATTATCACTGTTTATTATCGCGATCGCTGCGCTGGACAAAAGCATGCGCGTTGTAAAAAACTTTTTAAATGTACACAGAAATATATAAACATGTTTGGTTTATGCTGCTGTATCTGCCGTTGTCATGACTGTTGCGTTAAATGTGTTATTTCTCAAATTCCACAGCGCCCTCTACATTGTAGAAGGATATCGAGCTTGTACACTTCTAAGTTTTGCTGCTGAGGTGTCCAATGCGTGATTGATTGAGTAACAGAACGTGACGCAGTGGTGCCAAAATGCATTTTGTCACATACTATCTACTATATATAAGATAATGATCGATAGTACTTTAAACGCTGACACTGTATAGATTCCACAACAAGAACAATTCGTTGTATTTGTAGAACACTAATAATAGCTATAAGGATATATTTATTCAATAAAGGCGTGACTTACCTCAGTCGCATCTGAATGAGAAAATGTCTTGGTAGCTGTTGAATTGTGAAAACCAGAAACTATGTCAGTAAAGTCACCCTTCAGTTCACTGGCTTCACTGTCGTTATCTTTAACTAATCCTATGTAGATACCATCAGTTTTTGCAAGAATTATGTAGAATGATGATTTGTTTTGGTATCTAAAAGAACAATCATTACCATCTGCAGATTACTTTCAGGTGTATAAGAGCCTTCACCTGATACCTTTGATACCACTGTTACGTACTTACATGCGTGCAACTTGCTACCTTGGTCAATGGTTTCATTTTTACAAAACGTATACGATTTACTTTTAAAAGGAAAGAGACACTGCAAAACAGATTACTTTCAAATGAGTTGACTCATACTGTTACAGTTGTAGTGTGTTTATGTGACGTCAACTGTATGATTATTTTTATAAATTATTATTAGATAATTTATGCAATTGTTGACTTATCTTTGTCTTTATTCTTCTTTGTTTTGTTTTGTTACTAATTATGGAAATTAGTAAGCTTAGCTTTAGTTTATTTTAATATTTTCCGTTGTTTTATTATTACAATAATGTAATAATAGGTTTTGTGCACGAGGCACGCTAAGTTTAGAGGGTATAAAAACCCAGGGCCCGGAGTCCAGAGACTCATTCTGATTTTGACCAAGCTTGAGTAGCTAGGTCTTACCTTTAGTAGGGAATCAGAATCCTCAACAATGGGAGTTGGGAACTCATTGTTGAGCTAGATTTTTTTAAGCAATGTTATGTTAATGCAGCTTTTTATACTACTGAAACTACAAAAAATCATAAGAGATGCGATAATGTTACTGAGGTTAATGGAGATTTGATTTTAATTAACAAAATATTGATAGCTAATGATATTCCATTACGTTTCGCTCAGAACCTTTATGTTTCTAGAGTAGGAACAGACAAGTTTTTGTGCAAAGCTAGAATTAACTAGTTCGAATTTCAAAAAACTTTACTGTTTTGATATTACGCAACCTCACTTCTAAGTTTATTGTTTGTAAGTCACCAAAATCAAATTGTATTATGCCATTCCTTGTGAAGTTGCCAAACACAAATGACTTGGAATAAACTATTTACGATTTTGTCATTAATTATAATTATATGATATATTATGTGTAAAGAATAGTTTGTTCATGAAATCTTCCAGTCCATTTGTAAATAAAGAGTTTTATATAAAGTATTATAATTAATACCAGTTGGATTTGAGAGAATTTTTTCTTGAATCTATTTCGCTTTATAATTGATTGTAAATAATACATTTAGCCGAATCATTTGTATTCAATTCAAGTTTAATTTGAGATGGTGGAGTTGAAAGAATTTCTACTAGAAAGAGTTTCTATACAAATCTTAAAATCGGGGTGTATCTACGTAGACCCTAGAGTATGTTCGCAGTATCATATGATTCCATGGATTCCTACTTGCTGCCAAAGTTCTATAAGCATCGCCAAATTTTCCTACGTAGATCTATTTGTCTGACCAGATGAATTTTTTCTTATAGTCGGACTTCGATTAAAACCAAACGCAGTGATGAGTATGTAAATAAGTAAAATATACTAAGTGGACCAATTTGTGACAGAAATCGATGTTTAGGAAATGACAAAATTGCTGTTGGAAAGTAAACGAGCATAAACTATCGTAAAATATATTAGTTTTGAGGGTAAGTCTTCTATAAATATTTTTACCCCCACTTTTTCGTAAGAAACACTATACATGAGTGTGACATTTGACGTTTAGTGAGATTTGTGAATGGTTGTGGCTGTGTATAATATTATTTTAAACATAGAAACATTTGCAATATTATATCACTTTGAATATAAATAAATTGAAAAATGAAAATTTTATAAATAATAAACGGTTCATAAACAAATCATCAGAATAAGTCAACTGATCCGACCTGGGACTACAACCGAACACAATTTCTGTGTATGGAGAAATTCCCGTAAAGAAGATCTGGATTATCACTATAACCGATTACATTATGTGAGAATATTTTAATATTAAAACTCTATATCATATTGTGAATCGGAGACATTCTTTTTGCAATATGCGAACATTCTGGATAATTTATAGGAGCGTTGCAAATTTTACAAACGCTTTCCGCTAGAGGGTTAAAGTATGATTAAACTAAGCAAGATCATTTATTGAGCGTTTGTTGTATTTTATCACCAAAGTAAGACGATTAACTTGAATATTAAGTGTGATTTTAAGGAGTGAATTGTCTTTGTTGTTTCGGATTTTGGTTTTTCTCAATTGGAGTCAGCAGTTTATGTCAAGCACATCCCTGTTATCTTAATACATTGGAGTTTATTGGATACTATCGTTTCACTCCATTTGTTTGTTTTTTGTGGTCATGTGCAATATTATGTTGTTTTAAGTAATATGCTTCAGCAGCCACTGTTTCATTTTATTGGAAACAGAAATTATCTTGCCTAACTTAGGCACCATTCATACAGTATGTTAGGTAGCGAAGAATAATTTTTTTTCTACCTCTCTCCTAATGTTCTAATCTTTTCTTCAGCGATTTGTGGTGATCAAAAATTCCTCAGCGTCACCATACTCAGATGCAATTCAGAGTTGGTCTCCCACGAGGTTACATTTTTCATGCATATTTAATTTTCAATTTTTGAATTTGAAACTATTATTTTCAAAGACCTGAATACCTGAGGTATGACTCTTACAGTGACTCTGATTATCATGACTCAGCGTCAGAGTTAGGAGTCGGGAGTCATTTGGTGACACTCCTTTGTGGTAGAACTCAGAGTCATGATTATTTACCGACATTTAAAAATGAGCATAACGGACTAATTTTCCATATTTTCCCATGTATTTTTGCTATTAAATATATTTTTTTTTTCTAATTTCGGATTGTCATACGATTTTACATTTCATTATGCACATTTTTTTATTCAAAGTCACCTCACAAAATCAAGGAGTCATACTCATGGATCCGAAAGTCGAACTCCAAATGTTTAGAGATTCGGTGACTCTGACTCAGCTAAACTGAGTCATGGTGAAGACTAGTTGAAACTTTCAAATTTGATACTAGTGGAAACTTTCTTCAAGTCGGAAAATTTTGCTTTTGAATTGGATGCAAATGGTCATTTACACACTAGAGTCTGTTCGTTTAGAACAAGGATGGATTTATCTCAGTTAATTAACCAAGGAAAAAATTAAATGCGCGACGAAAAACAGCATTGCATGAATAAAAAATAGTTCCGAGGGAATAAAATCCTACTCAGGTTAAATACTATCTAGAAGAAAATTTTCGAAAATATATAAAAATATTTGCGAGAAAAAATAATTTTTTAATACTTGTATTTTACGCTGGCACACAAAATAGTGACCCAAAAATTTGGGTAACTCGGGTGACAGAATTAGACAATTTGAGATTGGACATCTAACATAATTGGAAATTTTGCATTAAATTTCCAATTATGATAAATGTCCAATCTCAAATTATGATAAATGTCCAATCTCAAATTATGAATTAGATTACGCTTTGAATGTGCCCAGATATGTTGCATGGTTCATGGGATGCATCATGAGACACAACCCTTGCCTTACGAATAGTTTAGGTTTCCCTCCGAAAACAAAGAAAAGTAAAAAAAAATTCTTCTTCGCTACCTAACATACGGTATATGTTCAAAAGCCAAACATAACGTTTGCCTACTAGTTCAATCAATGTTCATGTATATAGTACTCATAAAAGTCTTACCCAAAAACAATCCCAAAGTATTCTTTCGTGTCCTTTAAAGATGACAATATGTGTGCATAGCCTTGAAATTGCATACTGGCAACTGGCTCCGACACTAAAATATTTCAATTTCATAATTCCATTACATACATCAAGTTAACTACATTTTGTCTTAATTTCAGCAAAAAAATCATTTGGTCGTTTATTGACTGAACAATAAGAATAATTAAACATAGCAAGAATATATGCAATCCGAATACTGCGTGTGGGACACATTGTGAATTTGGAATGTGTAGTGTACATTAGATAAATGCAAACTTTTGAATTAATCCCACTACTAAACAGATTAGACAGTTTTAACAAGTGGTGTTATCGTATCTTACTCCGCCAACGATACTACTCTTCCTTTCCTCTTTCGGAGATATACATATATATATATATTATACTACGGCATGAGATATGGCGTGGTATCCTCCGTAGAAATCAATACAATACAGACGGAGATCCGTCTCCGCATCGTATCACATGCGGATATCGCATCGTTTATTCTTCATTTAATTTCAATTGCAATTGAGCAGATGGTGCCGAGCATGACACCAATCTTATGTTCTCATCAACTGTCGTCACACCATCCAGGGTTACCTTACATTATTGTCTTAGTTTATTTCGTTCATTTAGAAATAGGTAAGATGCTACAATTAATACCTACCACCGCTTTATTTAAAACTGTAAACTGGTATAGTATTTTTGAACGAGTATCGTATTTCCCGTTACGATACGGATGAGATACGACGATACGATACCAGCACTAATTTAAAACTGAAAAAATAAAAATAGATAATTAGATTTAGAATACCGTGCGTCTAGCTATTGCATTACTATGTATTGCTTATTAGTTTACTATGAAGGATACTAAACTGAAAAAGTAAATCGCTTGAAGTAGCGAGCTGTAAAAACATTTATCAAATTTTTGAGATTACTGTAAAGTCGTTGCAAGTTAACTTAGATTCACTTGAAGAAATTTTGGTTAATATCAGGATGGTGAAACAATAATTTATGCTAGTTTATTACCAATTGCTATATTTGTTGCATCATCCTTTTCAGTTGGAATAGATGTTATGCTATTGGTTCCCAGGATAAGCCATCGTGTACTTTTTGCAGCAACGTCACCATTTCGGATATAATACGCTGCACTGAAATTAAAGATGACTAAATAATTGAAGATAAAATTATACACCCCATAAAGGGAGAATAGCTACATAGCGCGGTTCGTCATGAAAGATTCACGACTAATCACTAATATTTATTCTCATTCAAGCTGCGTTACATCAAACCCATATTACGTGATATTCACATTGCTTAATAGTTAGTTGATCAATAAACAATAATTTCTTACCTCAATCAATTATTTACACTCTAATACACAACGAAACTGACCAAAACCCGATCCGGCTGAGTAGTGGGTTTTTCATAAGTATTTAGTAGGTCAAGGAAAATGACAAAAGTCACTCCGGCCGGATAACGGTGAATTTGACAGGTTCGGTTTCCATTTTACGTATAAATAGCATTGACTATGCTAGTGAATTTTTAGTTTTCTTTATCTACTCAGATTTACGGGAAATGTGATTAGTCACCCGGATTTGTTTATTATTTTTATTTAATTGTATAACGCATAAAACATTCCCAAATTACTTTACGTGAAATGTAGTGTCACCTTATATTTACTAATTAAATTCTTACGTTTCGTTTTGATAAATACCTATATATTTTTGAAGGAAATACTCCAAACCAATAAAAAACCAGATTACAAATAAAAATATGTGTATATGATTTACTCATCAATGGTGTGTAACGGTGCGACACTTCTAATGCGAAATGAACTAATCTGTTGAATAATGTACCACGAGCAAAATTCTGAGTCGACTGATGTAATCAATTGTCTTCATACTAAAGTATTAAAATAAAAACATCCTTTGACGTTACATTCGTAACACTAAGAGTGAAGAAGACCTACCTGAATTTTCTAATCAAAATTTTGCATTACCACATGGCGATTTACAGGGTGTATTAAAAGTGTGTCCCGCTGTTTGAAGTTGATTAACTTTTGTTCAAGTTATGTGACCCGTGTTTCCTTTGTAGGAAGTTGAAGTCGAATAACCAGAAAAACAATCCAGATTGATGTAACCATTTGTGTCAACAGTTGTTAACATAACATAATGAAGTAGAAAGACATGTAGGTTTATAAAACCAAATAGAAAGAAATGGATATAACACTCATAAGCCGTAAACAGAAATACGTGGAAAAGCTGTTCATATAGGATAGAAATTTGCGATGATAAAGATTGAGATTTTCCAACAACAACCATTTTCGCGAAACTAGCATCAGAAAACCGGACACACGAGCTATCGTATAAACCAAATCAAACTTCACTGTTCGTGGATGAAAATGATAGCTGTCTAATAATGTGAAATAATATATTCGTGTTTGTGGTTGCTATTTATTTTTACAATAAAACAGAGGAAACATCTACGCGATGTTTCAGCTTGGTTCGTTTGGAGGTTGCGTTGAACTACACGGAATTCCATAGACAATTTTTTCAGCAGAAAATATACCTGAAATCATTATCAACAGTTTGGTATGCTTTATGCGGTTAATTGTAAATACCTAACTTTGGAACCAATAATAACCGTGCGATACAATAGAACTGGAAATAATGTTATTTCAACGAATGCATACTTATGTTTAGTTTGCAAATACATTGCGCTTATTTTGCGTATAGATACAATAGTTTATCGACTTACTTAAAATTGACAGAAGCAATTCTCGGCTGTTTATGACAAACGTCCAATTTATTCGCTACTCCATCGCTGTCGTCATCACCATCGCAACTTGTGGAGTTTGCATAACTGCATTTATCTATGTTGTTGGGAATACCATCTCCGTCGATATCTAAGTCGCACTCGTCTCCCAATTCATCCCCATCAACATCGTTTTGGTTAGGGTTAGGAAGGTTTACACAATTGTCTTTAGAATTGAAAATTCCGTCACTATATTAACAGGTAAACAAACATCAGTTACTGAAGGAAAGGCATCTTCTCAAATATACAAAGTACAACACTTCAACAAGCAAGTTATTATTATTTTTAGGTAGAAAGCTAGTTGCTACTAGCTTGGTAGAAAGCTAAATTGTAAAGTTTTTTGATATGAACACTTTGGCGGTGCAATAACACGTGTGCTCATTTTCATGCTCATATACAAATTTTAAACTTTTTCCTTACTTATGCAAACATCAACCGCAACTGAATTATTGAATTTGTAGTTGCTGTGAAGTTGTATGTTCTATATCAAATTCATAGTATGTATATATATTAAATATTTAATATTTAATAATATATTAAATCATGTGTCACAAAAATGTTTATTTCAATTTGTTTCTGCCCCACTATTCGTAACGCGATTTTGGTAGATTAAAATTTCCCTCTCTTGGAAAATAAGACAAGCGATCGAAATAAAGCAAGATGTGGGTCTATACACTATGTCCAAAGTGGCAGCTGCAGTTTTAATTCGAAACGAAACGGTAACCTTCCGACAATCCGAAACTAAAGTAAATTAGAAGTAATTTGTTTGGCAGTCTGTTTACATAAAAAATTTATACAATCCGTCGCAAGTACAAGCTATAGCACAATGGAAAAACAAAGTGAGAAAACAAGACCACATGAGGAGATGTTACAGTAGCGTTAGAGAATTTTTACCACATAAATGAAAGACAGAATACCGACGCTATGAAGAGACACCGGAGCTTAAAACTGGAAATAAATTAAAATGTAGGGTTAAATTTTAAATAACCAACATAATTCTACTATAAGATTGATCCTAAATATCGCTGCCAGCTATAGATATTTGAGCCTATAATTTACGTTTACTTGAAATTATACCTTTAATATATATTTTTCGAGTTTCCTGCGTACAGTAAATCGTGTTAGTAAGATTCGTAAGTATTATCTTTTCGAACGAATCTATAAATAACGCTAATGAATTTCAATCATAAAGTGATTTGCATCGTATCCGAAGCGGAACTTGAATTTAAAGATGATTTAAATCGTAGATTTTCATTAAACATTTCAAACTATACTTAAAGCTGAATAAACGGACGTACGGATGGTCAACATGAAAACTAAGTTCTGTCTTCGCTTAAAAACATTTAAATCACAAATTCTATCAGAGTGTGGGAAGAATTCTGTATCGCCGGGTAGTTAAATCTGAGAAGATTCGTGTTCACTCAGTAGCCAAGCGATTCTTTGATCTTCAGAGACAATGACAAGTATGAGTTAAAATCTCTCCCGTGATATAAGGAGACCCATTGCATAGTGTAGAAATCCACTGGCTACTCTACCTTTTGTCTCACAAAAGATGGCAAGCAGAATCCCGATTCGAGTCTTCCCAACGCCGAGACTTTTTCAAAAGCCTTCAAGGGTTCTCACTCCGTTAGTAATGTTATCTCTTTAGTTTTAAATAATCTGGCCGTTGCATTTGGGCCATTTGCCGAAAATTTGGCGAATTCGTTGAAAATTAAGTTTGGGTGTACTGAGTTAGAAGATACAGTCGACTCTTGATAATGAACACTGGGGTCCAGTGTTATTGGAAAGGGAGGTTCTGTGGGATGGATTCTGTCGCCCGTTGGTTAAATGTGACTCGTACTCTGACAGTAGCCAAGCGAGGCTTTGATCCCCAGAGACAATGACAAGTATGAGTTAAAATCTTTCCTGTGAGAGAAAGAAACAGATGGTCTAGTGCAGAAATACACCGGCTACTCTACTTTTTTCGTCTCACAAACGAAATAACCCACGAAGTTATAACTATTTCAAACCGCTTCATTAAACCAGTCAGTTACGAAATCAAATCTTCGTAAGACTTATAAGAATAATTTATATTTTATTTAAATAACTAGAATTTTTAGCTGTTTGGGTTTCGTTTTTGGATAATATCTTACAAGTTTCCGAAATGAAGCAGAAGCTTACCATTTCCTAAACATTATAAAGCTGAACTAAACGTAATCTACGATTTGTTTAGGATTTTGGTCCGAAATGTTAACGTCTATGGCGGACGTACCGGTATGGACTATCATTTTTTCATTAATAATTATTCGGTATTTTTATGCCTTGGCATTCAAAGCGGTGTGACGAATACAACCTTTTTATTCTTACTTTAATTAAAACGCAGTAAGATCCTTAAAAGTGAGTGGGAGAATAAGAGAGATTGATATTGTAGAGGTATTCATCTTAACACTACCTTTCACTACACTTTCCTTACCGATCTCTATCACCAAGCGGATTTGACTCGTCATTTATGAAGTTCGATACTGTGAAACAAATTATGAGCATTGTAATGAGAAAATTGTCGAATTGGAATTTACCTATTGATGTTTTATAAGATGATGTCAGGTTTTTCATTTTTGGATCAGTTAGTTCAGCATAAATATCTTCAGGAAGCAGTTCTAAAAATATTTAACATAATAGTTACCAAATTTTCAAATAATGGGGAAACAAATAGAATGTCTAATGTTAGTAAGAATAAGTAACAAAGAAATATGCTTCGAAAAATTCCGTATTTTTCCGAATAATTCGGAATAATTCGGAATAATTCGAATTATTTGAATAATTCTAGTTATGGAATAAAATATGGTTATCTTGATTTCGACATTTTTGTTACTCGGATGACAAAATGTCGTCTCATCGTCTATCATCTTTTGCAATATTTACCCGTTTCTTTAATTACATCCTGAATCTATTTGAAATTTTTGAAAACGCATATGATTTTGAAAGTTTACTGACAGTTTTATAAAAAAAAAAAACACCAGATGAAATTGTAGCAATATATGTTAATAAGAATAATAGACTACATATTCGTTAAGAATATTTTTAAAATAAAATAGGAAAAGGGCACCCAAGTAAAGAAAGTTAATAAAAAATTTCTTCACTTGTTTGTAATTTGCCGAAAAAGAAATAAAACTTATTGAATTTTTCATTCCCTGAATTATTCAATGAATTATTTGTATTATTCATCCAGGAATTATTTGTTTGGCGAATCCTGATCTTCAAGTTAGGAAACAATAAGTGTTGTGTTGTTGGCCATTCAATTAAGATTAACCAAGACTTTCTCAATAGATTCTGAAACTTGACGCCATACTGTTTCCATTTGTTTTTTAGTTTTTTTGCCAATCTGCGACAATTAATCATGCGTATGAAATTTTAAAAATTCTCATTTTGAAAATATGAAATTCGTTATATACATTTTGCGAATGAATTTTTTTTTTCAATTTTCCCGCTTATGGTTTTACACGCATGTAAAATTAATGCGTAGACTATTTTAGCTTGAAAATTTGTGGGGAAAATCAGTTTGGGGCTTGTTTGTTAGCCAATCTTGTAGAATTATTAACGAGTACAATTAGATTGAAAGATTGATGGAATCACTGTTGTTCCACTTGCAGTAAAAATATTTATTTTTCTTAATTATCAAAAAAATCAGATACTTATCTGATAAAATCTAATTTTATTATTTCTTCGAAAAAATCAAAAAAAATCACGAACCTTGTTAGAAACTGCTATGCTGGTGCTATGTACATATAATAATAGCACGCGCGACGGCACAGTTGTTAATTACATAATAGATTTTAAATGGGGATTCGTTTGGTTTCTATAATTATGTATACATATTCTGAATTCATTCTCATTGGAAATAAAGATTAATTTACGAGTTAACGATTTCTACTTTACGATTAAAGTTTATTCATGTAAAAAAATTAGAGTTCTGCTTATGAATTCATGTTTATAATTTTTGAATTAACAACATTCTAGAAAGCGAAATGCAATACTATGGTTAAAATTAAAACAGACTTAACGTGTTTTAGATTAAAATTTAAAATCATAATTGTCTAGGTGCATACCATCGCAGCTGTATTTCAGGTTCTCGAAGTAAGTGTTTGCTTGGGAGTTCACATAAACTCCAACTTTTCCTCCATTTAATGATTTGTCAATTATGTTTTTACTATCGACCACCAGTTCATTTTTGTTGGAGTATATTCGGAACCTTATTAGTGAAATCCGTGGACGATGTTGTAGAAGGAACGTGTATTTATGATTCCGTGCATATCCAAATCCCTTATAACTCCAGATTGTTTTAGCCTAACAACGATGGAAGTAGAGTACAATTAAATAACATTATATAACAGTGGAATATCTTCTTCATTCAAGGAAACGGCGCCCTTTGCCATTAGAATATTGTTTGCAACTGAGAGAAAAAGTATAAAATTTCACACTCGTGTACAAATATAATTAAGGTTGTAAAGTTGTACACTTGCCACTCATCAGATCTATTTTAATTCTACTACTGGCTTGTTCACAAGTTCTCGTTTGGACACTTAATGATCGTCTTTCTTCATTGCTTTTCCTAAAGTCTCCCTATCCACACTCAATTACTGATGTCAAACAAGAAGTAGCAATGCTCTGCATAATATAAAATAAACAATTTTTACATTGAAACCAAACTTTATGACTATATTCTGTAATTACCAAAGCTTCAAAAAAGCTAGAGGAATGGAAAATTACCAGTTTTGTTGAATGTAAGATGCTTAAAAACAAGAATTTCTGGTCGCCAAGTAATGCAGATAGTAACGCTGCTGTTTTTGAGTCCCTTTTTTAACTCGTCCTACTTTTGGAAAACGATAACATTTTTCGTTAGTATCCCTAAACGTTGTATTAAGATACGGCGATTAAAGAGTATTCACTCTTCCAGAAACTCGCATGGTTATAAATCCACCAGTCACATTTAACAACTAGGAACAAATTTAATTTCAATGTTTACATGATTTCGTCGGGTATTACGGCAAACTAAAAACTTTGTTCACATTACATGTGGCGTTGATTTTCTGACTGCAAAAGGAAACCAACTTAGGCGGACTAAGTTTATTCTTTCATGTTTATAACATAAATTGAACTTATGAGAGACGAACAACTCTACTTTTCCTTCGTTAACCATTCACAACCATCTGACACAACGAGTAAGAAAACATAGTTGCTACCTCCAGCAATGTTATTACACTTTAACGTACCCGCCTTGAATTACGTTCAAATACTTGGTATGATTAGATCAAATAAATAATGAGCATAAACGAAATTGATAAAACACAGATTAAACAAAAGTGTAACAATTTTCACATTGTTGAAATTTTGACGAAATCTTTGATGCTCATATTACGTTAGAGTGGTAGTATTTTAACAAATTCCGTGATATAATGTTTAGCTATATCATGGTTTTATCACTTTCAAGATTATGATTCTTTAACGCAAACATACTTACTTGTCCATTAGTATCTGTCCTCTGCCACAATGCTTTCTCGAGGGCAGTTGAACTTCCTTTAAGTCCATCTGTCGAATTAACTATTTGTAAAGTTAATCCTGCGAATGCAGATCCCACGTCCTGTGTTGTCTGATCATTTTGCTTCCAACTTAGGACGTAAAATTCCCAACTGCTCTTCAAACTAATAGATGTACATATGAGAATAACAGTTAGTTATCAAAACTTACTTTGAAATAGTATCTATTATACATAAGTGACCTCACAAAATGTATAAACTGAGGTAGCTTCTTTATGGGAATAACGTATAGAATGTTGTAGTCATTTATTTTTGTTTGAGCAGGCACTCAAGCGACTGCCTGCGAAAATTGAACTTTGACGTTCAGAGATCACACTAATCATAAGTAAACAAACGGTTGATAGAGTCTTGTGAACGATTTACTTATATCTCAAACCGTCATATATCGTGAACCCATATTATCTAATGGAAAATCTCTTAACAGGTTAGAAAACTGAAACGGGGTAAAGAAAAATTACCTCTAGATGTAAAGGATCAATTCTTAGAAGCAAGAGCCAAATTTATACATAGCACAGAAATTCATGCTGCTTTATGGTGCTGTGTTTATGTAAATTAGACAACTGCCATTGTTAACCTCACGCTATATTTGCTGAGCTCTATTGGTCAAAAATTATTTTACACAAAGGCAAGTTTGTGTATATGAACGACTACAACATTTCATTTTCAGAAACAACATGTGCCTCAGTTCGGTTTAAGTACCTGAAAATAATACCAAAGAAATCATCATCTTTGTCTATTGTCCATACAACTCCTTTGAAATTCAATCCAATAAAAGATTCGGGTCCTAAAGATAAAACTCAAAATTGAATACAACTTGAACAATTTAAAATCGGTTTTATTCCTAACCGATTAGTCCCATTGGTCCGGTATTTATTGAAGTGTACACATTTTGGCCGTTATTTGATACTTTCCAATATATTATAGGTTTGTTTGGAAGTTTGATGGCTTGTAATAGGAACAAATTTATTTGGGTGAAATTACTGCAATATAATTTAAAACCTGTAGTACAATTGTTTAGACAACTGTTGTGAGTAATTACATAACAGAATTTTTCATAAATATTTACTGTTTGCATGAATCTGGGAACATTTATATTTCTCTTTTTGCGACTTATCGGTATTTTGGAACATTTATAGATTAGCCCACCCACTCCTCTACGAAACTTCGCTAGTTCATACCTCACTCGGCCGGAAATTCAACATAGATTACGAATCTCACATCCATTGTTGGCAGCGAAGTAAGATCTTGGAAAATATTTTGTAAATTTGTGCTAAATAAAATTTTTTTTTCGTATATCTTACCCAAGCGTATTGTGCGGGATTGCAGCCAAGTGATAAGTCAATCGAACAGAAATTTTATGCAGAAAATAGGTATCTGACATCCATTCTTGGTGGTGAACAATCTAAATGTAGGAAAACCACATGAAAACCTAACAGAAAATCGAAAATAAGAACTATAGAAAGCTTCATTAAAACCTAAAGAAAACATAAAAAGAATCTAAAGAAAATCTAGCAACCTAAACCTAAAAAAACCTAAAAGAAAACGTTAAAAAAGCAATAAGGAAACAAAAGAAAATCGTAACAAAACATAAAACCTAAAGATACTCTAAAGAATGCCTTAATAAATCGTATCTTGATATCCATCTCAGTATGTAAATTTAAAAATATTGATTTTAAAATTAATTATAAAATCTAAATTTTTTTAAATTCGACTTGACTTCCAACGATGGGTATCAGATTTGTAATCTATTTCAAATTCCTGATCAATCTGAAGATACATTCAGTATACTGATCCCCTTATTAAAGCACATAATCTGCTTAACATAATCTGGTTTATCAATTAAACGAACAAATTATCAATTTCCAAAGTTTTTTTAGTACTATTTCTTGTTCATTTGTTCGAGGTTAAAGGAAAAGCGATTGGACATTGGGAAAGTTGAGACATTGGGAATTTTTCAAAAAATTGAATAGAGGTTGTTCCCTACCTAACGTTGGTTTGTAGAAAATTGCGCCTGAAACAAAAGTGACAATCCAATGACCTCAGGAAATCACCAAATTTTATTCTATTTTTATTTGGAATTTGGCATCATGTTGGGTGTCATTCAAAATATATTTTAAAGCATAATTACTTAGACGTATGCAAAATGGCAATGCTAGACTAGTTTCACCTCCAGGAGTCACAGAAGGTCATACATTGCAGTAATTCCTTATGTGCCAAACTGTTGTTTTTCTGTGCGATTTCCCGCTCAATTCAGAACAACAATACTGCTGCTTCTTCTTTATTACTTTCACTTCTAAAATCCTCACTAGCGAGTATAGTTATTATTATTTCCATGATTAACATTATTTAATACACATATGCCTACCTGTTAATGGATCTATCCTGTATGACTCCTGTCCTGGAAATCAAGGCTAGAAATAAACAGAGCTTGCTTTGACTACCCATTTTGAATAAATTGTTTATTTAACCTAATTGATTTCTTTTGTTGATTCTAGGTGACCTGACTAAACACGACACACTTTATGATCTCTTGAGGATCCTCCATTTCCATATGTCATTCTGCAGCTAATTTTGTCAAGAATGAGAGAAACCTGGTCTCAGATAAAGGATTTACTTAGTCATTACAATATTACTTAAATCCATCTTGAAATTGATTAGCTACCGAACGACACTCCACATGACTCATAATGATTGCTACAATGTATGATATTCGATGACGTCTAGAAGTCAATTTAGACTAGAATTAGCTTTTTTGCTTTAGGTAGTTATACTTTAAAATATTTTTTGAATGACACCCAACATGATACCAAACTTTAAATGAGAATTTTTAACATTTGGAGACATCCATGAGTCACAGGATTATATCCTTTGTTTCGTGGTCAATTTTCTACGAATCTACATTGTTTGTGCAGCCTAAAAGCAAATTTTTACAAAATTACCTCAGCTTTTCCAAAGTTCAATCCTGCTTGTACTTTACCAATTTTTGAGAATGTTTAGAAAAATATTTTTCACTCATCTCTTGCTGCTTCGTTTAACTTTATCGTTTTTCAGAAAAACTTGAGCACTGAATTAAGTAATCACAGGAGAACGAAAATTTCAAAATATATACATTGCTTACGTAAAATCAGTTGTTCCAATGTCAGCATTATTTGGGCAAACATCGCAGGCATCTCCTATTGTATCCTTATCCGAATCTATTTGCTCTTTGTTAGATACTTTTGGGCAGTTATCGAGATGATCTTCAATACCATCTTCATCTACGTCTTTCGTGTCTATCGAAAATGTAATGGTTAATTTTACACAAATTGTCGGGCAAATCCTGCATAGATTGGGTCTCGAACTTTCTGCGCAACCACGAGAAATGGTTCAAAACCACTGTTAGTACTTTCTGTAATAGTAAAGCCAGCTCTCAAATTTTGTACCAAAATCGTGCGCTAGGTGGACATGAAAGAGTAATAAATCATAATCTAAAAAAATAGAATTCACTAATGTAGTCGTGGAATGTTTGGAGCAGCTGTTTGGTCTGTACATGATCAATGGGGTTTGCTCTAGGTTATTTTAGCCTAACACATCAATAAACCAGGAAGTTTTTTAAAGAAATTTTACGCAAATGAAAATAGTTGTAAAATTTCCGATACAATGCACGGAATAGAATAACAAATTGCTCAGCTAAAAGTCCAGAACCCGAGTCATGGCATTTCTTGTATTTAAATTTGTTCCAGTTTGCCAGAATTTTTGCTCTTTTATGGTAAATATATGGAGACATATTGAAATTGAGTAGATATGTGCCGGAAACCGAGTAAAATGTTTCTTTACTCCAATTTACAGAATATTTCGCATGTAAAGTTAAAAATGTTTTCATTTCGACAATTAGAAGCCCGTTTTTAGAAAATATCCGTTGAATGTATGCGAGGATACAGTAGGTGAGGAAAGGTGCGAAGTAGTAATTTTACGACACTGTGCGTTGGCATATATTCGTTTCATCGAAAATCATTCCGATTAAGAAAACCTTTCCGGAACCTTTAGCAAGTATTCTCGGGATAAAATTTAAAACCAATGTGCCAACCTATTTTTAGATGATGGTAGAATCTGGTAAAAGTTTAGGAATTTTTGCTGTCCCTAATACAAAATTCAACGACAAAACGATTTTATTATTTTTACAAATTCAGACTTACTGAATATTGTCTTCTTTAGGTCAGTAATGCTTTATATAATAACTTGTGTGTTATAGAAAAAATTTTGTATGTATCTTGCAAAGATTTGAAAAATAAAATTTTATTTACTTTTTTGTACCTAGAGAAAGTTAAGAACTTTTTCATACTTTTAGCAACTATTTTTATTTAATATCTTTTTCTGCAATATTAGTACTTTTTATGGTATCACTTATACAATATTTTGGCATCTTTTAGGTATCTATAATTGTGTGCTTATAGCTTATAATTCTACGATAAACTATCGTACAGACAGAAAAGCAATCGCATAAACCTCTTGCAATGCATTAAGCTTCGATGTTCGCGGTTAAAAATGGAAACATGATGCGAATACAGTGGATATTAAACTAACAGTGGGCAGAGGACGAACCCATGTTAGAGTGGCACAAAACTATTAAATCAACAGAGTTAAGGTGATGGCGAATTGGGTCAGGGATAAAAAAACTGTCTGGACCTCAGTAGTGTCGGTAGTTTTAACACTACCCACAATTTTTCTTAAATATTGTAGTTGATTTCCAGTTTGTATATGTAGCATAAAATGAATTCCATTCCGCATTTCACAATCATGTGATATTGGTTATTAGGGCTTTCGAATGGAATACTTTCAATAATAATAAAATATCAAAAGTATTCTAGTGTGTGATATTTTTTAGATGTGGAGCAATTGCGGTAGAAATCCACAGATTTTCGCCATAACTCTGAGTGAGAGAAAGTGACTCTGGAAGTTGGTACTTTTACCTTAATAGGTAAAGTTCTAAATCGTTGTTCCTAAGGGAGATTCTTTCAACTGTTTGGCAACATTTATTCTTTGGATTTTTTTATTTGAACTTGAAAAAAAAAATTTTAATAACCTCTGCGGCGTCTAAGATTTGCAGCAACTTTATCGAGCCAAAATTTACTTTTACTGTTCCAGCTTTAGACATAACTATAATATTTTTGAGACAATTGCTAGAAGGCTTATGGATAATTTTTGTTAATATTCCGAGGTCAGCCACTCCTATATTTAAGAATAATTTATAAAATAAGACAAGCGGCCACAATCTTACATGCAACTGTAACTAAACATTAAATTTGGAATTCTGTCGAAATTTAAAAAAAAAACAGAAATTATGTGATGAAATTGTCCCACTGGAGGCACTTTATGCTTTAAAAAATTGTCAAAATTATGTCTAAATATGTCAAGCATATGCTAACATTTAGCAATCCAGTGATTATTCTACGAAGAGTCGGCATCTAACCAGCCGTTGATAGGTATAACTTAATGCAGTAAAAAACAAAAATTGTCAGAAACTGACTTCTTAATACTAAGATTAAGCATATTATGCATTTTATCCGAATTGCCATTAAAGTATTGTTCTGAGCTAATCAATATCTTAACTATATCTTGCTGCAGAAATAATAGATTTGTTACCTGATACGTTGGAGCAGTGGTTCCAACAGGATGCTTTGCAAAGGAACCCAGTTGTGAAATCGTCAACAGGCAAGCTTGAATCAGTAACCAAAGTCAGCGATATGGAAATATGCGGACCCTCTGTTGTGTAAATTTCTTCAGGAGCATTGTTACATATACGCATTAATCCATTTTCCGAAGTCAGAATTTGAATATAGTCCTTACTACAATCTTTCCGCAAATGAACCTCTGGGCATATTATTGATAAGGTACAATTGTCCGCCTGTAATAGAAACTAATGCTATAGGGTAATTTCAGAGTCGTTGCGTATCAGCGGAAATAATTTAAAAAAGAAACTTTTTTGCAATTGCTGCAATACTCGTAACAGAAAAATTTCTTTCAGTTCAACCAATTAATTGTATTTATTTGATATGGCAATGCCCTATCAAGGTTTGGAAGTTGCAATTTTTATATGTTTAAGCAAAAAGTTTAGAAATTTTTCGTATGAACAGGTTCGTAAAATTCTTTCAATTGGACGGTATTAATGAAAGAACCCGATGCACGATTATGTGCCAAGTTATTCTTGTCTAACAAATTTTTCATTCTTGTTCTTGTTAGTTAGAGGGATTAGAGAGAACACCAGTGGCTAGTCACCACTAGCAATTTGAAATTGGTGCAAAAATTTCAACTAAACTAAATTTGTGTTTCCCTGTTAATTTAAATTGACGTAGAAAGAAAAGCAATCCAAGCAAATTCATCTACAATATTTTTAGGGAATCTAGATTGACAAAATTTAATCAGGAAAAAAGGGGATAGTAGAGCAGGATAAATGCTTCAAAACTAATAGAAACATCACAGTTAAATCGGATATCGGGAATACAACTGTGGTTACTGATTAGCATTGAATACGATATGATTGAGTACAGGCTGTAAAAAGGGTCATATTTTTAATTTGCTAAAAATTCAAATGTGAAAATAGAATAAATCACTTTTATTATGCCGTTCTAGAATGATCAATTTGTTTCTAAAGGAACTCACAATTTGCTTAACACTTTCAATACAAGAAGTGCAAGATATTATGGATAACCTAAGATTTATATATTTAAGGTTGTTTTGAGACGTATTATTATTCAAACGTACACCAACATGTCATTTTGTTAAATTTATTAGTACATGATATACTGACTTTACAGTGGTTGAAGAGAGTATAGTAGAAAATCCTTAGAATTTGATGGATGAATGTAAATCATGGAGCTTAGCAAAGACAAATAAATCGTTTCCTTTGATGTGTTTTTAATAATTGCAATATTTACGTTACATTGAATTTTACACTGAACTGGGTAATAAGACATCATACTTGGAGGTTGGCAAAAGATTTTCTGAATGGGAAATAAAATATTTCAGGCAAAATGGGGTTGCCTATATGGGTTCTCCACATTCATATATTTTTTCAAACATTTTCCTGCACATGATGAAGTGAATGTGCAAAGTTAGCGTCTAAGCGGCGTGAAGTTAGCGACTAGATCGGAGGTCGTGAATTTGGCGCCTAGCTCTAGCGCCTTAAAATGAAAAAGTTACTAAATTGTGAAACGTATTTCTGCATAGAAATCCGACCACAAACCGACAAAAAAATGAAGGTGCTGGAATATATTTTTCGGATATTTATATGGAAAAATCTCAGAATTACGAAAAAAAAATTTTGGAATCGAATAAGCGTGAAGTTAGCATCTATCGTCTAGCGGCTTGAAGTTAGCGCCTAGTGTCTAGTATCGTGAAGTTAGCGACTAGCACCGTTAACTTATCGCCTAGAGCTGGCGCCTTAAAGTAAGTGCCAAATTTTAGCACCTAAAAAAAGTTACAAACTTTTATGAAACGGATTTGTGCATACATATTCGGCGAAAAATTGTTAGGCGTTGAAATTGAAAATTCGCATATTTTTATAAAAAAAAAGTCTTAGAATTATATGAGACGAATTTCTATATAATTAAAAAGTTCAAATTAAGAAATTCTATAGTTTTTTATCAAATTAAAATTAAAATTAAATCCTATTTTTTAACTTCATCAACTTAGTACATACATTATGTTTCGTAATACAATAATTTTAAAATGGAATTTTAGAATTGGTTTTGCAGTAGCAATGTTAGATTATATTTACGTTAAATAAATTGTTGTACATATACAGTTAGGAAACTGAAAATTTTAAAAGTTATATCATAATATTGAATTTTTTCGAATCATTGAAACATCTCATTGTTTGATTTCGTTTATATCAAACCCTACATTGTATAACAAAGGTTAGCATTGACAAGAAAAGGTTCAACAATAACTGGAATGTACCAACCGCGTCGTCGCCTCAATATTGGCAAAGTAATTCGCCATTTAGTTTCATCCTCCAATTCCTGAACTCTCCATAACTACTATCATAATTTGCATTTGGATGGAAACAAATAAAAAATTCAATTAAAGTTGATATAGTTATATCAGTGAAATGATTTCCGCCAGACTATTAAAATTTCCGTTTAATTCAAGTGTAAATAGTAGAACTTACAAAGATACCCACTGAGTAATTAGACCCTACGGGATATTTGGAATTTTCTTTATAGTGACCAGCATGTATCACGGCAGCATCCTCGTTAGTCAGTTTAATCTACAAAAAAAATCACTTTATTAACAGTGAAAAGAAAAGCTGCACGTATTTATGTTATCACAGTATCTGTTTGTCACTCTGCACACGATTTATTTCACTGGATAGCCTATTGATCATTCTGGAGTACTTTATAAATAGTCTGTGAAAATAAATATTTTGTGTCTATGAGAGAAGGCCGATTCTTTGAGTTTAATTTACATAAATTCAAATTTGTCCTGCATTTTTTTTGAATATGATGAATTATAATAAGTATATCCTAGTCTTGGTTGGCACAGTACGGTTCATCAGTTTCTTCTTAATTCGCACCGCGTTTTCAAGCTCAAAATTTTCAAAGGTGATATTATTTTTTCAAAACTTTTGAGCCACTAAAATCGTCAGAAATTTTTTATTTAGTTTTTAATCGGAGAGTGCATAAAATAAAATGTGTAAAACGTTCTTAAAATTAAATAACGCGGGATTGTGGGTGATAAAATTGTACGCAATACATCAATTTGAAGTGAATTGCGTAGAAAGAGCTTCTGAATTTTCATAATTATGCAGGATAGAGATTACTACTGTCAATCTTCGGCCAACTTTCAGATTTAAGTTTTTACAACCAGGTGTTATAGAAACTTTCGAACGATTTTACTAAATAATCCTAACGATTGAATTTTTAAGCCGCATTTAAACTTTAATTTCTTCGCTATTTATTCCATTAGCCTAATATAAAAGCCTTGAATATCCGGGGAAGATGACAGTAACTTATTATCATTGAGTACTTAAATATTCAATGAACTTTGGTTTGCGAATTTATTAAACTCCTTTTGTCTTGGTCTATAACTTTGTGAATAACCATGGCTCATTAAAATTTCGATTTCGCTGAATGTACATTTTTTGTTACAGAATTCGCAATAATCGAAATTTATTGAGATATAGCGAAAATTATGCTAATAACTAGTACAGAATCAACCACAAAGTGCACAAGGCTTAAACATAAAGGTCCGTTGACCTTTCAATGTTTCATGAAAGCGATGACGGTCTACCTTTTTAAATTTGATCGATATTCTAAGCTTTATTATTCGGTTAATTTTGATATTGCAATAAGTATTATAGAAATTGAAGTATAATTTAAAAAATATTTTTGCTAGAGATTGAATGCTTGTGCCAACTCTGTGGTAAAATATGTATTCCGATACTTGATCTGACATGCAGCAAAGTATTCGTCAGCCTAAAAATCCACGTAAATTCAGAATTTTCTTAGCTTCGAATTGGTGTTTTTATCGGCTCCGCGGTACCGAGTTAATGAATCAAAGAAAAGTGTAGCACATTTAATTTTAACCCATATGCTGATGGATTTAAAAACAAATAACAGTAATAAATAAAATTCTAAATTCCAAAATTTCATATGCTTCAGTATAAATACGTCATTGGATTTAGAGTGCCGTTTAAGCAATATAATTAGCATGCACTTTTGAGGTTAAACTGAAATTTAGAAAACATTGAAGTAAATTTTTATTCACCACTTATTTTACTGTTTGTCTTGTCAGCTAGGGCATCGAGCTATACATTTACGAATACTGAAAATAAACCGTTCCGTCATCATACAAAATGTTTGCAATCATGCAACAGTGTTGGATATCTATTATACTAAAAACTCATCTCAACCGTTAACTGTTGAGCTTACTGGTGGAAATGATTGTCAAACTTGACAGAATACTAGAATTTAACGATATATATATAATAATCATATTTGATGTTTGGAATTCAAGAAAAATCACTATAACAAACTCCTTATGAATCACATGTTTTTGTGTTTCTCAGACAATGAAACACAGTAAACTTTAAAAGCATATAAAATATGTTTGACACAAAAGATCAGTTTTCCTATATGTTCATGTAATAACTTAGAGTACAGTTTCTATATTATATGCACGGGTGACACCTAGTTGAATCGTTTGAGTAATATCGCAGATAAAATATCTAATGATTAGTTTGATTTTTATTAACTATTTGTCATGACGTAAGTTTGATTGAACCTATTTTTATATACTTACAAAATGTCCTCCGGCGTTTGTGTTGTGAGTTTGCAAAAATAACGCACTGAGCAATAGTAACGGGATCATTTTTGCTATAACCTGCAACTCGAAATGATGCATAGCAAATATAAAAGTAATAATACCGTCAATAAAACTTTAAATTACTAATGCAGTAGTGATGCATTTACGCAGAGGATTATAACCCGGAAATAAACAATTCGAGTTGGTTTATATGAAGCTAATTTAGTTGCGTCTGACCCACATCAGTTAATGGATAACATCCTCTGTTTTACGTTCATTGTTTTTTCAGCGCCAACTTTAATATACTTACAGCATGAAATGGTGTTTATATTAACACAATTCTGGGTTACATGTTTCAACTAACATGGAAATGTATTGACAATCGGTCGTGATAGCATAATTAAGTAACTAGGTCAGTAACTTAAAAAATAGGGTCAGATAAACTTTTGATTTATGATTTCTCCTGCAATACTAAATGCATTTCGCTCGAACAAAAAGAAGAAAATATTCACGTTTAATTACGAAGCCCTTTTTAAATTGTTATATTATAACCGATTCTCATTGTAACTGATCCAATTAAATGAATGGAAACAGCAATTCATGCTGTTTGACTATAGCATTGCTAATCAGCGGATGAAAATACATTTTAATTTCAAATTTTCTTATCAAGTTACCCTATCTGTTGTATTTCATTTAAGTTATCTGGAATACATAGCTTTCATCCTCGCTTCGTAAATTTAGGACACGACTAAGTCATTTTTAGAGATTCACGGACTTCGTTGTAGCAGTATAATTTATGAGCAATTAATTGACCGTTATATTTTCGCTGACCTATGCTAAATTAGAAGCTCTGAGGAATACTTTCACTTGGATGAAGCAGAGTTGGAGAAAGTTGATTTTGTTGCTTGAAGACTTCGCCAATTCAATGAAGATTCTGAGTTATGTAGTAATTCATTAATGAAACTTAATTTCGAATCATACTACGCAATTCGTTAAATTAAATAAGCAAACTCCCACAAATTTTTCTTAAATAAAAAAGCTCACAAAAATCATCAAATAAGGTATTGTGTTTTGTTCTTAATTTTCCTGTAACACCATATCTACTTTATAGTAAAATCCTTAAAATTAATGTGGGGCTTCCCACTATATCGCAAAATAAGTTTGAGTATTTTGTAACTCCAGGTAATTTCTGGCATTTTGAACAATAAGACACTAAATCAAAGATCAAAAAAAGCCAAGGGTGCCTATTAATATTAATAACCATCTACACATTGAAAATGCAAGGAAACTACAAAAATAGATCTTTTAGGCGAAATCGATAAGGCTAAAGCAATTCAATAATAAACACACGGTGTCGGTAAATAGTTATAACTGACGTCACGGCATGGTTTGAAGTTCTGAAATGGCTTTCGATCCGAGAGACAAAATGACCGGAGTAGACACTGTAAACTGAAGTGATTAATGGCAATTCACACAAACAAATTATAGAGACATGAGAGATTCCAATTGCCAATAATTTTATTGAATTCAAAAATAGATGGAAAGTATATGAAAACTTTTTGAATTCCTCCGAGCAAAGGCATTGCGCCCAATGGATGAGTGTCCGGAATCTAAGTCTGTAAAGTGAGGGAGTCTGAAGAGTACTAAACTTTTTAAATGACAAAATGATCAGTTAAACTAACTTATGTTTTACTTCAGACGTAGGTAAGGAATTACGGAACAAACTTTCGAATTAGTTTTTCCTAACATCCAATTGGTTGGCTCTGCTTCTCACAAATAGCTATTTCGTATCAACGAAAAGTTTTGGCAGCTGTCATTCGTTTGATATTAACTAAAATTTTCTATTACGCTCAATATTTTAGTTATATATTAAAAACCAAAAAGACGCATAAGTAGGTATCAACTTGAAGCATATGTATTCGTCACATAGTTTATAAACAATTTTCACTGGATTTTCTCTTCTAGAGACTACCCTAGACCCAAGCAGGCGGTTCCCGTGAACTCCACCTCTACTCTAACTGCCAAATTGGTTTAGAATTCGAGATGAAATAAGACTAAAAAATTTGTTTCGATAAGACAAATGGCGTCAAAATGACTTGCATTAAACATAAAATTTAGCTGTGGGAGCTATTACGCTCTGGGGTATTTCGTGCGGCATAATTTTAACAAGTGCCATAACGCAAATAAAGCAGGTTTTGGTGAATGGATGTAATTAAAGCAAAACAAAATTATTATTAAAATAATTTGCCGAATGTTTGAAACTACATATTAAAGCTGGTATGTTCGAGGATTACTTGATTCATAATTCGATATTCAAAATAAGAATCGGCTACTTTTGCATCACGGCTTTACTGTTATATTCCAAGTTAGTTAGAAAACACTTATGCCTGAATTTAAACTTTTGCTTTTCCGAACGTTGGCCGGCTGCTGATCAAAAAATTTAAGCAGATCATATTTTCTCAGGTCACATTTCACATAATAACAGATTTAATTTATTGCTAATTACGAATTAATTACTAATCACACATAGCAAATGCTAAACAACTGTGCTCAGGTTTTTAAATTTTGTGAAGTACTAACCACTAAACTTACTTCAATAATTCCAAAAGTTTGTTTCTGTTTAAACTTGAAAATGGTACATCTTTGGCGTTTTGTTAATTATTTAATTTACGTAGGACTTAGAACTGTCAATAGACTTCATCAGTTATTCTCTATTTTATTTCTGGATTTGGCGACCTGTGGGACATAAATTTCTACCGCAGATTAGACTTGTAGCATCAGCACTTCTGCAAAAAACTCCGAAACTTTCAGTCATGAAAGTGAAAAATTTAGTTTGGAGGAACTCTGGCTTTAGTATTTGTATTTTATGTATTCAAATTTAATCTATGTTCTGGTAAATTATTCAAATTTCAAACAAATTTTTGGGAAGATTAACATGTAATTGACCAGTTCTAAGAAAAGTTTGCACATTGTAACACCACTAGGTTGTTTATTAGCACTGCTCAAGTATTTAAAATCGATTTTTCCAGAACAGTATCAAATCCACAGTCTGGAAATTTTAACAAAGAACTGTTAGCAGTTAGATTTATTATTTGACTTGATGCCATCCTTTCACGAATTCTGAACGAATTATCTGATATCACAATTTGAGCAATATAATATACTTACTAAATTTTGCGTTGGATACACTAGATGGAATCTTTAATCGATTTTCTTAGTAAGTCTTCATTCCTTTCACGAGCAATACCCCACTGAATAAGGCTGTTTTTAAGCCGATTATATCTGCTTTCATCGTAAGGCGATGTGTCATAATATTCCTCTTTTAGCACTTCTTTGATGTGGCATCCATTATGCCAAAAACTTCCATCATCACATTTGCACGTGTTTTGGCATTCCAAGATGGACATGAACGGAGCATTTTCGTAGCATTTGTGGTCAGCAGCCACTTCAATGCACCCTTCGCATAGTTGGTGAATAAACTTTGGATTTCCTGTTTTCCCAACAATTCTCTCATCATCCAAATCAGTTCCATATTCGAAATTTCCTTCTGACGCTCTTTGCTTCATTACAGCAATATATTTATTCCAGAATATACTTTCATTTTTCAACGACCAGATTTCATTAGTCGAAGGTATAGTACAGAACATCCAACCCACGTCACACGGCCAATGTACTGAGGAAAAGAAAAGAAATCTAACAAGTTAAATATTTAATTTGAAATACACTTAAAGGAGCGGAATGGTAATGAAGTGAATCAATGAACTCGAACAGCGAAGCTTATACAATAACTCCAATAACATTATGATGGTAGTTTCTTGTTGTTGCCACAGCGACAATTTATATGATTCCCAGTTTCAAGTCTAATATGCAACAACCTTTCAGCTATCTCACTTTATTATTCATCAACATGGATTGTTTATAAAAGCACCAATCTTTTACGTTGATAATAATTTTGACATTCAAAGCGTATTTAATGTCAACTCTACCGTGAAGTGTAGCTTCAAAAATAGGGCCCTTCAATACGATCATTTTCTATTATCAACTCGCGTTTAAATAAAATTTCTACTCATCGCACTTAATAAAGCCACCTTGAGAATGAGATTTTCACAATTCATTTAAGCGCTGTTTTTTATTGTTTCTTAAATTTTGGAACGATTATTATTTACTTGAATTACCAGCAATTGTTCAGTTTTAATTACTATCGAAATGCCAAAGAAATTTGAATTTGATGTAGAAGTGCTTGTCAGAACCATTTGCAATAGAGGTTGTCACAAAAGGGCATTGTAGGAAGGATGAAAAGATCAGGATTTTCCATTTCAAAGTCAAGGGTGGCGAATATAATCAATTGCCTTGAAAATCGTAGAAATCACAAGTTGGTTGGACTCAATTTCCAGAAAAAATCATCCAACAAAAGTAAGAACAAAACCCCTTATCACACAAGTTGACAAATTAACAGATAAAGAGAATCATCCGAACCAAAATCAATTATCAAAAAAATTCAAGATCGCTCACTCACAATAGAAAAGCAAAAAGTTTGGCCAGGGTTTGGAAAGTCCTTCAAGGGGAATGGAATGGAATCACCGTTCAAATCGTGAAAAAGGTGTTTGATAAATGAAATAGAGGTTGCGACTTGTTGATAAGATGGGTGGAGGTCACATTGAGCAAACTAAAAAATTCATCGTCGCAAAATTCACTTCTAAATTTTGGTTAGTAAAATAGCTTTATTAAGTGGGATAACCTTACGATAAATTTAGTCCTATCATCAATAAGGTGTCTACATTTCTTTCCAAATTATGGTTTACTGACATCATTAGTGAAACGTCTATATTTTGCTGGTTCTATAATTTTGTCACGTCACATCACAGTGTAAGTATATTTATCTGTAGTCCATGCCAAATCGTTGGTTTGTGCAAATCACAAAATACTTGTTGCATTTGGTGCCATCATAAGTAGCTTTTTTCCATTTGTAGCGTAATATCTATATCGGCAACCAAAAATTTGTAGCCGAATTGACAGAGTTAATAAGTCTCATATCAGCATGCTTGCCGATTGACTATGAATTTAATTTATTTTGTATCACACCAGCAATGATATAAAGTTTCATTATGACTAAATTTACTTATGCTTAAAAATAAATAATGGTATAAGGCTTTAGCTAATTATGGAAGATTCTAATAGAAGTTTGCACTGTAGAGTATTGAAACCAGCTTTGGGTGGCCCGACGACACAATTACCAATTGTATTCTCCAGGTTTAAGCTAATTCTAAGTGTCACCATATGCCTGTGCCTACGTTTCTTTCCATTCCATTCCATTATTTTGCGTCAGGTTTACCTCGTTAATTAAGCGAAAGTTTTTACAAAATAAATCCCCTAACTGATTTTATCAATACATCGGCAAACTGAAATGAAACAAAGCAGCAGTAGATCCAACAGTAGAACCACCAGTAAACTAATATATATCATGAAGATTAGATTACTGAGATATGCTTGAATCTAAGACCTTGGTTAATAAAGGTCATGTTTGAGATATATACAGTTGATAGCACAGGCATCAACAGTTTTTCGGTAAGACATCAACCGATACTAACTGAGGTACCAGCCAGGCTTAGCTTAGGTACAAATTTATGGTTTCTGTCCCACCAACCGATGAAGGTTGAAGTACCAACAGTGAATAACTGAGACATCAACTATTGACAGCTGAGGTATCAATCGATGATAGCAAAAGCATGAGTTGGCCTTGATACACATCGTTGTTTGCTGTGGCATTGTTTATTGGTTGCAAAAATCACTTGATATGCAAGTCATCAACTATTGTGTTTGTAGCTGATATGCCCACCGCTGTTGCTAACGTCCAAGATATATGATAAGTATCAAACTTTTGTAAAGGAGATATGTACTCTAGGCAAATGAGGTACCAAAAATTGCTTGGTGCAGAAATATTCACCCGTATATGAGCTATCAATCAGTGGAAGCTAAAGTAACGGTAGTAAATAACTTCAATATTTCTAGCTTTAGAGTTTTCTGACTTCTACTAAAAGTAGCTTAAACCAAATGGAATTTATGTATTCCTAGTTATAGAAACAATTGATGTGCAATTTGGCTAGAACTATTGGTATGAAGTGAACGAATGCACACCCAATCTTGAAGCTATAAAATTAATTTAATCAAAACCTATTGTAGACGGTTATTTAAACCGTAAAATTGGTGATGCATCCATACACCATTCATGGTCTTGGAAACAATCCCCTTGTGCCCATTCTAAGCAAAACAACATGAATGCATTTAGGCACTTAGAGCAAGCAAAATATTTATAACCAATACCATTTCACAAACTCTTGTGTACAAATGGAAACGGAAGCAAAGTTAGTAATGCGCTTCTGGATAGTGTATGGGTAAACATAATAAATCTTAATTTCTATTAAATTGACTCACGTGTGCAATCCGGATTATCAAAGTTTACTGAACCCCAGCATACATATCTCAGAATACTTAAAAACGTCAAGGAGATAACCAGTTTCATTATCTGTAACATAACAATAATTAATCCTTAATATTTCAGCCCAACGGTTCTGAAAGATCGATGCCTTTCCATCTAGAATGAAATTTATCCAATAACACCTTCCGATCATAGAAAAAGAAAAAAGTGTTTATAATAATAACACAATGAAACTGCAAATAATCTGCGCTAAGTGAAATGAATTTGTGCATTAAAAACAGTACTTTTTATGAAACCCTACGACTCATCATAATAGGGTGTAATCAATAAAAATGTAACTGTTTTATTCGGTTTGCAACAATAATAAACAGTTGTGAAATTCACATTTCTATAAGTAAGTATTTTTTTTGTTTTTCCACGAATAGAATGAGTCACTAAAATTACTTAAATATATGGATGGTCTTTCTGGTTTAAGCTGGAATTTTTTTCAGAATGCTAACTCCTAATAACATCTGTGCATACCAGGGAGTTTCAATAAGATATTTTTGAAAAACGCAACTGTTTTAATTTACGTCAATTGCTAATATGTTGAGAAGATCAAACACCGAATCTGATTTGGTGAAGCATTCAAATGTTAAAATTAGTTTGGTGTGTCATTAATGTAGAAATTTAGCTTCAAATATAACCAAGTAAAGCAAGATTACATTGACTTACTATTGGTGCAGCTTACAGTGATGTGTGCGTCTTTTACTTATTTCTACTTGCAGTGTTAGCCATTGTCTATTGAACATTACTAAGTAATCAAATGAAAGGTTTATTTACATTCTTGTTACTAAGAAGGAAATAAAATTTACGATGAGACGTGTGTGGGAAGTAGGTTAATTTTAATTAAGTAATAAACCACAACTATGGAAAGACACAGCATTTCAGAAGCAGGAAACAGCCTCTGAATTTGAATAATATTTGATAAACAAATAAAAGCAAAATTTTCTCCCGATTGCTTACCAAATTCAGGAAAATTCATTGTATATTAAAATTAATCTCATTTCATTATTTTATTACAATTCTGTAATGAAAAATTTGAAATTGTCAGGATGCAATCATAAGTATAATGGCAACATGAAATTTTAAATCTAGTAATAGGATACTAAATAAAATTTCAATTTTAAATTGTACTTTTGCATTGACACATATGGTGCCAATACGGATACTAGAAGTTTTCGGGTGCCCAATGTCACCATAATGTCCATATTGTTCTGTCCAATGTTCCATATTGTCGTGATAGTTTAGAGTAACGAGTTTGATGGACTACATATTAATAAAAGTATAGTTATACACTTACAGAATAAACGATCACGTGTGGAATGCATCATTAATAATCACCCGCAAAAGGTTAAATAAATTCAATGAATTTTATTTACAATTTCATCTAAGATGCAACGTGTAGTATATCTACCAGAAAATTTATTTCCAGAGGCAACTTTCCGAAGCACATTTGACTCAATACCCACTATATCACAATATTTGTTGCAATATATTTCTTTAAGTAATGAAACTTTTACTGAGGGAAGACTTGATACAGTTTTTCTGTGTCAATTATTCATGAAGAAACGAGCTGTTAAGGAACAATACACGTGAATTGACCAAAAGTGAATTAAAGCAAAAAAAACTTACAGTAACTAAGCTTAAGAGGAATAGGCACGCTCTTAAGTCATTCATAACAGAAATTGTCAATGTGGTCTAGTGTCACAACTGAGTCACTGGAGGGGTAAAAGGGCCAGAAAATTTATTTTATTTTACAACAATAAGCCGAGGTTGGTTTAAGTACGTGTTAGTGATATTACTTCTAGTGACCTCATTTTGATACTAGACGAATTTCACAATTTCTATTATGAATGACACTAGATGGTGCCATTTATCTGAATCAGAAACTCGGACATACGAGCGTGCCAATTTCTCTTTAGTTAAATTAAAAAGGAGGCTCTGTAGTTCCAAATATTTTTTTAATTAATTGGAGAAAAATTATTGCCATCAAAAATATTTTCAAACATGCTTTCTTTATTCAAAATTTGAACGTCAATTTCTCTTTAGCAGGCATAAAACAAGAAGCCACAAAAAAATAGGGGGAAGAAAAAAATTTACACCAATGGCGAAAAAAAGCAAAAGAGGCAAAAAAAAAATCTGTCAAGAGTAAGAAATTCCACAACAAATCCAAATTAGTTGTAAAATAGACTTCAACGAAGAATTGTGGAAAAGAACCTCAGAAAATTTGTGTACCGAAAGCCTAATCACGCAGCATTGCCCTTTGGAAGCATCAAAACCAAACTGTTTGTCTTCACTTGATATTGTGGCGTGGTGTTGAATTGATTCTCTATAAGTTATTTTTTAATCTGGGTATGGGAAGTGAACTAATTGATTTTGTAAAAGGCCTGATGGTAATTACCAAAGTTATTGGAATGATTCCCTAAGTAACTAATTTTGGGGTACTATGGTAGATTTTGGGTAGCCCAGTATGACTCCAGTCACCAGGTTGGTGTATCCCAGAATTGGGTGTAGAAGAGCTAAGATTTAACACTTTGGCTCTCTCTCTGAGTCTAGTACCTGGTACTTGTCTATGCCTGAACTACGGGATGCTCTATTCTGAGGTAGATAGATCGGGACTCTCTGCGTGTTCTCTTGGGTGGATGGATCGGAACTCACTATTTCAGTGATGAACTGAAATAAAGACTCAATGGAGACTCTCTGCGGGTTATACTGCTCTACACAATCCGCTTATTGGAACCCTCTGCCTGTTCTCTTTGATCTACTAGCACTACGGGGATACGAGACACCAAACCCGTCCCGAACTTAGACATTCCAGTACGGACCCGTTCCGAGTACAGGAACAGAAGTACGAACTTTACCGGACTCAGGCACAGAAGTACGGACGTCAACCAAACTCAGGCACAGCAGTACGGATTTCAATCGAACTCATGCCCAGTAGTACGGACTTCAATCGAACTTAGGCACAGCAGTACGGGTTTCAACCGAAATCAGGCACAGTAGTACGGACTCAGGCTCTTCCTACAGGTTCTGGAGTCTATTACTCCTACTGGGAATGGAATCACTAATGGAAAGTTATGACCACTCCGCAAGTGTCTGAAGTTTTCTCCTGATTCTACTTACACTGCGTGAGGAACTCTTCTGGTTCAGAGGCTCTCTACCATGAAGTTCGAATCTTCTCCTGGTGCTAGTCTTTTCAGAAATTACTGTCATAGGGAACCTACTGGTTACTTGACGGTGGGATGGTTCTATACCTGTTGGGGCTTATCCACCGAGATACCAAAAGTATACTTGGCTCTGGTGTCTCAGGCATCACAGAAGCAGACGACGGTTCCGTCCTCAATCTGCAAAGTTCCCCTCGGACCCGCGATGCCAGGAGTACTAGAGACCGATTACTGTAAAGGGATGCAGTGTTGTGCTTCGAGAAGATCCGAAGATTTGTGTTGCTAAGGATGGAGGTTGCCACGCCGGACTTGGGCGACCCGATTGAGATCCTCCGACATTATACACTTACTGTTATAGGGAAGAGGGAGAACTGAAGTTTCTCTACTCTCTGGATCCACTCATTGACTCTCCGGGTTGACCGGACAAAACTTCAGACATTAATTATTTGCTACGTTCACAGAAACTGGTCGAACGTTGGTAATATCCGATTTATTTGCAAAAGAGTTATTGCTTTTTACATTACTTTTATAAGACAAGACACTTACAATTAAATTTCCAAAACAATAGCAAGTTTTCCTTTTAACTGTACAACGTTCAGCATTCGACTAAACCCCTCCTCTCTCGAGACACAGAAAAAGATTAGTTTTATTTGTTAAGCAAATTTATGTCATAGGAAAACCATGCTTTCTATTTCATGAGCTGTGTTTATTCTTTTAGTCGTCAACTCATTTTGACTTCTGACTTTTGCCACAATATTATCTCAGTTCCTTCTGTCGACATTAGTTTAGTACAATTTGATTACATAAAACTCTGACCCGTCAACAATTATTGCGACAACACAAACCTTATCTTTCTTATTGCCTCAGTTGGCTTCACTTTAGTTCCAGGTACTTAACAAGGCGTTGCGAAGTAAAGATCCCCGACAAGTCAGCCCTCCAGGCAAAAAACGATGTGGCAAATTTGTAACGTTCTGTTACGCGTCTTTCAAAATTATCAAACTACCATTCATGGGAAACGGATGGCCGACTACAACATGATATACCAATACCGTGGATATTTCTCTGGTCTGAAGTGCTTTCGTAAAAACAAGTCAACTAAGTTCTAATGTCTACTATCCAGACACTGCTCACGATTCTTTTTCGAATATAAACAGGGGACATTTCAAACGAAAGCTAATTGTAGCAGGACCAAAAACTTTTGAAGTGCAAAGAAATATTAAGACAATAGTATTTTAGTTATCAACATAGATTCCCTTAGGACTGAACATTGGTATTTCGTTCACTCGAAGCCATGCGGCAATCTGTCTAGACTCGGACACAGACAAGACATTCAACTTTAGCATCGTAGACGCTACTCTATATCTGAGAGCTCACACGATCAGTAATCCAATTATTGCAAAACATCAGCAAAGTACGATTTGCCTGAATCCAGAATGCAGGAACCTCGGATTAATGCGATATGCAAAGTACGTATAAATGAAACATGTACTAATGCAACTCTTTGTCTTCCCCTCAGGTTACCACTGTGTTCTTTGGACTCATCAACAACCTTCATTTTTTGATTGATTGGTACAGCCTCCCGAAGCTTACTCCTTCCAGGAATGTTAGAAAAGATTCACAAAATTACAAGAATGGAACACTTTTTCTGTCCAGCCCGACGGCACGGACACTCGTGGAATTTATTGCCTAAAAGTATTTGGTCAACATTTGTTAGGAAAACGCATTGAAAAGCAATCAGTGAGTTTTATTTGGTTGATTTGACAAAAAAGATTGTATATGAATTTTAACGTTCACTTCATTTAATGTTTACCCAATAGAATTACTAAAAAATGTTAAGAGTTTACCAAAGTCAAAATGGGAGTTGGCTTTTTGAAATTACAAGATGCTAGCTTCCATTCGACACAATGTTGCTGTTATATTTATTCTAACTCATTTTAGAATTCCAATGACAAATTGTATGTAGGCCGAAAATTGAAATGTCTACTATTTTACTGATTTGCTAGATTGGGTCAGCATCTGATCCAGATTTACACATGTGAGTTTAAGCTATTGAAATTCAGAATGAAGTTAATTTTGTTATTTTCTTAGATGTACAAATTTAATCAGGATTATAAATTGGTTTAAATTTGATTAACGTAATTTACAGGCAACTATAGCTAACATCAAAATATTTCGTTTCCGATTTACCATCCATACTTATGAACCCCAATCTGCCTCCGCTAAAAGCAAAATTTCTCTTCACAATACTAAATAATAGAACTTTTGATGCATCTCCAACAAACACCGAAATTGTTCCTTCCCAAACGTCATGAGTAATCATCCAATATAACACCTTAGGTTCTTTCAAAGCAGCAAAATTGGACTGGTGAAGAATATTAAACTGTAAAAAGGTCAATTTTGTTATCATTAGTTTATTCAAATTTTATTCAATCATGAATTATTCCTACTGCAAAATTATTAAAATTATAACGTTAGGAAATTTCATCCCCAAAATATTCCAATACCAAGCAATTCTCATCAGTCTATTCCATTTGAATTCCCGACCTCAGGGAGTAACATACTGGGTGAGATGAAGTGTGAAGAACATTTTTAAAATCAATAACTTTGGACAGGGTGGAAAAATGATGAGACACGTTACTTCATTTTGAAATCATATATCTAGACGGAATCCTTGAAATTTTGTCTCTATAAGACAACGGTAACTAAGGAAAATTTTAGGTCAAAAGCTAAAACAGATTTTTACCATTAGGTTGACGTGAGAGGTTTTTCATCCATTTTTTAATTGTCTGTAGCAACAAAACTCTTAAGCCGTAATCATACGTCAATTTCTACGCTAAGTATCGTAATATCCAAATGAAACCATCATTAGAGTTTCCAATATCAGGAACACTTGAAACAAATGAAAAGTCAATGCTTTATCATTGAGTCAACGAACTATGGTATCGAAATTTTGTGATAATTATTGTCAAAATCTTTTCCTTCCCAACGAATTTGGAGCCCCACGAATTCCGTAACTAAAAATAAACATTCTTAAAACTGAATCATAAATCACGTCAAGTGAATCCAAATCAAGTGATTGGTTGGTCACAAAGTTTTGGTATCATGGATGTGTGAGACAAAGATGAGTAGCTTGTGTATTTCTTCACAGTAGAGTTTTAACTCATACTTGTCATTATCTCTAGGGATCAAAACCTCGCTTGGCTACTGTGAGAGTACGAGTTTCCTCACATCTAACCACCGGGCGATACAGAATCCTTTTCACAAAAGCCCCATCCCAATAACACAGGAACCCAGTGCTCATTTTCAACAGCCTACTGTATCCTATAACCCAGTACCCCTAAACTTAATTTTCTACGGATTCGGCAAATATTTGGCAAATGGCGGAAATTCGAAAACCCAGATTATTAACAACTAAAGAGATAACCTAACTAACGGAGTGAAAACCCTGGAAGACTTTGAAAAAGTTTCTGGTTCGGGGAGACTCGAACCGGGATTCTGCTCGCCATCTTATGTGAGACAATAAGTAGAGTAGCCTGTGTATTTCTGCACTGGACCATAGGTCTACTTATTTCACAAGAGAATTTTAACTCATACTTGTCATTGTCTCTGGGGATCAAAGCCTCGCTTGGCTACTGTCAAAGTACGAGTCTCCTCACATCTAACTACCGGGCATTACAGAATCCTTCCCACATATTTTATTCACTCAAACTTAACCTAGAAACGGAAGAAAGACGAACCAACAAAAATGCAACTGCAGTAAATCTGCAGCGCCTCACTAAACTACACAGAAGCGTATGGATTTTTACTTAAGGAAAATCCATCCACTACTGTGTGAGACCGAGACTGAGTAGGACACATAGATTTAGTCACTAGAGATTATAGATTCAATTATATTGGTAAGAATTGGTTGTCAAGAGAAAATCGAAAAATTTTTGCTCCCGATATTTTGATTTTTTCGAGCTGCTTTGGACCTTTCATTGTCATTTTTGGATCTGGAGTGCCCTGGACGAGATAGATTTTCTTCTAAATCTCATCGAATCTCCCTCTTTTGGACCGTCATCTCTTCAGGCAGTTGACTCTTAGTCCAGGTACTTCATCTTTCTCCAAAGGAAAATTTCAATTGGAATTCAAAGTTTGTTATTACCAAAACAACTCTAATATCTCATTCGTCCACCTGGCAACATTCAAACTTTCAAAGCTAAGTTTCTTATTATTACTTAGTATATGCTGGGTCTACCTCACCTTTTCCAGTGTTGTCTCTTTTGAGATACTATCACCAGTATTTATATATCTAGGACAATCAATCTACTCCNGAAAGGGTCTTAGGGTGAACAAAAATAGATTTTAGCCCCAGGGCTGACGCATTTACCCTGCTGTACTATCCACTCTATCACTGTTTATTTAAGCAAATACATTGATATATGTGTTGAATGATCTCAATCAATCATTCTGCATTTTTCTCGGGTGGACAATCATGGAAAAGCAACTATGGCTTCGATATCGATTAGTATACTAATTATTTATAAAATACTATTATATTATATTATTCATATATATTTATTATACGANTTTCAGTATATGATAAGATCCGAGCTACTACGAAATCCAAATTTTGCATAAAGAAACATCAAAGATACTATCACACCTCCCTTTTATATCTAGGACTCCTGCAACCATACTTTCCTTTGACTCTAAATAATCAAAATGAAACAATCTTCTCTTGGATCATCCAGTACCAGAACACTAACCATCCCTGCTAGAACATCAAATAGAACTCTATCACGAAATCAAAAAAAGGCAGCTAAAATAGGTGAAAAGCATTATATTGGCTCAGAAAACATTGAAAAGTCAATCAATTCACAACCCTCTATCCAAGTCCAACACGACCAAACCGAACACAACGAAACTTTCCATACCGTAGACTCCCTCACATCTCTCTCAGTCCCATCACAAATCCTTCCTAATTCTCAAATCTTTCTACGGGAACAAGGTATGATCTGGCTAAATTTNCCTAATTCTCAAATCTTTCTACGGGAACAAGGTATGATCTGGTTAAATTCAACTCTCGAAACTAACCTCGATGATTCAATTTCGAAGAAAAAGTTATGGGAAAGATTCGAATCCCATAGAATATCCTCAAATCTAAAAGCAATAACCCAAGCGACCTTTAATAATTGGATCAAGATCTGCTTAACCCTAGCACATTCGAAGCGAGGCCCAAGCGGCCTAAATGGTCCTCATCTCAACGGGGTTAAATGGAAAGAAGANTTTAATTTTATTATGGTTCTATTTTTAATTATTATTAATTTATTTAAAAAGATTACAATTAAATTAATAATTTTTATTATATTACACTTACTACTTTTCTTAGTAAGATAAAGTGGATACGTTATCCAAGCTTTTGCAATACCAAAAACACTACAGGAATAATTAAATTTTAGTATCAAAAGTCGCTGATATTGTCATGATTCAATCATAAAAGAACTACTTTTTCAATTTCAATCAATTGAGTGGCAACATTGTTGGACACTCAAAGCTCTAGTTTTGTTTCATTTGGTTATTGGAATTCGAATTAATTGAAGCGTGATTGCAGTTTAAGAATTTTTTGATAAGAATTGTTTAGTAAAATATATGAAAATCCTTTTTGACATTTGATTCAAGATTGGGCTTAGTTACCCTTATCCTAAAGAGCCATGAGAATTCAAGAGCTCATATGTGTTCAAAATTAACACTAATAATAGCTATATTCGTCTTAACTATAAAATTGAAACTCACCTGAGTTGTATCTGACTGTGAGAATGACCGGATTGGTGTTGGGATATATACGCCTGGGATTTGTGCAATAAAATCACCCTTTAGCTCAATGGCTTCACTGTCGTTATTCTTCACGAGTGCTATGTAGATGCCATCAGTTCTTGCAAGAACCATATAGAATGATGACTTGTTTTGGTATCTAAACAACATATGATCATTATCTACATATTTTTTCAGATGTAGATTTGTATTCTAATTATCATATTTACGTAGTTATTGGATGTATTTGAATGTATTTGTTTGATATGAATTGCTTTGTTGTATTATCTATACAACATATATATAATCATTGTCTATATTTTTGAAGATGTACAAGTGTTACTCTAATTATTATATTTACATTGTTGTTGAATGCATAAAATGGCTATTGCTAGCATTGTATTAAAATTATAAATTTTCAGGCTACAAGAACCTAACAAATGATTGAAGCAGTTTCATTATGCACGTTTTTCCAACATCTTTGAACTCCTCGTTTCTTTCGTTCCATTTGTAAAATTTAGATTATTCATACGATTAATCCAATAAGGATTGACAAACATAAGTGCAAAGTAAAGATTTGATAATTATGACACAATTATAAACTTGTTAGGACATGAACATTAATTCTAAATAAATAAAGCAGTTTAGCAAAACATAGCGAGTCAAATATTACAAGCTATATTTAGAAGTTATGATTACTAAAGTTAAGGTTAAAGTGGATCACTAGGGGGATACCAATAGCTTGCATGGATTTGCGTGAGATTGTAAAGTTCCTCTTTTACACAATTTCACGTAGGAGAGGAACTTTACACAATCTCACACAAATCCACGCAAGCTATTGGTATTCTCCTACTGTAGTCTGGAATCACTAGGGGTCTACCAATAGCTTGCGTGGATTTGCGTGAGATTGTGTAAAGTTCCTCTTTTACACAATTTCACGTCAAAGAGGAACTTTACACAATCTCACGCAAATCCACGCAAGCTATTTGTAGACCCCTACTGTTTCCATACTGCAAACGTTACGATCGGGAAATTTGTTATCAAAGTAACCATACTACTTGCTAAAATACAGCGAATTGGTAAGCAAGTAAACAAGTCAATTACGTTACTTGCAGTTTAGTTATCTGCGAGAGAAATCGTTGTTTAGTGATTCAAGTTTCTCCGAGTGAGGAATTCTTGCAAATGTTCTAAATATTTATTAAAACTAAATTCTGTCAAAGCAACTAATGAACATGTTTGTGTACATGAAAAAAATATAACCACAAATCCCTATCATTTCAATTTAGGTTTCGTAGATAATTGATTTTATAATTGATTCGATTCATTGTGTGCTAAGGGTTCAAATGTCAACTGTAATGGCTAATTATTGAACAGGTTTACCCAAAAACAATTCCAAAATGCTCTTGTTTGTCCTTCGTAAAAGGCATCATTTTTGCGTAGCCTTGAATTTCCATAGAGCCAACTGGTTCCGACACTAAAATGTAAGAATAACTTTAAGGTGATAATTCCATTAGATATATCACATTAAATTCATTTTGTATTAATTCCAGCGCAAAAGCTTTTCGTCGCCTGTTGTCTCTGAAAACAATAACTAATCGTCACTTTTAATATATAGAATTCGAATTGTCCGTTTAAGTTCATTAGGAAATTTGAGATACTAACTCCGTGTGTACAATTTCTGCTTACTTTTGGGTCAATTAATCTATACTTGAGATGGAAAAAATAAAACTTCCTAATTAGGTTTTGAAAACACTACTACATCGGTATGGTTACGTCATTGTGATATGGATAACTTGGTTTCTGTCACTTAAAAAAAAGTAGTTTTAAGTGTTGATTTAACATATGTCAAAATTTTACTCTGACAGGTACTCAAACGGCATAGTAAATCGTTTAAATATGGATGCCTAATATGGGCCACTAATACAGCTGAATGAGCGACAAAAGGCTGATCAACCTATAGGTTTCATTTGACAACATAGAAATTTTGCAAACTCGCCTTAATTTATATCACTAATTGATCACTGTTGCAAAGTCACAAGTAATAAATTTTATTACCAATTGCAATATTAATTGCATCATCTTTTTCAGTTGGAATAGATGTTATACTGTTGCTTCCCTGTATTAACCATCGTGTACTTTTCGTACTAGATTCACCGTTTCGGATGTAGTATGCTGCACTAGAATTAAAAATGAATAAGTAATATCTTATAATATATTCACAAAACAACGGAAAGTTACACACCTCAATAAGAAAGAATAATCATAAAACATGGGTCATACTTAGCCCCAAAATTAATTGTATGAAACAAAAATAAACTTCTTGTTTATTTTCTCGATCGTTGCGTTGTATTAAATTATAAAACATATTCGCAACCGTAAACCCAATTTACTATGCGAAAAAGTTCACAAGTTAGCAACAATTTGGACATTTTCTTGTGGAAGATTCATTAATGAAACCACTTATTTAATGATACATTTATTTCATAGAAGATAAATTATACACTACATCCAAAATCAATTAGGTCACTACCACAATTTCCAATATCTCGCTTGTTTGTAAACGAATGAAGTTCAAATTTTTACTACTTACTCTCAATTTTATTAGCAACAAGTTTGAAAAATTCCAACTTTGTAAATAGTAAAGTAACAAAACATGGTCATGCAATCTAAAACAATCGAAGTGAAAGCATCCAAAATTAATAAGGTCGCCCGCTTATTTATAAGGAAAGTCAAAAAATAATCAGCTTAAGTTGGCTTTTAATAATTATAACTAGTTGATAGAACCCCTTTTGTTAAGTATTGTATCATAAACGCGCTTTGGCATTGACATTGAGAGGTTTTGAAGAGGTGAAAGTGAGACTTTCTCCCAAGCATCTTCCACTGCGTTTTTAAGTGAGTCTAGCGTCTCATACTGCTTCCCACCAGCATATACTTGACGATTAAGGTAGCCGCATAGGTTTTCGATAGGATTTAAGTCCGGCAAATATGGAAAGCATAATGTTGCGCCGGAGAATGTCCATTGTAGGGCGAGCGGTGTGGCATCTTGCACCATCTTGCACTGTCTTGCATATATGTGCCGCAGAATATATGATTCTGGTATTCTACTGCGTCTTGACTTGGGGTAGTGAAGGCAAGAGCTGAAGTTCCATAGTAGCTAAACGCACTCCATATGAACCTCCCCCGCTATGCCGTTTCGAAAATATTCGCTCTTCTTTACGTAGATCATGTCAATAATTTCGAAAACCATCAGGCCCGCCCTGGTTCCATTTTTTCTCATCGCTACAGATCAAGTTTCGCCATTTATCAACAAAGCCGATGGCTTCTTTTGCCTAAGCCAATCTCCTCAGTTGTGGACCTTGGTGAGGTAAGGTTTTTTGATCAACTTCTTCGCTTTTATATGCGCCAATTCTTGTACTATGTTCAAAAGTGTTTGTTCAAAAACGTCAAGTTGTAGATTATGCTTCACCATCGCGAGTGTTGTTGATTTATTTCTGATTTCTCTAAGAATTAGTCTTTTTGTGGTCGGAGAAAGTTTTAATTTGGGTGTCGGTTTTCTCTTGGGTGTTGATTTCCTCTTATTTTTTATGTAAGTTTGGATGCAATAAAGTGATCTGCCAACTGGTTTAACAGTTTGCCGCATAGATTGTCCTTATTTGATAAGAATTTCGATTTGACATTTCTCGAAGTAAGCAAGATTCCCATTCTGCTTTTCCAATTTTGCCAGAATGAATGTGATTTTTGTTAAAATAATTATCAAATCTACAACGTTAAGTGTCTAATACTCGTTTAATTATATATTCGTAGTTACTCATCTGTGTTGATTAAAAATTAACTGGATGATGACGCTGAAAACTAAACGGATCTTATTGATTTTGGATGCTTTCTCCCGTTCCTATCTCATACTTTGCGCGCGCGTTCGGCTTTGTTATTTTTTACAAAATTGAGACTTTGCATTCTAACTTGGTAATAGGTTCAACAATAACTGGTAAAAATCTAGACTTCATTTGTTTACAAACACGAGATTTTGGAAATTGTGGTAGTAACCTAATTGATTTTGGATGCAGTGTATGACGTATATGTATGGTTTCAACAAATCACAGTTCTACAAAAATTATTGTATGAGCCGGAAGTTGCTTCTGGCGCAATGACAGCTGGAGAAAATTGTTTGCGAATTGCTTTTCAGTAAACAAACGTTTGGAATGCAAATAATGTCTGGAGAATAGGAGAACGAAATTTAGTGTTTTTTTATTACAAATTTACAGCGTACCTTCGAAGGATACATCAAGTAGCCTATATGTTTGTCTGTCTCACAAAACCACAAATTGGTTATTGTTTACAACCATTACTAAAATATGCTTCGTATATACAACTGTTGCATTTTTCGATAATTACATACTGTTGAAGGCATTATATAGACAATCTAACATTTCATTCAAACAAACATCAATACATGTTTTAAAGTCATCCCTAGTGTTATTTGTACATTTGCAAACAAAAGACCTTCTTTTCTACTAATTGTGTAATCATTGATTCCAAACAAACTTTGAATTAATTCTGTGATAAGCGAGACAGATCGTGACGTTGAGGCTATAGTTAGAGAACAAAGTATCTTTGGTTTTATTCACTTGGATTATGTATGCTAAGTTAAGTGCGAGATTGCAAAATATTATAAAAAGTGTGTTTTGAAGTGTATACATTCAACTGAATAATACGGTGATATGTTAGATAGCGCCATTCGCAATTTCTAGCCGAACTGCGAGCTGCAAAATTCAATAATTATAACCTCAACTATTTCCTGTCGCGAACGCGGTAAATGTTTTAAACAACCTCAAATGTTACCATTCCGTAGAATTCTAATCTGCTGTATTGAAAATGTCTTAACAACATTTATATGAATTCTGTTAAGAGCTTGTTTAACGATGTTTGTTTTGGCTGTACTTATGAGCTAGTTTCTTATAACCTGAAAATACTTTAGGCTTACTTACCGTATCGAACCCAAAGTTTATATACTTACTTAAAATTGACAGAAGCAATTCTCGGGTGATTCTGACAAACATCTTTTTTGTTGGCTACTCCATCGCTGTCGTCATCTGCATCGCAACTTGCAAAGTTTGTATATGGACATTCGTCTATACTGTTCGCAATATTATCTCCGTCAATATCTGAGTCGCACTCGTCCCCTATATGGTCCTCGTCAATATCATTTTGATCAGGGTTAGGAAAATTTGCACAATTGTCCTCTGAATTTAAAATCCCATCACTGCAACCGAGACAAAAATAAACATTAGTCGCAAGAAGGGAATTTTGCAACAATTTAAAAATATTTATTACATTTTTGTATTCTACTTGTAGCCTAAAGTAGAATGTTTACTACCTTCAAAATTGAATTTCTAAATCTGTAGAATTTTTTTCCTATTCAGCGGTTGAATGTAACTTCCTTACAAAATTACAACTTGTTCACCTCGCTCATTGAAACACCTAATGCTACGGCAGTGCTGTTGCTGAAGTATTTGAATTTGAGGATGCACATCGTGTTTTAAAATGAGGTACCGCTTTTTGGTTACTGAATGTTAGGATCAAACTATGTTGTTATTAGTACATTTTAAAGGTCAAATAATACAAGGAATTTTGTACACCATGTCCACGGATAGTGACAACCACTTATATGGTCAACAAACGAAGTGAAAAGAACTTAATTTAACATAACGATTGCTGGAATTTAAAGTCATCGTCAGTTGAATAAATCTTCGATTAACCATTCTAGCCTTAGTCTATCAATCCTGAAATGGTTACTAAACTTCCTTCTAATCTTTCAACTTTATAAAAAGACATGAAATTTGGGTTGGTGCACCAATATATTTAATTTTCAATTTCAAACCCCGGTATCTCATTTCAAAACACCATCTACGTGTTCCGCATGGCTCAGCTTTTGGCATGAGCCAGAGCCACTGGCTCAATGAGCCATAGCTTAATGAGCCATGGCTCATGGCTCACCCGAGCGGTGAGCCAGCTCATGACCCATGGCTCTGGCTCCTCACTTTTGTTGAGCTGGCTCATGAGCCAGAGCCATGGCTCAATGAGCCAGAGCCATGGCTCAATGAGCAATCTCAATCAACATAAAAAAAAAATTTTTTTTTCCGTTAATATTAACATTTTGCTAAAAGTAAGAATGACCTAGTGAGAATAAGCCAACACAAATCATAATTATGAACTGGCTAAAGGCAAATTGACTTTCAGTGACCTAAAATTCCGAAAATTAAAAAAAAAAGTGATGATTTGGAAGTAAAAAATGAAAATTAGGGAAAAAGTGGAAAAATTTAAGGAAAAAGTTGAGCCTTTTAGCCATGGCTTACAAGTTTCCATGAGCTAGCTCATGAGCCATGGCTCTGGCTCAAAATTACTACATGAGCCAGAGCCATGCACTGGCTCTAGCTCAGAAATTTTTGTGCTCCAGCTCGAGCCAGAGCCAGAGCCAGAGCCAGAGCCATTGAGCCAGCTCATGAGCCAGAGCCATGGGGAACACTAATCTACATCAAAAAAATTTTACGAAAAATTCACCCCGTTATCTGTTCAATATTCCTAACGCGGCTTAGGTCGGCAACAATTTTCTATCGAAATTCTTCCTGAATTCTGAAAGTTGAAGACTATTCCCGTCAGATGCTTCTTGATTATGTTTTTCTCTAGTATCGCTATTATATTTATTTTGATTTGATGTTGATTTTGTAAGAGTTGAGGTAATGCTGGCAATTTTTCTAGCCGCGAAGGCAATGACACATACAATATCACGTCCATAAAATAGATAAACTTTCAAATTCCAAAAATTTGATTTTAAAATATTTTTATTATTTTCTTTGGTGTCTAGTCACCAATAGAAAATATTTATATTAACTAGGAGCAAGAGTCAAACAATAATAAATTTTATTGCATGTATGATATCCGGAGACAAAAATATTCCGTTCCTCTGCCAAAAAAGATTGACAATTATAAAGTATTTGAATAACGTTTATCAACCCATTTCCGTTAAAAAAAAAACAATTTTTGACGCAGTTGGTATGAAATAAGGTATTGGTGTCGGCAAATATCGCTCTGTAAACCAACTGATGTAAGAACAAAACAGGTATAAGACGGAAATTTACATCTCAAGTTTGCGCCAAATGAAAATTTTATAAGCAAATACATTCGGAATCTCAACATTATACTTTAATCTTCTTTTGAGCCATTTGCTCGTGATTTATATGAAAAATTCTCTCATGAATTTTTGTAGAAACTTTTGATACTTTAATTCTTCAATCTTCAAAGATTTCAATTTCTTATATAAAGAAAGAAAAGCAACAAAATTCTTAATTGTTATCGGACATAAGCAAAATAACTGACCTGTCGAGATTTGGAAACCATAACAATTTGATTCGTGATTAGAAATAAGATAGCTGCGCTGGTTAGTGAGAATCTCATGTTAACGTCAATTGAGTGGACACGTTTATTCTGAGCAATCTTTACTAGAAAAAATGCGAGAGTTTCCTATGGTCCACCGGAGAACTAAGCGAGGTTTCCTGAAAGGTTCGCATTTTAGTGAGAGTTCTGGTAAATAGTCACTCATAAAATGATACATAGTGATAGTATGTTTTGAAATTTTTTACAGAACATTGTATTTTCTAAATTTACAACTGATTTGAATGATGTAAAATGATGCAATTTCATACTTTTAAAAATTTTTGTAATAGAAGTAGTTTGAAAAAATCGGAAATTGAATTATATTTTCAGCCGATTTAATAAACAAGAATTGCAATCTCATCGAAAACTTAAGGACTGAAGATCAGGATGAAGACTTAAATCTGTCATAAAGTGGAGAATTTTGAGGTTTTAATTAGTTATGTTGATCTAAACCTAGTGATGAATTGATTTACTTTAAGCAAGTTTGACAAGAAGTTGTTTGTAAAAAGTATTTTGTTTCTTGAATATTGAATCGAGTCACGTAGAATGGCTCAGTGACGATGTTGTTCAATATTTGTTGAACCATGGGCTACCATTTGCTGATGAATAAATCCTGGCCACTTTATTGCTTTGGGCTAGGTTTTGGGGACAAAAAACTACGACTTATATGCGCCTCCTTATCACCTGATTATTCTCTTCCAGACATGTGATAGACGGAAAAAAGAATGGAAGGCAAGTCAATGATAATGACACCTATTTACAAGTTGAAACCAAAAATACCTCCCAACAAAAGGAGAAATAGTTAAGTTGTTAGTTCTAGTTGTGGCACGAAATATCATTGGCAGCTTTACCATTAAATTGTTAAATTTTATCTCAGTTGTTTAGCGATAAAGATTAGTTGTTGGTTCACGTGTTTCCCGTATCAGGAGGATGAATTAAGTTATCATTGTCGGTGTGATGGTGATGTTTCCGTCAACGGTAATACGAAAGAAAACTGAATGAATGCTAGAAGCCCTACTGATTTCGAAGCTTGGAATAATTGAAACTGAGAGAGTGAGAGACCGGAATGCATATACAGTAATAAGGATTTGAGCGTCAGTTATTTTTTGAGTGCTTCATTGATACTGCTCTCTTTGCATTCCCTTGGCGGTGGTGTTAATTTTCTTACTCGCTGCGAAGTCAAGCTGTACCGAAACATTTATCAACATGTAAATTCTTACTTAATGCCTATATTCTTGTATTTGTATTTTCAGTGTAACAAATGTTAACCATACAACTTCCACACACTTAAACTGTGTATAGCTTGCCGCACATGGCTCTCCTGTCGCTCTTCACAGTTATATTGCTTTTGTCCCTCCTGATAATATTGCCTTTCTGCTAACTAATTTTTATCTAATCGCCGTTGCTAGTCTTGCCGCAACTACAAATTGGGTCCGACCAAATTCAGTGTATTTGAGTTTGTTAAAAGTTACTATATATTTTGCAATTAAATTCACAGAATAATCTATATACACTATCTATATAGCGGTATTCGGTACGAAAGCAATTCATTTGGGCCGGGCAAGATACGGCATTGCTCTAATCGGGAATGGCACTTTAACCATTTGATCTACCAAACCCTATCAGATTTTTCACTATATATACTATGAACTATTTCAGTGCTACAGTTCTACCACATCTACTGTGAAGAAGCGGCTTCTGAATATTATGTGAATAAATTTAGCAGCAGAATATTTCTGCCAGCTTTCATCGAGGCAATTTCCATTCTTTACAGATATATAACATGTCGGCCTAGACTTGCATCGGAAATTATATTGGACGCAAATAATACAGAGCAGATTATCCAGATAGCATCAATTCCTAGTTTTGTTGGGAGCATGGAAAATTTTGCTCAGATTAGAACTGGAAATCATGTCGGCGGTAAATAATATCACCAGCTTTTCTAAGCTGAGTACAATTTATGGTTTGGCTGATAGTTCAGAAACATGCTAAGGTCGTCATTGGTCAAAGACGTGGAGGCAAAATATACAAAAATGTTAACTACTAAGAGCAACCGCCTATTAGTTTGTTTATAATAACGGGAAAATATGATTATACTAGCATTTAGGTTTGTGGGGGAAATTTTGAGTCGTTTGTTAATTTTTTGGAAAATAGCAAGTTTTATCGGAGCAAAATAAAAGTCAATTCCATTGTTACTCTTTTCCAACGACCAAATTGATGTTCTTTAATTAATTGTATTCAACGCCGCCGATTTTTATCTCAAAAATGGCCCATGCAGAAGACTAAATTTGTCTGGCCCCATAAACGGACGCCACAACGAACAGTTGCCTAGGAATATATCCTAGGTGGATCTATCCCTGGCAATCTATTATTTCCAAATAGCGACATGGTAAATATTGTGAATACGCATAAACTCAACCGTAAAAGAATATTCGTTTTCAGCTGATACTGTGAATATGTCTCTTAAGTTAAGGCCAAATTGAAATTAGGTTGTTCGACGGATCAAGCAACAATTACGTAAAGTTAGCATCAAAGCGACGGACAACTCAATTGCACACAAAATAAAGTATAAACCTTCGTTTTTTATCGTTAATTATATGATGCTAACTATTGTCATGCTAATATTACTTCTTCAAATTCCAATATTAAATTGCTTACCGATCTCTATCACCAATTGGATTAGATTCGTCATATATGAAATCAGATACTGTGGAACAAATTATAAGCATTATGACACAAAATTTATCGAATAACAATTTACCTTTCATTGTTGCATAAGATGATGTCAAGCTTTTAGTTTCTGGATTAGGAAGGTCAGTGTAAACATCTTCAGGAAATCGTTCTGAAAATATTTTCAAGGGTATCTGTGAAATTATAAAATAATCCGCAAAAATTAAAGTGTATGAATATTGCAGCAATATCAGTTATCAGGCAGAAAGTTGTTCAGTTAAATGCTATGTCAGATTTTTTGGGTTATTTGTTACTTTAATATTTACCAGCAAGTGAAACTATGAGCACCTTTCAAGTAAATATTTCAGTTACAGAAAAATTTTCTTTTTGAAATATGTCACAGATGCCAATGCATTGTACACCATTGAGTGATTACCAAAATTACCCGAAATTTTCCATTAAGTAATGCTATAAAAACATTTTGTTTACTTTTGAACATAGAAACACGAAATGTGATTTACAGGTCAGAGCATGTTTGAAAAAAATAATAAACGGATGAATGTTTGCAACGTGAAAGGAAGATGATTAGTGTGGGAGATCGAACTACCCAGCATGAATTGGAATTTAAAGTCTTACAAGTACATGTTAGATGTTTTAGACTGTCTGATACCTGAAAGTGTTCCTTCACACAATCAAGTAACATGACATAAAATAGGTAATAATATTTTGTTGAGGACAAATTTGATATAATAGACAGATATTTATATCAGTAGAAAATTTTCTATTCCACTCAACTCTTCAGTCGAATGTAGAAATGAGACGAATGACGAATCTTCCGATATGTAAACGAGTATTTTGTTTTTCCACTCAACTCGTTGGAATGGACAAAGTGTACTAGACTTGTACAAGTTCATTTTAAATTGTCGTCCCTTCGATTTACATAGGTAGAGAATGGTCAACGCAATCTAAAACGACCTAAAGGTTGCAAATGTAATTAATTTTTTTGAAAATGCGACAAAAAATTACTAGCTAATCCTTAATCAAATATTTTTTAAAGTTTGAAGCGTCAAGGTATGATTTCATGCCTCTCTCCATATTAACACAAATTAACAACGGATTTCTGTGCTTGACTTTCTTCCAATTTCGAAATATCTTTTGAATTACACTTTACAACTGAATAAATGTAACCGAGAACTTGATTAGGAATTGTCCAGGGTCATTTTAGATTGTTGCTTCGATTGAAAAATTGAAGTGACAACAATCTAAAATGGCCTTGTAGTTGTTAGGTGTGACGAGAACAAATTTTCCAAAGTGATATGCAACTAAAAATAAGAAACCCGTCTTTAACCAATGTTTCTAGGGGTCAAGGGTCTCGACATGACTTACTACTCATGTCTCTGCCAATCATCTTCATAGATACACTTACTAATTCTGGTTAGTCCTAGTTGACTTCAGCGATACAGAAAATCTGCGCGATACAGAAAATACCGAGGTTTCATGGATGTTTATTTTACAAATTGCAGTTAACTGTCACATTTGACTTTCAAAATTATTTCAAATGGAAAATTGATTTTCAAATTTAGGGTTGTCAAAGCTCATTTTAGATTATTGTTGCTTCAATTTATTAAGCGAAGCGACAATAATCTAATGACGTTGGGGTTGTCAAGTGTGAAAGAAAATTTTCCAAAACACTTGTGGAAATAAAAGTAACTCTTAATCAACTGCTTAAAAAAATGAAGGATCACGACAGGATTAGTCTATGATCCCTATATTCTTCATCTTCACTCACATACTTACCAATTCCCGAAAGTTCTCGTTGACCTTAACGATACAGGAACTGTCCCGATAGTTCAACTAAATAATTCTATTCTAAACTGAAAATAAAACTCTGTATTAGAAGAGAAGAAAAAACTCTGTATTGTATAGCATTCGGAGCATGGGAGAAGTTGAGTTGAATACACTTTACTTTCGAAGCATGTTGAGAGTGAAAATCACTCAACAAAAAGATTCGTCAATCGAGATGGCTCCGCCTCCTGAATAGAAAAACTGAATGAAAAGAGAAAAATGCTCATATAAATATCTGCCTAATACTAACATTTCTTATTCGATGTAAATGTGAGTATAACTGCTTAATCTCTGTTTTACAATCCTAATTAACTGCGGATATACATCTGGGGTAAGGTATTTTAATCAACGTTGTGGAAAGGATTCTGTATCGCGCGGTGGTTAGATGTGAGGAGACTCGTAATCTCACTGTAGCCAAGCGTGGCTTTGATACCCAGGGTCAATAAGTATGAGTTATAAACTCTCCTGTGAGACAAGGAGACCCATGGTCCAGTGTAGAAATACACAGGCTCCTCTACTTTTTGACTCATTTCCCACATAAGATGGCGAGCAGAATCCCGGTTCGAGTCTCCCCAACCCCGAGACTTTTTCAAAGTCTTCCAGGGTTTTCACCCCGTTAGTTAGGTTAGGCTATCTCTTTAGTTATTAATAATCTGGGCGTTTGAATTTCCGCCATTTGCCGAATCCGTAGAAAATTAAGTTAGGTGTACTGGGTTAGAGGATACAGTAGGCTCTTGAGAATGAACACTGGGGACCAGTGTTATTGGGAAGGGGGGTTCTGTGGAAAGGATTCTGTATCGCCCGGTGGTTAAATGTGAGGAGACTCGTACTCTAACAGTAGCCAAGCGAGGCTTTAACCCTCAATGGCATTTACAAATTCTTGGACGTAATCATATTCACGCATTCACAAATTGTGATAAGTATTCGTATTACAATCTAATACATTAAACTAATTTTTTATTTATTTTATTGTGGTAATTAATTTTAAATATTTGCTAACAATCCCGAATAAACGTCCGGTTGTTGTAGCTATTCAAAGTCATATATAAGGACAGGAACCAATCATAACTACAAAACGACAACGTGAACCTATAGTTGTAGATATGGTGAATAAAGTTGAACAGGTTCTGGTTGTATCAACTTGCATTGTCAGTCGTACGAATTTTCAGTTAACACTACAAAGATAAACTCATTAATATATCATGGCTACGACCCAAGTAGGAAACTAAATTGCTTATAGAGGGGAGCTGACAATAATTGTCTAAACGATTAAATTATTATTCGCTGGTTTTCCCTTAACTATAATACTAAATCCAAATTTTTTTTTCTGCAAAATTCATCTGTATTAAAAGATTATTGACGATCTCACAAAAATGTTTATGGATGATATCATAGCGTTTTCTCAGACTTTGGAAGTACACTGAATACATTTAAAGAAAGTTTTTGAGAGGTTAACTTCAGCCAAGTTAACAATTAACAAAAATAAATTTCAGTTTTGTAAAAGAGAAGTCGCATATCTAGGGCATATAACAACTAGATATGGATTAATGAAAGATGAAAGGAAGGTAAATGTAATTAAATAATTTCTTAGACCTAAGACTGTAAAGGAAGTCCAAGATTTCATGGAATTGCAAATTGGTATTCTTCTTTCATAGAATATTTTGCGGCTAAGGCTGAGTCCCTTTACAGGTTGTTGAGAAAAAATGTAATACTTGAGTGGGGAAATGATAAGGAAAAGTCATTTCAGGTTTTGAAAGAAAGTATTTGTAATGTTGATTTATTACACTCACTTGATTATACAAAACCTATATCTTCAAATTGGGACGCCTCCTATATTTGGATTAGGTGCAGCACTAGTTCAAAATTTCGATGGAAAACAAAGAACTATAGTAATCATAAGTAAAATGCTTAAGGAATCTGATAAAAAGCGTCATATTTATGAGAGGGAATTGTATGCTGTAATTCGGGCTTACCATAAGCTCAGAGTATTTTTGGAAGAACAGGAATTTACTATTCAAACAGTCATCAGAGCATTGTGTTTGATGAATGGCAAATCCGAAAGAAAGTCAAAGCTTAAGACTTGGGCTTTAAAAATAAAGTCATGGAGCGCTAAGTTTATTTATAGACCAAATTTTCAGATATTCAACAAGAAGTTGAAGATCCATCAAAACCAACGTCTTTGGCTTTTCAACAAGAAGTTTGGGAGGAGGAATTGGCCGTAGTGTTGAAGGATTCAGCTCAAAACCCAGTAAAAATTTCTCTCTAAAGAAAAATTGTAAAAGTGGAACTGGAAGTTCGGCAATAAGAACTTCTAGAAATTCATACCCCGAAAGATGATGACTTGAATGCGGAGGAGGGAAAGATATTGTCAGATGAAGAAGTTCCCGTATTGTTATATGTGCTGGGACCCACTTCATTTATCATTAGATTGCACATTTTATGAGAAGAACAGAGATGAATATTGCCAGAAGCTTGAGAATTCGAACAGATGAAGCACTTCGAAGAACATCCCGAAGAAAATTAAAAAAATCGACCAATAAAACAAAGAGGGTGAACCCGGAAGAGGAACACCAACCACCACGAGGGAGAGGGATGATGGCGTAGCGACAGGAGTGGCAAGAATAATTTAATTATAAATTATTATGAACATTGCTTTGTGGCCAAGGAGACTACTCCTTGGCCTGCATCTTACTAACTTTGGGGGAGAAGGAACTAATAAAAGTTTCGTCCTAAAACCTCTTGATATTATTGAGATTAAGATTCATCGTTCCCTCTGACGATTTGTCACAGAAAGGGGAACGATGGATCCTAAACTTAGCTCGTAATACAGTTATACCAAAAAGAAAATTAAAGATCAGTTACCATCACAGGTGTATTGTAAGTTGTCAAAGTAAGTCTGTGCTTGGGAGTTCACATAAAGTCCAACTCTTCCCCCCGTAAGTGATTTGTCAATAAGGTTCTTAGTGTCAACAACCAGCTTATTTTTGTTAGAGTATATTCTGATCCTTATTAATCCAATTTGTGGACGATGTTGTACTAGAAACGTGTACTTATGATTTGTCTCATATTGGAGCCCCTTCAAAGTCCAGATTGTATGAGCCTAATGCAATAAATAAAGGAATTAGTTTCAATCAATTTCAAATAATCAACGACAACTTCATAAAAAAAATGAACCTTATTCTTTGGTAAGAAAATAGCGAGAATATGTCCGGGGTGCATATTAACTGCATGTAATAGAAAAAGTTATTGTAAACTGACGTACTAGCATAAAAGTAAAGCTACCGGCAGTTCAATGAAGAATCTTTGACGATCCAAGGGAAGTAAGAGGGGTACTCAAATAAAAACAAAATTTGATTGCGAATCCAGAAAAGGGAAACTAGCTCTCACCCATAAACGTTACAAATTAAACCCCGACGTCTATGAGTCCCGACTCATTGATACAAATAGGCAAATAATATACATTATCTGACACCAAGACTATAAAGGGTCTAAAGGAATTATATTGCATTCTTTTGCAAACCTATGATTAACAAAAACTGATACCTATAACTTTCTCTGCTGGGCTATAGAGATGCGGCAATATGAAATGGTTTAACTCCGGGCAATAAAGTAATATTGATCCATACTTTATATTTACTATTTATGAACAAATTCAATGAAGGGTGTAGCCTCCTACGCTTACTTTGAATCAACCTTACCTAAGTCTGAGTCGTATCTTTGGATGTCTTGTATACATTTTGATAACCTATCGCTTTTGCTTTCTCTATAGTTCACGTGCCAATTTATTATAGATGTTGAAATTAAAAGGAGCACTCCTTAAATATAATATAGTTACTTGATGAAATCGTGAAATTTCTCTAAATGAGATAAAATAATTCCAAGATAGCAACAACTGACTTGAAACTTTCTGTTAAATCTAGAGTCTTTAATTGTCTAAGCTTGCAAAATGTTGCCTTACACTTCGAAAACTCGCCAAAGCCAGTGGAAAATCGTCATGCATTGTTTGAATATTATTGCAAGATCCAGAAGTAGGTTAAACTCCGTTCGCCAAGACGTTTATGTACTTTCATTAGGAAGAAATTACAATTTAATTTATTTATTTGAGATCCAAGGCCAATTGATTATTTAAATTTTGTGTCATGGTTTTCCATCTAATACTTGAATTGCCTTAGTGAACAAAACTTTAGATTCCGTTAGAACTGGGTGGTTGGACTTAATGTCTCAAAAATTTCATTCACTCCAAACATGTATTTCTCTTTATCGCACCCGCTGTGGCTCATGTCGCAATGTATAGCGAATTAAATTACATTGCACAAAATTTATAACTGAATAATATTGAGGAAGATAAATTGAAACGAACTTTATGAAAAACGAATGATAGATATAACGGAGTTAAGTATTGATGAATTTTGACAAAATATAGAGTTAAAAAGCATTTCAGAGAAGCTAAAAGCTTCAGCTTATCCCAACGTCTAACAATACTACTGCTACACTACTTCCAAACATATCATTTTACAATTCACATTTACTTACTTGACCAGTAGTATTTAACCTCTGCCACAATGCAATTTTGAGAGCAAAAGAAGTTCCATTTAATCCATCTGTAGAGTTCACTATTTGTAAAGTTACTCCGGCGAATCCAAATCCCTGCCAGGTATCGTTTTGATCCCGCTGTTTCCAACTTAGAAGGTAAAATTCCCAACCGCTCTTCAAACTAATGTACTCAAACATTGGAGTATCCGATATATGATTAAGTTAGGTAATATTTCTTTCATATGCATTTTATATAAATGGGACACACTGTGGACATGTAAGTTTCCACGAATGACATGTAGCATCGTGTATTAGTCGTCTTTATGACCAAGTCTCCTCATCGGAGTGCCTTTGTAGAAATTTAGCTTTGATTTCTAGAGGTCAAATTAAAATTAACTTGAAGTTTGAAAATTTACCCGCCCGATTTACTTGATATTTGAGATAATCTTAAATCGTGACGTAAGCAATATTAAAATAGGGTAGAAGCTTCCAAGCTATCCTTTACTTTTACAGTTCAAAAAAAATTCACCTTATCTTAACTGTGATTCATATTATTATTTATATACCCTTCATATTTTCAGGTGAGCCAATTCACGATTTTCGGAATACATTAAATATTTTTTAGAATACAAATTATGGTACTCCGATGAGCAAACTTAGTTAGAATTATTTACCACTACTACATAATGGAGTATGTCATTCTTGGAAACAATATAGTTTGATCATTTATTATCACAATGTGCGGTTTCCATTACCTGAAAATAACTCCAAAAAAATCATCATCATCCTTGTCCAATGTCCATACAACTCCTTTGAAGTTCAATCCAGTAAATGACTCTGGTCCTGTTACATAAACTCAAAATATAACATTAACTTAAAATATTAAAACCGATTTTATTTCTAACCGATTAGTGCCATTGGTCCGGTATTATGTAAAGTGTGCACACTTTTACCAGAACTTGCTACTTCCCAATATATTTCTGTATCGTTAGCAGGTAATGGAAACAGCTTTATTTGGCTGAAATTCCTGAAACATAATTTCAAACAGGAATTTTCATTAAATATGTAGTACAGTGCACGACGTTTATAAGAGCATCCTTTGAACATTCGGGTTATAAGAGCAGAGTTTTGCGGGTTTGGTTTACTCTAATGCATTTAGCATGGGACATTAACGCCTTATAAGAACAACGTATATAAAGAGCAAAACGGTTATAAGAACTACCTTTTGCTGCGTAATTTTTGAAGCGGGAGTTGGATATAAGAGCAAAAGTCAAATCTCAAACAAAAATAATCTTTTTACATCTTCAATTTCTAAAAGTACCACTTGAAATCATTTCAGTTGAAATGTCGTTCTTGTAAAATCTTTACAAAACTTTAAATAAGAATTAAACAATTGCAATTTTTGACGAAATTGTCGACGATAATTACAGTCGACAACTTTATTTGAGATCTATACTATAGTATAGATTTTCTTTTTATAAATTTTGGAAAAAAATTTTTTTTGCCATATACTTTTTATAACAACATCCTGCTCTTATAAGCGTTGTAAGAACAAACGGTTATAAGAGCAGCATTTCCAGGCGACGGAGGGAAGCTCTTATAACCGTCGTGCACTATATGCATGGATCTGATAATATTCATCTGCAGAGACTCATATTCAAAAAAATTAAGAAGTTACATCAACAATGACTAAAGTTTTAAAACTCTAGCAGAAAAAATTATCTGTAAATTGAATTAATTTTCTTCAGTATTTGTTTAACATCATTTTTTTAGGCAATTTTCAAAAAAAAAATTCTATGTACTGCTGGTTTATTAAATTTTACTATCTTTGCGAATGTTTAGCAAGATATATTTTGACTCCAACATTTGTAACTTTTAGATGGATATTTTCGTTTTTAAAAATACTTCAGCATTCATTTGAGTGATTCAGAATTACCAACGTTGTATTCATTACTTACCTAAAATCAGTTGTTCCAATTTTTTTGTCATTTGGACATGCATCACACGCATCTCCAATTTTATCCCTATCCGAATCTATCTGATCTCTGTTAAAAACTTTTGGGCAGTTATCGAGGTCATCTGCAATACCATCTCCATCTAGGTCTTTTAAAAGTGTAGAATAATTTTAATACAACAAAAACTGTTGCTAAGATTCTGTATCATGCAAGTGAAAATTTAAATTGTTTAATTAGTGTAAGGAGACCCTAATCCAGAACAACAACACAAATCAAATTTAATTAAAATTCCAATGAAAAAGCACTGTAGAAAGTCATTAAAATTATTCTCTGCCGGTGTTAACTTACGATTTAGAATTGCTGTAACAGGGAATCAAAAATAAGGACAAATTAAATTTTATAGGCTTGACTACTTTTAGTAATAACAATTACGTTCTTTCAGTGATTCATCACTTCATTTTAACACTGATTCGCGACGCATTTGATTAGGACTTTTTTAATAAAATAAGCCATAGTTCATCTTGCACGATGGAGCAGTGAGAAAGGTTAGACAGCGATATATAGTTCGATACACCAGATTGGTCTTTTTAACCGAATTATTAACATTCATGCTTCCTATCTCTAGCCAGGGACCGGTTGTTCAGGTCCATTAAATTCTGGATCTATGATACCCAGTGTGATTAGGTAAAGTCCACTGTAGTAAAACGAGAAATAGTAGGGGTCTACCTTTTCATATTGCACACTTTCACACTTTCACAGAAGTGTGAAGGATAAGTGCAAAACTCCTCCCCAGAAAGTGTAAAGCACCAATCACAGAAGCGCAGAAAAACAGGTCTCACCCGAAAAAATTTCATACTTGAGCACTTTCACACTTTCACAGAAGTCTTTACAAAAGTGTGAAAACACGCCTCAAAATTCAAAATTTGCCAATGAGACTCCACAGCGGGACAAAGTGTGAAAGTGTGAAAGTGATCAGATAATTTTTTTCACACTTGTTTACTTCTAATTTTCCGTCAATTAAAAAAACTTTAGATTTATGTTTAAATTGTTTTCAAAATTTTGATCAACTACATTGATACCGTTTGATACATTTATTATTTATTAGCATTTATTCGACATTAATAACGCATTGATAGCGTTCATGTAGTGCCTGCGCAAAATTAAATAACCCTTCAAAATTAAATTTAGCCTTATTTGATTGTTTTACCATTTGGGTTATTTAATTACTACTGCTTCAAAACTAGGGCTCACCCGATTCCTCCTCACACTTTTGCGCACTAGTACAGAAAGAGTTGAAATATTTTCAAGTGTGAATTGTATAAGGTCTCACCCGCTGTAGCTTCACACTCATGCGCGCTTCAACATAAAAGTGTGCAATAAAGTCATCTGTGAAAGTGTGAAACTAAAAAGGTAGACCCCTACTATGATTGTGCATTGTAGTCGAGTCAACAAGGAGCATAGCAGTGTCACGTAGTCACAATGTTTAAAAGTCAGAAAGAGGTTTACCGCTGTTGCGTCTCATATAATTTTTGTGTTAGGAGATACATGTGGAATTTATTGCATACACTTCGGATGGAATTATTTGCATGAATTTAAAATAATCCAACCCAAAATAAATTATTTTAATCAACTTTCATACAATTTTCCGTACAAAAAATATTCATAATTTAATGAAATGACTATAAATCAACCAAGTATATTGGTAAACAAGTGGTTGATTCAAATTGATAATGATAAGTCGTGTAGAGATAAGTGTAAGTGGGTCTGTTAACCAAGTGAAGTATAATTTAATTTTCTAAGCTCAAACCCACCTTATGGTGGGAGTAATATTTGTAGTCTTATTGTTACAGTAATATTACAGTTGTATTAATTTAATTTCTGGCTGGAATTTAAGCATATAGATTATAATAAGAACTTTTATCTTGGCCAAGAACATTAAGGTGGTAAGGAGAATTACAAAATCAATTATAGGAATTGGGAATACTTGAAGGCAGATGTGTAAAGCAGCAAAGTCAAACTAGAGTCCTACCAAACCTATCAAAGTCAAAAGAGCCTGACCAGAACGGTACATTATCAGTGGCTCAAGCTTCTTCTCTTCAGACAATTTCTAGCTGAGTTTAACCAAGTTCTTTCGATTTCAGCGAGTCATATGCCTTAACTTTATTTCAGAATCTGCAAGTCTAATTCTGAAAATCTGAATCGAAATTTAGAATTTAGCATCTGAGGTCGCCACGATAACTCTGAATCAGAATTTGATGGATTCTTAAACCCTATCCCCGAAAGGTTCATCAATTTTTGGTTGGAAACCAGGAGTGCGAGTGGGCTAACTTTTCGAAAGCCCAGCCCAGCCCGTTAAGAAATCTATTATTTTAGTCCACGACCCACTGACCCAGTGGGCCTTCGGCCCAGCCCAGCCCAGTCCACCAAAAAATTAATTTCCATAACTCAGCCCAGCCCAGCCCACAAAAAACCATCGACACTTTCTTATTGCTTTAAATATTTTTCGAAATTCTCTGCTGAGCCACCTTGAGAGTTTCACTTTCAAGGTGAAACTTTCAGCTGCGCGAGATTGAAAATTTCAAATTTCAGCCCAGCCGAGCCCGGCCCATAAGAAATTAATACTCACAAACCCAGCCCAGCCCAGCCCACTACAAGTTTAGCCCAGTGGGCTGGGCTAAACTCATGGGTTTAACCCATCATGGGTTAAACCAGCCCATTCGCCCCTCTGCTAGAAACCTCTAAACTGATTGTGCGGGAAGCAGAGTTTCTTCAAATTTTTGTTGAATTAAAGTTAAAAACTGTCAAATAGTACCACTAATTAAATTAATTCTTGTTGTTTAATGTCAATTAAGCGGGATTTAAACTTTTCATGTAGTGTTTAGGCAAGGTATGGGGAAAATTGCCTAGGCAATTCTCCAATCAATCTCCATTGAGTTTGTATTTAAACTTTCTCCAAACATTATTTAGGCAGTTCGCAAATAACTTTTCCTATTCATAATATTTCCTTAAGAATAGATGGAGATTTGAAGCAGAAAGTGAAAAATGGAAACTTACTCAAGCAGTATCAAAATCCTTACTCCAACTAATTTTACTTATTTTGAATATTATTACGAAAATCATAAAAAGTTAAGTAAGAAAGAGAAGTGAGTAAATTGAAATTGCCGCGTAGTCAAAAGTCTCAAAAATTGAAACTGAAATTGAATATCTCTGATTTTATATCTCTGATTTTATATCTCTGATAATTATCCATGAAACAAAACCTATTCCCTGTAACAACGAATACAAATGTATGGCAGGATTTGTCTTTTAAAGAAATAAGAGTATAAATCTTCCAAAAACAAGTTTAACAAATAATATCTACAAACGGGTCAGTATATACTTTCTTTGGCATTGCTTTATTCATTGTTTCTGCATACAGTTATCCAACTCAAGTAAGTTTGTGACTGTGACATATACAAGGACCGCCAAATAAACCCGGGCCTTCTTTCTCCGCCTTTCACAAAATCGGCTTGAGTCAGCTGGCAAACAAGTAGTGAATAATAGACGTGAAGTTAGCTGACAAATTTTGATTTTTTTTAATTATAGATATTCTAATGTAACATTAGTCACTCCCGACACCTGAAAAAAAAGATTGACTTTAAGGTGTAGGGAGCATGAAAGAAAGCCTAAACTCCACAGCATTAGGGGTTTTTCGACAAATGCTGCCTTGTAAAATTTATCATTTGTCCTTCTAATAGATTAACTTGACATCTTAACAACAATTTCCTAATTACCTTTATCGATCCCGGATTAATTTTCATTTAATGCATACTTTTTTATTTACAAAAATTGTTTAAAACAGAATCATATTTCCTCCCGTTTACAATTTAGTACCAGGAAAATACCAAAATTAGTCTCGGATTATTTCATCTCACAAATTTTTTTTTGAAAATTGTAAATTACTTTACGAAACAAACTCATATCACTTGGTCAGTTTTAAATACATATTTGGCACCAGGGAAATGCCAAAATTAGTCGCGGATTTATTTGGAGCCTATTTTTTTGAAAATAGTAAAATACTTACTTACGTAAGAAATCTGCGACTGAAGTTGTTATTTTTATGTAACTATATCTATTTTTCAATTCTTAGTAAGTGATGAGCTTTTTTTGGATAGATTTTTGAAATTTTCAAACAAAAAATTTGTTAATTTATTTTCAGGCCAAATTAATCCACCAATAAATTTTGTGTTTTCATGAAACCAACGTCTATCTGAATGCTTAATAAGTGGTTTTAATTTAGTTCGGAATGATTTTTACGGTTTACAAATACAATTTACAAGGGGCCAAATTAATCCGCCACTAATTTTGGCATTTTCCTAGTATCAAATATGGGTTTAAACTAAAAAAACAAGTTCATATTGTAAAGTATTTTGAAATTTTCAAGCAATATATTTGTAGTGGCAAATTAATCCGCGACTAATTTTGGTATTTTCCTGGTACTAAATTGTAAACGGGAAGAAACATCACCCTGTTTTAAACAATTTTTGTAAATAAAAAATTATGCTTCAAAGGAAAATTAATCCGGGTCGATGAAGGTAATTAGAAAATTGCTGTTAGGATGTCAAGTTAACCTATTAAGACAAAAGATAAATTTTGCAAGGCAGCATTTGAGGAAAAACCTCTAATGCTGCGGAGTTTAGTGTTTTTTTAGATTGAGATCAAGATGTCGGGAGTGACGAATGTTACATTAGTCCATAATTAAAATTTCAAAAAAATTCAAAATTTGTCAGCTAACTTCACATCTATTATTCACTCTTGTTTGCCGGCTGACTCAAGCCGATTTTGGTGAAAGGCGGAGAAAGAAGGCCCAGGTTTATTTGTCGGTCCTTGTAGATGCACAATATTTCGATCCCATTTAATCAATCAATCAGTAGACGGAAATCTAGTTTCAGTCATAAAAAACATGTTAGCGGAAATTTGTGGATGAATTCTAGATAATAAATAAAAGCCAAATACACCAAGTGAATTGAATATTTCAAAAGCTAATTAATGAAACAAAATGTAGTTTTCACTATCGGATAACCCATCAAGCTATTCCACCTGTGAAGTACGCATTGTACGTGTGCGGTGGATGTTGACATGCACAATTGCATAGTGCGATTATATGCGCAAAGTGGATTGAGCATGAGTTTGCCATTTATGCGTGCGCAGAAGACGTTTTAATACTCATTAAGTATTGTACAGTGGAGTATGATAATGTCTGGCAGAGAAAGGAGGGTGGTTCTTTCTTTGAAGTGGAAAACGGAAAACTTTAAAATTGAAATTAAAGTTGAGCGCCGTACTTACACCTATTTCGTCTATTATATTTTCATTTTCATTCACATATAAGATTACACTTTTAATTCCACCTTTTAGACATTTAGATTGTTATCAAAGAACTGGTTATGAATAGCCAAGGAATGTTAAATTCATAACTGTAGCAGCGCATTGGGTAACCTAATAAAGTTAATACCGACAGCCGTTGGTAACCCGCGCATCATACTGGTGGGAACGGGTTCTTTGGATAAGCGCCGGAACGAAGTTAAAGAACCACCCTCCTTTCTCTGCCAGACATTATCATACTTCACTGTATATATTGTATAGGAAGTGAGCATTTCATAGCATATTTAACGCTTATAAGTGCAGTNATATATTGTATAGGAAGTGAGCATTTCATAGCATATTTAACGCTTATAAGTGCAGTGCGCATTGTATGTGCACATTTTTCGTGCAAATTTTACATGAGCTCGGTAGGTATTGTACGTGGGCGGTAAATCTTCATGCACATTCAACAACCATCTGTGTAGCGCGCATTTCCTACTGCTAACTGCCCTCGTTATTAGATAAATGTATATTCTGCTTTTTCGTGCAATGCTTTAGACATAAATATCATTCAATTCACTTGTGTTTTTAGACTTTTAAGACTGAAATAAGTTAGGTACCTAGGATGCTACAGATATTTTTGCTGTAAATAAACTAAAAGTTTGATTCATGAATTTCAGATTTGGCAGAATAATTAATTGGCGTATACACTGGAAATCAGAATTTACTACGCATGGTGAAAGTCTTAACTAAAAAAGGCATGCAGAAAAAATAGAGGGAAGAGAACCCTCGATCTCATTCCTCTGCTCAATTTCCCTCCAGAGATTTGCGCGCCTAAANGAAAAAATAGAGGGAAGAGAACCCTCGATCTCATTCCTCTGCTCAATTTCCCTCCAGAGATTTGCGCGCCTAAAGTTATCTAACTGATGTAACTGCAGCAGAGTAAAAATACACGATTGTGAACCCCAATACTGACCACAAAAATACANCTTATCTAACTGATGTAACTGCAGCAGAGTAAAAATACACGATTGTGAACCCCAATACTGACCACAAAAATACACGACCCTACCACAAAAATACGCGACAAAGCTAGCCCTTGAAAACAATTGTGGCGAGGAACAGAGCAGTTCGATTATAAGGTTTGGAGTGTTACTCACGATATCATCCATACCAGAATCAAAACAATAAACAATACATAAATGTGCTTGTTCACTCTTCCCATGACTCATTGATTGTTGGATGCCCTTCTGGCCCCATGCTTATGATCCTTATTCAGTGTTGGGAAAACTTATCATTAGAATACCGTTCGACAAAGGTTTCTGTCTACCGCCCTTGTGAAGCTTACTGAATAATCTAAGCGAACTGGTCTTAAGGAGAGGTGTTACCAAAGGCTCCCGATGGAAGCACGTGTATTTTTGAGGTCGGGTCTGGTGCTTTAGTGGTGTTGGGGTTCGGAGTAGGGTATTTTGACTGTTTTAGTTTGAATTGTGGCTATTATTGTTCAATTACTGGATGTCAATTTCTGATTTCTGGATTCAAGCACTCGTCGTCCATTCTGGAATTATTTAATATTTAAAAACTTCCAGCAGTTCAACTACAAAAGGCTTCATTGTATCTTTTCATCAAGTTTGGAGGAAAATTGCACTGGTAAATAATTTATTCCAAAATTGTTGGCAAAATTTAATTGCGAAATACCTATTTTTTCGCAATTATTTTTAGCAAAGTCTAACCTAAAGACTGAATTATCTAAATCCAATCCTAAATGGTTGAATCACCCATAGTGAGGGCAAAACTTTTGTAATTTTTTTTTCAAAAAAATGTGTTTTTTTTTTTCATTTTTTTTTGCCGTATCAGGACATTCTGAGAAGCGATTCTGAACATTTTTCGATCCAAGTACAAAATTTGAAAATTTATTTCTAAGTCCAAAATTTTGATTTTGGGTTTCACCATAACCCAAAACAATTCTTACACAAAAGTTGCTCAGAATGAAAATTTGAACAACTTTTCCAAATAATAATTTTGTCTGTGGTGACCCATTCAGATCAAAAGTCAGGTCAATTTACATTGCACTTATGGGTGGGGGCAAGGTAAAATTTTCTAAGTGTTTTTGAAAGAATTTTCAAAAAAAACAGAAAAGTTTTGCCCCCACTTTGGGTAATTAAAACCCTAAATTTTCATTAAACAGTGAAGTTTTATAACGAAAAAAAAGGCTCGAACTTGGTTTAGTATTTTCTTTATTAAGAATTAAATTGATGTAAAACTACGAGAATCAAATAAGGTTTCGGTTAGGTTAGTTTTCTTTACAAATACTTCTGCCATTCGGTGCACAACTCTAAATTTTTTTATAAAAATGTGTGTTTATGGTTAGAAAACTTTCACCATGCGTAGTAAATTCTGAACTCCAGTGTGTACTATGCTAATCAAAAAATTTTTCCAAATAGAATCATGCAATGGAATGCAAAATCACAGAAACATATTGTATCTCAATATGAACTAGGCAAAGATTATCAACTGAACTAATTCCATTAGTGACATTTCAAACGAGTATTATTTATCTATTTAATTCGTAAAAGCCTAAATCAAAAAGCAACACAAAGCATTTAAGTGAACAAGGTTGCGTAGGATAGGAAAATAGGCAACCCTTGAGCGTCTAACACCTTTTTTGTCGACAAAAGTGTTAGCAGTATTATCAATTCATAAAATGTTTGTAAATGCATAGTTGTTACGCAGCAAGTGTGGATATGAAAAAGTGGATTGAATCGCATTACACACGATGCTCCCATAAATTATTTTATAATAATCTTCTGCTACAGGAAAACATTAGCAAATAATATTCTTTGCATAGAATTCTCAATTGTGTTACTTTAGTTGAGCAAGAATGGATACCCTTGAATGGATAAGCTAACAGTCATCTATTGTACTCCCAAAAAGAATTGAGTCTTCTCACTTTACCAGAACGCAAAACTCCTTTAATTTTCAGTACCGAAAATGAGATGAAATCCTTGCCCCCAAAACGCTTTAGGTCTCACATCAGCTTCTTTTACAATTTGTTAAGGTTGTTTCAGGTAAAAAATTATTATACTACGGGGTCCTTCTTTTGAAAATCACTGAAATTCTTTTTTTTAACCAATCAATGGGAAAATCTTGCTAAAGACAGAAAATCTTCGTAAAAATTTACAAAACTTGAGAAAAAATTGTGACATTAACTGGATTTCGAGTAGAAAATCATCAAAATCATGGTAAAATAATTAAAAATGTACGTAAAATGTTGTTAAAAATAAAATAAAAAAAATAAAAAAAATATATAAAATTCAAAAAATAATTCCCACACAGTTATTGGATTCATGAAACCGTATAAACTAATAAAATATTTCTTCAGGTTTAACCTAAAAGTGGGTTATATGGAGGATACTACCTCGCTGAATCTTGAAATGTGTTAGTGAAATTTTAAGATTTTTGTGAAAAATAACATTAAAAAGAAAAATCTTTCTCAACATCTGTAAAAATCTTTGGTGACAATATTTTCTCTAAAATCCAAAACATTTAAAACCTTTAAAAACCTTTCTTCAATCGTCATTAAATTGTGTTAATCCGTAGCATATTAGTTATGCAATGAAAACACCAAAAGGTAAAAGTTCTACTACTTACGGAGAAAGGGCAGCCAAAGTGAAGTGAGTGGATGGATAATGATTGAAATAAAATTGAGCAGTCAAACTTGAAATCGTGTTTGTCAACAGCAGAAAGTGGCCATTTCGCCCATAAAAATAGATGGTGTTTGTTTTTATGAGAAAATGAGTAGACTCAATTCTTGTTGGGAGTACAAAACAATCATTATTGATCCCATTTAGACGAAGCAGCCAACCAGCTGCGTGATCTTCGCTGATACACAATTATTTGTATTCTCGGATTAAATAGGTATGAATACTGACCGTGCAAAAAAATTCAAAGTTTAACCAAATTCTAGACTACTGCACACTTTTGGAGTGATTTTTTTTTGTGGCGCACTAATTCATTGACCACATTATACCTATATTTTAGTGCGTCAAATAAAATGTCCAAAATTTCATCACGTGATATCGTGATATCTGTACGGCATTGTTTAGTGGAGTTAAGTGATCGGTTGTTGGAGAACTCCGGTCATGCTAAATTGATTAACCGGATATCCGTCAACCGGATATCCGTCAACCGGATTTCCGGCAACTTGATATCCATCAACCGTATTTCAGTCAACCGGATATCCGTCAACCAGATATCCGTCAACCGGATATCAGTCAATCGGAAAACCGTCAACGGGATATCCGTCAGCCGGATATCCGTCAACGGGCTATCCGTCAGCCGGCTATCCGTCAACCGAATATCCGTCAACCGGATATCCGTCAACCGGATATCCGTCAACCGCATATCCGGCAACCAAATATCCTTCAACCGCATATCCGGCAACCAGATATCCGTTAACCGGATATCCGGCAACCAGGTATGCGGCAACAAGATATCCGGCAACCAGATACCCGGCGGCTAAAACTGTGCCGGATTCATATTAGATTGTTAACCGTGAAGATAATCTTCTATAGTGTTTCCTCAGACATTGGAGGAAATTTATGGATATTTTTATTATATTTAATGTATTGGCATCACCGATTACGTCAGAGAGACGTTCATCCCCGCGGGTAGTCCAGCTTAAAAACCGTCAAAATGGGGGGAGACACTTCATCCCTGCGGGTAGGAGGGTATTAGACCAATTTTTGCTAGCATGTGTGGAGTTAAAAAATTAGGATTATTAGCTAATTTAACCAGTGTTACAGCAAAGGCTTGCGGCATAAGTAAGAGTACTGTTACCAGATCTTTTAAGCAGCGTTCGGAAAACACAGTTGTTGCGAAGAACGCAAGGAGCATAGAGTGTGACTCATTTACCATCAGTGATTAGACAGATTTCTCACCAATATTATGTATTTATTTTTTCTTTGTATCCCAAAAACAAAAGCCTCTATATAAACTTCCCTCCTTATAATATAAATCCATCTAATCAAAAATCAATCACTTAAAAAAGTATAACTTTGGTTAGGTACTTTATTTCTTTGATAGTCCCATTTTGCTTTCTTTGTTCTTTAATAATTTTTTTAGTGCAGTGTGACACCTTGATTTCTTTAAGTTTCCGACAATGTCTCGCTAACAAGATTTTTAAAAACTGCTAATGCAAGTAAAGGTTTCTGATTTGTTAATTTAGATTATGAAAATGCAAATCTGCATGGTTTAAAGTTTTTTTAATTTTAGGGAGTGAAATTACATTATAGACCATTTTCCCTCAAAAAGTCAGATTATCTACCACTACAATCATTATTTATTATTACCAAAACGGAAAAAAAAAGTTCATTATTTACCAAACCTAGCCTCATTCATAGGCAGTAATAACATATAATATTAATGATTAAGGATTATGAAAAAAATATTCTGTTATCCTAAATAAAATCTTTGTGCAAATGTTTAGAATTTGGTTAAAATTTGAATTCTTTTGTTCGGTCAGTATTCACAGCTATTTATTTAGTCTGAGAATATCGTTATATTCACTATATGTTGCCGAAAAAATTATTAATGGATTTGTTACCTGATATGTTGGCGCAATGGTTCCAGCAGGATGCTTTGCAAAGGAACCCAGTTGTAAAGTCATCAACAGGCAATCTTGAATCAGTAACCAAGGTCAACGTCATGGAAATATTTGGACCTGTAGTCACGTAGCGTTTTTCAGGAGGGTTGTCGCAGATACGTAGTAAACCATTTTCCGAAGTCTGAATTTGAATGTAATCCTTGCTGCAGTCTTTCCTCAGGTGAACCTCTGGGCATGTTATTGATAAAGTACAGTTGTCCGGCTGGAATCAACAATAGTACGACATGATAATTTTGGGATACAAGTGGAGAGAACTACGGAAAGATCTTTGTTTCTATTGATAACTCTGGCAGAACGCAGCTGAAAAGTTAAATGTTTTGATTCATTATATTAACGATTTTAAAAATAACCTAACTCCACACATGCTGACAAAAATTGGTCTAATACCCTCCTACCAGCAGGGACGAAGTGTCTTCTCTCATTTTGAAGGTTTTTGAGCTGGATTACCCTTGGGGATGAACGTCCCTCTGACGTAATCGGTGATGCCACATTATGTATAATTCACAATGCTCATTCATGTCAAATAAGCAGAGCTGAGTGATTACTGGATTTTTTGTCGGGATTAGATTTCTTGTATGGGCGGATTATAATTAGCGACTGAGGAAATGCCTGGTTTCTAGCTTAGTATTAAGCCAGAATTAATTCCTCGTGAATATTTGCAGGATTGAAGATTAGGAATTAATTAATCAGGATTAATTTTGTGGTTAAAAAAAATTTTTAATTCTGTAAATTTTGTAGATTAAACAAAGATAATTAATCGCAGTTGTGAAACTCAAGTAGAAGAAAATAGTATTACAACAAGGCTGTTTTGTACCTAATTTACGCTAAATTGGAATCACTATTATGTTATTTATTCCCACTTTTGTTGCATAATTTACTTTCTCTTGTTCTGTAAAATGTTGTGAAAGCTAATTCTTGTTGGATTCGTAATTTATAAATAATATCAAAAAGAAAATAAAGTATGGTAACTTGAACTAACGATGCATATGAATGTATTAATTTCATAATTCTGGCCGGATTATTTAAATTTGTGGGAGTTATGGAAATAGTACGACTTACTGAGATGTTTACTGAGTAGTTAGTTGCTAAGGGGTATTTAGAATTTTCTTTATAGTGTCCAGCACGTATCACGGCTTCTTCTTCATCAGTCAATTTAATCTAAACAAAAGTATATTACAAACAGCAAATGGCGTAGCTATTAATGTAAATAGAAATATCTGCCTGTAACTCTGTTAATGTTTTAGTGTGTTCTATACACATTATAAATATGTCTTGTCCGCCCGTCCACCCAAAAACAAACGAACATGTAATTTTCACTAGTAGATAACCCATGCGCTAACATCGCCGACGTTTGAAGATGAGCCATATCCGTCAACTATGACTAGGGTCCCAAATGACTCTGAGTCACGTAACTCTGACTCTGACTCATCGATTTCACGGAGTCACTGGTTTTGGGTGGCTCTGACTCAATAGAGAAATGCGAGTCACTGAGTCGTGACTCTGAGTCACCTGATTCGTGACTCTGTGCCTTTCCAAAGTGACTCTGAGTCGTGACTCACCAGGAAGAGTCATGACTCCCGAGCAACAAAGCGTTACTGCTTACATCTTGCTTTTTTGTACTACCAAATTCTTTTCAACCCACGCAACACAACAAATCTGAATTCATTCCACTTTATCTGTGATTTTACTTTGAGTTGATTAGATTAAACATTTTAAATTCTATCATGTATTAATGTTTCTTCTGCCAAACCCGCCGGTTGTTGTCAGCAATGGAACTGCCATCGACCTCTGATGGTCATGACTAAAATTAATTGTCGCAACTCATCAAGAGTGGACATACTTAATAGGGAATAATACATGTAATCCAAATCAGGCTGGTTACTTTTGTCTAATCCAAACTTATTACCACTACTACTAGGATTAAATTTTTAGCTTTAAGTTAAATTTTCTAACTATGCTCTGCGACTGAAACTTCTATTGTCATGTGCAGAGTAAATTAGGATATAATTCGGATTAAAAATTGGCTTCGGGATGGTTTCAAAAATGGTTTAGTTTAAAATTTGCTTTTTATGGTTTATCCGATTCTCTCGGACAGGATGAGTTAAAATCTCGTTAGAATCCGGATTTAAATTTGCTTAGTGCCAGGCTGGGATTGGCCACAGATTTTAATAAAAATCTAAATTCAACGCTTCTAAAAATTCCAACTCACAATCAGAATCGAGATAGACAATAACCATTTGAAATAGAAATGTAAGTCGAAATCGATGATTTTAAAGAACCACTAAATCTAACCCATAATTCATATTTTAAATAGTTTAGATCTAAATCCATAATTTTAAGTTTCTCAAAGTCGAAATCCATAACATTTCAGGCCATCGAAATTGAAATATACTAAGATCTGGAGATAAGTTTCAAGCATGTATGTATAATAAAACGGAGTTTTCTTAGATAGACAAAGTTTTATACTTAAAAAAAAATTAAAATTCATAATTTTAAGCTGTTCGAATTGAAAATCCGTTATTTGAAGAAGATCCAAATTCAAATGCAAACTTAATTCAACTTTTCAGTCGAAATTGAAAGCGAAGTTTAAGTCTCGGTACAAACTGTAAGCTAAATCGAAATTCAACATTAATCATTCGAATTCAAAACCCAAAACTTTTCAGTCATTCGAAATTTTGAATTTAGATTTTAAGCTAATTTAAAAGTGCGGTTTGATAATTACGCAGTAAAAAAAATGAGTTAGTTGAACAAAGTTTATAAACTAACAAAAGTTCAAAACATTCCGATGTGTTCAATCATCGATTATTTTGATAGAGTTGACACGAAGGATTAGTGTGAACATTGTATATGAGGTGATTTAGTTTAAATCAGATCAAAAATGAAGAAGAATTTTAAAAATTTATTTAAGAGTCTTTAACCGAAAAGAGCAGGTAAATTAGCGTCTTTGTATCACTCATTTGAGCTTTGAATACGCCTTATGCTCATTTTACTGTAAAAAAATATAAACTTTCTGTGATTCTGAGTCACTGAGATATGACTCAGAGTCACAGAGTCATGACTGAGTCACCTGACTGACTCAAGCTTCAGAAGTGATTCTATAAGAGTCACTGAGTCAGGTTCACTGAGTCATTAAAATTCATGACTCTGACTCAATGTGAAAATGGGAGTCAGTGAGTCATGACTCTGAGTCACCTGACTCTGACTCTGAAGAAAATGTGAGTCATTCGAAACCCTAATTATGACCAAGTTTGTTTAGTTTTTCTCTTGAGACTCCAATTTTGGATTATGAAAATTTACATAATGCAAAATATGTGGAAAAATTTTATGTGGAAACGTAGACACGCGTAGAGACATTAAGAGGTGCACCATATTACGTAGAAATACGGAGAAATTGAATTAATTTCATTAATACAGTACCAAATTTTTTAAAGAAATTGTATAGAAAAAATAATTAGTTACAACAAGCTAATGATTGTTCAGGTTTTGAAAAACTATATAATTGAATATTCATTTATTTGAACTTGGTGTCTGAAGAAACCATGAAATTCCTAAAGTAGTATACTGGGACGCAAGGCACTATTAGAGGGCAGGGTACTAGTGGAGGCAGGGCACTATTCCTTCATCTGGAATGATAGACCTGGGTACTATTAGAGGCCCTGGTAGTAAAAGAGGCCTAATGCTATTCGAAAAAATACGGCATACCAAAATGCTTGTCTCCTAATTCACCACACCAAAATTATTTATATTGCTGTGTTTGTGTACCTCAAGCAACACTTTTCGATACCAACGTACAGGACAAACACTTTATTCCTGGCCGTAGAAAATCGACTTCACCAAAAAAATTTTGAGACAGCAAATAAATAGCGCGAAATACAAAAGTTGGAGGGCATGAAGTTAGCGTGTGTTTGAGAAAACATTCGTTTGCAAAAATTAATTATTTAACAAGAGCAGCAGAGAGTTGAGAGAATGAGTGGAATGGGGCATGGTCCCTTTGCATCTACTCCACGTCACTCAACAGAGAACTTGTCGACCCCTCTCTCTGCCTCTCTGCTTTCATCCTTTGCACTGCCTTGGAATAACTTGTCTAATCAAAACTAATTTTGATTTTTTAAACAAACGCCATTCTGTAATTCTGAAAGATGGGTAATTGAGAGAAATGACCAACTAAAGGAATGGAATACGATCCCTTAGCATCTATTCCACCTGACTCAACAAAGAACCTGCCGACCCCTCCCTCTGTCTCTCTGCTTTGCTCCATTGCTTTGTATTAGTGTATCTAATCGGAACAGATATTTTATAGTGATAAAATAAAATTAACTTAACTTCCATTATTTACTAATTGTGTATCGCCTGCCCCAAGCCGTTTTTGGTGAAAGGCGAAGAAAGAAGGTCAGGATTAAAGTGGTTGGGCCTGCACAATTACGTCGAAATATGTACCATCCGCAATACAATTCAAAATACTTTAAAATGTGCGAAAGTATTTAAATAATACTTAAATAGGAGCCTTTTACAGCTCTGTCAAACTGTGATTTACTTACTGGGTAAAATGAAAAAAGTAGTCAAAACACCTAAAGTTTAGAGGCAAATATAATTAACTGAATAAATATAGATCCACTAATTAAATAGCTACTTAAAGGTTTATCATACTTGATACTTAATATACATACAATTTGTAATTCTTGATACCCTGTTGAGTACGTAAATGGTTTAGTATACGGTGTTTACAGTTGTTATATAATTCAAAGGTTTGAGTACAAGGACCACCAAATAAACCCGGGCCTTCTTTCTCCGCCTTTCACAAAATCGGGTTGAGTCAGCCGGCAAACAAGCAGTGAATAATAGACGTGAAGTTAGCTGACAAATTTTGAATTTTTTTTTAATTATAGATATTCTAATGTGTCATTCGTCACTCCCGACACCTTGATCTCACTCTGAAAAAAGAGGTGTAAGGAGCATGAAAGAAAACCTAAACTCCACAACATTAGGGGTTATGCTGCCTTGTAAAATTTATCATTTGTCCTAATAGATTAACAAGTTTTCTTAACAACAATTTCCTAATTACCTTTATCGATCCCGGATTAATTTTCCTTTGAAGCATAATTTTTTATTTACAAAAATTGTTTAAAACAGGATCATATTTTCTCCCGTTTACAATTTAGTACCAGGAAAATACCAAAATTAGTCGCGGATTATTTGGTCCCACAAAATTTTTTTTGAAAATAGTAAAATACTTACGTAAGAAATCTGCGACTAAAGTTATTTTTATGTAACTGTATCTATTTTTCAATTCTTAGTAAGTGATGACCTTTTTCGGATAGATTTTTGAGATTTTCAAAAAAAAAATTTATTTATTTATTTTCAAGTCAAATTAATCCGCCAATAAATTTTGTGTTTTTCTGGAACCATCGTCTATATGAATGCTTAATAAGTGGTTTTAATTTATTTCGGAATGATTTTTACGGTTTACAAATACAATTTACATGGGGCCAGATTAATCCGCCACTAATTTTGGCATTTTACTGGTATCAAATATGGGTTTAAACTAGAAAAACAAGTTTATATCGTAAAGTATTTTGAAATTTTCAAAAAATATATTTGTAGTGGCAAATTAATCCGAGACTAATTTTTGTATTTTCCTGGTACTAAATTGTAAACGGAAAGAAACATGATCCTGTTTTAAACAATTGTTGTAAATAAAAAATTATGCTTCAAAGGAAAATTAATCCGGGATCGATAAAGGTAATTAGGAAATTGCTGTTA
>NIPM01000073.1:625597-691299 GCA_002738285.1 Holacanthella duospinosa | reverse complement strand
GCGTGTTTTCACACTTTTGTAAAGACTTCTGTGAAAGTGTGAAAGTGCTCAAGTATGAAATTTTTTCGGGTGAAACCTGTTTTTCTGCGCTTCTGTAATTGGTTCTTTACACTTNAGTATGAAATTTTTTCGGGTGAAACCTGTTTTTCTGCGCTTCTGTAATTGGTTCTTTACACTTTCTGGGGAGGAATTTCGCACTTCTCCTTCACACTTCTGTGAAAGTGTGCAATATGAGAAGGTTGACCACTAGTGAGTGCATAAGTGCATTCTATTTATTTATTTATACAAATATTAATTAGTTATAGTTACATTTTAGCTTACATGTGATCAATTATTCTATCAGAATTCTAATAATTTCGGAACAGAAAAATTCGGAAATAGTTCAAGGAAGGAGTCTGTAGTAATAAAGCCGTACATTTTGAGCTCGTATCTGTGTGATGGGGAGTGGTGGGGCACGACGTGGAGAGAAGCAGAGTTGTAGTGCAAGGTGGAGATGAGAGGAAGATCGAGCAGCGTCACCCCAAGTCCAAGGCAATTTGGAGAGGAGCGGAGCAGAATCTAGTCTGGAGCAATAAAGAAGAGAGGTGTCTTCTGTTCGAAGTTCAGAGAGAGAATGAATTTATTTGGCAATGGCACCCTATATTTATACTAAACTGAGGAGTAGAATTTTCTAGGAAAGGAGTAAAATTCTACTCGCTTATGCTAATTAGATCAAAAAAGGTTAAAGATTCAATGGGTCTAATTTACATAAAGATAATAACAATGAACCTTTCTAGGATATGTAAATGAGCTGATAAAGCCATAAAACTAAACCCAACGTGCTTACTAAACATACTCCCCGCCTTGAAATACTAGGGATTTCAAAGGAACACCGATAAACAAAGGGTAATACAAAAATGACTCTCTCTGCAGAAACCCGTAGTGGCATATTTTACTTGTCGGAACTGTTTGGCTTTTTAGGGCCGCGTCCTAAGGTGGGAAATGATAAAGGCCTGTACCTTTCGGAAGTGTTTGGTTTTCTAAGGCCACGTCCTAGGGTAAGAACGAGGTAAACAAAAACAAATGTGTTGAAGAACAAATATAGGTGGTGGTTTCCACAGAAAAATTCAGACCATGTTGACCGCATTGTCCATAGGTAAACTATCGGTACAATGTGAAGAGGGGTCAATTGGCAATAGACATATTTTGGAGACTGGACGTTTGAGTTCACCGGTAAAAGTTCTGAGAGTGACAACTCGAGTCAGTCCATCAGCACCTGGATGAATGGCGGTAACCCGAGCAAGGGACCAATGAGTTGGAGATGAGCCTTGAGTCTTGATGAGGATGAAATCGTTGATCACAATGTCTTTTTGGATTGACATCCACTTTGGCCTTTGCTGCAGTCGGGTAAGGAACTTTTGTGATAACTGCTTCCAGAAGTGCTGCACAAGTTGTTGGTGTTCCCATTTCCAACAATTGTTGTATTGATTCCTCGTGTAATCGGGTCCCTGAATCGCATGGAGCGGTCCTCCGATCAGGAAATGTCCAGGAGTCGGAGCAGTCAAGTCCGATGGGTCAGCCAAGAATGATGTGAGAAGTCTGGAATTGAGGCAAGCCTCGATCTGGGTTACGATGGTTGACATTTCTTCATCGGTGAGAGTAACGGATCCAACGATGCGATGAAGGTGTTACTTAACGCTCTTCACCCAAGCTTCCCACAGACCGCCGAAGTTCGGAGCTGCTGGAAGGTTGAAGTGCCATCTGATTCCTTGGGCAGTCAAGTGGTCAGATACTACCTGGTTGTTGGCCTGTGAAGTCATCAGTTGGAGGTAGTTTTTCATATGGGAGTCTGCTTCAACAAAGTTGGTTCCACAATCACTGAAAATCTCTGCCGGTCGACCTATTCTAGACAAATTTCTTGAGACCAGTGAGGAAGGCTTCTGACGAGAGGAAAGAAACAATCTCCAGGTGAATGCCCCGAGTGGTGAAACAGATGAACAGAGCAATGTACGCTTTGTACTTGTATTTGCTCCTAGGTGGAATTGCTCTTAGTACAAACGGTCCAGCATAGTTAATTCCAGTGCAGGTGAATGGGCGTGATGGATTAACACAAGTGGCTGGTAGATCTCTCATCAATTGAGTATGAGTCGCAGCTCAATGTCTCGTACAGATGATGCACATCTTGACGTACAGCCGAACATCATTTCGAACGCGAATGATCCAGTACTTGTCAGAAAAAACGGCTTGAACAATCTAAGGTCCACCATGGAGAGTTTCCAAGTGAACATCTCGTATGATCAGAATGGTTAAATGATGGTGTCTCGGGAGGAGTAGCGGGGCCCGTTTTGTCAACAGGAACTAGTGCATGACGGAGTCGTCCACCTACTCGAAGTAGTCCAAATGTGTCAAAAAAAGGCGCCAAGGAAACTAACTTGCTTGATTTCGGAAGGGATTTCTCAAGTTTCAGCGATGAAATTTTTGCAGCGAACACAACTTCCTGTGCAAGCTTCAGGCAGGAGTGAAATGCTCGCTAGAGCTCTTCTATGGTGAGTGGTCTCGACTGCAATGGAGACTTGGTTGCATGAGATTTACAGTTGGAGGAAAAACGTAAACAAAATACGACCACTCTCTTCAACCGCAAAAGTGTTGAAAATTTAGAGATGACATTTGAAGATACCTGAGCCTTTGCTGCTAGAATGACTGGCTTTTCTTCGGCTTCAACTATTTCGAAAAGATCACTTGATGGAGCTTCATTGAAAGGGACCGGAACTTGATCCGTAATCCATTTCGGCTCTGTCCACCAAAGGGGACGATGGACGAGATTGTCTGGCCAGATTTCACGAGAGGCACAATCGGCAGGGTTCTCCAAAATACTTACATATTTCCAAGTTTGTCGCGGAAGAATTTCCTGGATCTTAGAAACTCTATTTGCTACGTATGTCTTCCATCTGGATGGTGATGAACTTAACCAGTCCAAGTCGATGATTGAGTCAGTCCAAGCGTGGATAGAGGCAAATTAGCTGAAGCGATTCCTAAATAGATTCTAGAAGGTCAGTCAGCACCAGTTCTTCACAGAGTTCTAGGTAATGAAACCGTTTTGACTGGAGCCACCTTAATCTTTGCTGCAACTAAACTAGTGGTGATGAGACCATACTGGGATATGGCACGAGTGTAGAAAATCGCAGCGTGAGCTTTCTCGGAGGCATCACAGAACCCATGAAGTTCGAGGAGGACATTAGCAGCAAGCTGAACGAATCTTGGAATGCGGATGGTTTCTAATTTCTTCATTAGACTTGAAGGAAATCCATTTCGATGTAATGTGCTCAGGTATCCCAACCAGTGCCTTCCTTCCAAAGTTCTTGCATAAAAATCTTTGTAAAGATAACTGTAGGGGCAAGCTGGATCAAAGAGGCGAAAAACTTCTGAAAGTATGACTTGATTGGTGAGAGTAGCAGCAGTGTCAAAATAGTGAACTTTGAAAAAGAACTCATCGGTTGTCGTGTTCTAATAAAGTCCAAGGGCCTTTACTACTTCACCGTCTTCCATGGAGAGCAAAGGTTGAGTCTCCCGCAAATCTTCAGGGGCATCCAGAAGGGCTGCAAGTCCGTTTGAGGCAAACTTGCAAAGTGGCATCCCAGCGCGATCTGTCATGTCGGAGTTGCTCGATTATTTCTCGGGCGAGCCGGACGTTTCGAGCTCCGCTCATGCAGTCGTCGACGTAGAAGTCTCGCTTGGCAACAACAGATGTTCTTCGTCTTGAGCCATCTGCTGAAGAACTCGTATGGCAAGAAAGGGTGCGGAAGCTGTCCAGTAAGTTACTGTGAGCAACTTGTATTCTTGGATGGATTCGGCTGGACTGGGTCTCCAAACGATGCACTGTAAATTCTGTTGAGATGGAGTAACGAGAACTTGCCTGTACATCTTCTTGATGTCCGTAGTGAAGGCTACTGAGTTGCTCCGGAATCGGATCAGGATTGTATAAAAAGGATCTTGGATGGTTGGGCCAACGAGTTGGGAATCGTTGAAAGAGAATCCAGTGGATGTCTTGGCGGAAGCATCAAAAACAACTCGTAGCTTGTGTATACCTGGTCCGATGTACTTCAAAACAAATTGATGAGGCAGGAAGACACGGAATGGACCGTGGGCCTTTTCGGAAAAACTGAGCTTCTTCATGTGCCCGTCCTCCTCATATTCTTTAATAAAATCCAGATATGATGTCTAGAGTTCTGGCTTAGCTATGAGCCATTCTTTCCACCTGAAGCAATCGACGAACAGCAGCTTCACGAGAAGACCCAAGAAAGACTCTTGGAGTTCTCAAAGGAATCTTAACGATATATCTTCCGGTGGAGTCTCTTGAATGGGTCTTCTTGAAGTGTTCTTCACACTCTTGCTCATCTGGAGTGAGCAGTTGTGCCTTTGGGACAGCTTCGACTTCCAGAATTTTTGTAAGGTCTTGTTTAGACTTACTTCGGTGTGGCTGATTTGAAGATTTGGACCAGGACCACTTGTAGCACCAGCGACCAGAAAGCCAAATTTCGTCTCAACGGCGTGAGGTGTGCTTTGCGGGCGAGTGATCTTCTTAGAACCAAGTAATGAGAAGAACACGTCAACGCCGAGAAAAACTAATGATTCTATTGTATTAAAATTTGTAAGGGACAATTTCCATGTCAATTTTTCAAAGGGGTTGGGAGAATCAGCTATGGCTACAGAAGTGGAAAATCTTGTCAAAGTTATTCAATGTTGTCAGACTTTAAGTAAGATACTGTCATCACAAAAGTGAATTTGTTGTGCTACTATTGTTACACTTGTAAAATTTAAAGTTTAATAAACATGAACCAAAAACAAACTGACGAGGTCTACCAAGACATTGAATCTGCTGGAGGTCTAAGTAGCATTGATCGATTAAGTACAATCTGTGGTATCACAACTGAACAGGCCAAAAATTGTTTGTAAACACAACATTCGTATACTCCACATAAGCCAAGAAGAAAAAGATTTAGACAAAGGAGGGTTACTGCACCAGGTATGAACTATCTATGGCAAGCAGATATTGTGTTTCTTCCAAAATACAAGAGAAATAACAGAGGGTTTTGCTGTCTGCTCACTGTCATTGATGTATTTACGAAATTCGCATTTGCTGTTCCAATGAATTCTAAGCGAGCAATAGAAGTCATTAAAGAATTTGAATCTATTCTGCAGTCATCCGATAAGCGACCAAAGTATCTAGAATGTGACCAAGGGACAGAGTTCTAGAACAAAAAGTTTACAGGGTGGCTAAAGTGTCATTCTATAGAAATGTACCATAACTACTCAGATTTTGGATCAAGTGTCATTGAACGGTTCAATAGGACAATATGTTCTCGAATATCTAAGTATTTGACGATGAGTGGTCAACAAAAATATATCCACATTCTTCCATCATTGGTAAAATCTTAAAGAACAAAAGTTCGTCCAATTGACGTCAACGAAGAAAATGAAATGGATGTTTGGATGGAATCTTAAAAGAATCTTTCTAGTCACTATGCTGGATCAGCAAAATTCAAATTATATGACCGTGTTAGGATTGCAAAATTGAAAGGAAACTTTGAAAAACATTATTGGCTTACGTTTACTACGGAAATTTTCAAAGTATGTGAAATAATCAATTCAGTTGCCATTAGTTATCGTATAAGAGACATGAATGGACTGGAATTAGTGGCATTTTCTACTAGCAAGAGTTCAGTAGAGTGTTGGAACACAGAGAATCAACAAAAGAATAACTCTTCATGTCGTCATTTTATCTAACTCTCCCATCCAATGGGTCACAAAAATACTTTCCTTCGAACAGAATTGCAAATTATAGGATAAAATTGCCATATAAAGTCCAATTGGAGACTGATCAGTACGAGTTAGCTCTTTCTGAACTGACGTATGTTTGTTTCATTCGTACATTGACTGGGCAGGGCGAGGACAACTTGATATCCTACTCTGGACAAATCGGAGGGAATACTGCTCTAAATCTTCAACACTATTGATCAGTTAATCAGCTACTACAAGAAGCAAACTCAAAGTTAAACAAACACAAGGTTGATTGTCGGTTTTCTTATAGTGAGGTGAAAAAAAGAGTGAGCCTTGAAGTTGGTGTAGGAAATACGATAGAAATAAGTGAGAAACTATCTGACGTGCTTGGATTTGACGGAAAACGTGAGTTCTCAAATGAGCTTCCTCATTTATCTCAATTTTTTGTTGGAAATTATACGGCTGACTTGTTTGCTGGAAGATACCACATGTTCATTAATTCCGACATCATTCATGCACAAATTGTTGGATCTACTCTTGTGCCATTATTACGTATGGTGAACATTGCTGGAGAAGAACAAGCCTGTACACAAACTTTTGTTAATCCTTTTTATATCCCACTGTCCAGAAGTGAGTTTGATGTGATTTCCATTATTTTGTGTGATAAATTTGGGGAGGAGCTTCCAATGGACAAGTCAGGTAACGTTGACACTATACATCAGGTAAATACAGTCACTATGATTCATCCGAGCTACGAATTTGAGTCTATCCAGTTAAATCATCCATTTACATATATTGTTGCTGGAGTAACTCAGTGCGGTAGAACAACATTTGTGAGCAACTTGATTCAACATCTGGACTCCCTTGTTAAACCACAAATAGATGATGTCATTATCTTCTATAAGACATGCTAGCCAGGCTATGACACGATGAAATTTAATGATAAGGAGGGTTAGGTGTGCAGAAGGACTAAATTTAGAACTGATTCATGCCACTCATACTCTTATTGTAATTGACGACCAAATGACTGATTCATTGAAAGACAAAACGATTCAAAAATTGTTCACATGTGGGTTGCATCATCGGTAAGACAAAATTATTGCCAACACAATCTGGTCAATGAACTCGATGATTTCATTTTATTCAGGTCTGTATCTGTGATTTTCCTGTCCCAGAATCTGTTTCCTCAAGGGAAATATGCGAGGGATATTCTCACTCAACACTCATTACATAACAATTTGCAAAACTACATCGTTTTCTTCGCAAGTCATGTACTTGAGTCGCCAGTTAAACCCCTGTAAGCCCAGTTTAATTTTCAAAGCGTACGAACAAGCAACTCAGAAACCGTATAAATCCCTATTTTTGAATTTACATCCAAGTTGTCATGATCATTTGCGTGTTCAGTCTGGTATTCTACCAACTGAAGATCACATAATCTATTTTTCTAACTAAATTAGTTCCCAATTATGACAAAAAGAATACAGAGGAATAAGCAATAAGAACTAGTTCGAAAGAGCAAAGAGAAACACAGAAAACATATTATCAAAAAAGCCTCGAGAGATAATATCCATGCTTTGTCAGAGCTAGCTCTGAACACATTACAAGGAAACGTTCCTCTGAGTGACCTACGTAAGAGAAAACTAAAACACCACAAGGAGATGATAAGAAATTTGGCAAAAAAGAAGGTGTCTCTCAAGAGAAAAAAGGAACTCCTTGTCCAAAGAGGTGGCTTTCTACCTCCATTGATTACACCAATACTGTCTATACTCGGTGGACTTGCTGCAAACGTTCTCAGTCACGCAGCTGGAATATAATGTCGAAAAAAATGAAGCTCATGGACCGACCTGGACGACCCCTGGGAAGAATACGAGCATAATTCACCTAGTTGCGTTTATTGTGTTCTCAACAATCACAGGCAATATGATTCTCCAGTGGTAAGCTTATAAACTTAGATTAAATTATCTGTCAGCTATCTGATAAGTCTTCTCCACAACCAGACTGTTAGCGATAATGCAGAACCCACTATTGTTCACGAGGAAAAAACAGGAATCACCACAGCAACTTACTAAAATCCAGATGGTATTATATATTTTACTTTACTGATTAAAAACTTTTATAGGTAAATTTTTCGCTTCAAAATATTATTCATGACGAGAAGTCTGAACATATTGTTGCTTTAGAAGGAGAAATTAGTAAACGTAAACACCTCATTGTCTGTAAAATTTGCCTTTCTGAAATCGCAACCTACTTATATGCTCCGTGCTGTCACTTGGCTACATGTCTCAGTTGCTCTACCAGCCAGTTAAAATGTCCCATTTGTCGCAGTGAAATAGAGCTAATAATTAAAGTTTACTTGAAGCTTGTATAAACTAAATTTACTTTATTATCAAATAGGTAGATTTTTAAATTAAGTTGAGGATTTTTTAATTAAACTGGAAGATTTAAGTAGGGAGATTTTTAATTAAGTAATGTCCATAAGGCAAAGTTTTAATGCCATCTGAAAGTATGTAGCGTTTGGAATCAAACCCATGAGCCGCAAATTTCGTGAGCTGTATATTATAAATATTGTGCTTATAAGACCTCATTGTGCTCATATTACAAGATGGTTTGATTGAATAAAATTTTTTCCAACTTAGAGTACGTCACACTCTGCCTCTGAATAAATTGTGGAACTCCTTTAAGTGCCATTTTCCTGAAGGTTGTGCTGTCTTCATTTCTGCCTAGGAAACAATATAACTTTGGTCCAAGACCAGTGAACTTGTATATAATCTTACCTTTCACCTCATCTTTCATTTTTTCAATCACCCCTTTGTTTTTCACTGAAAATAATGGATTTAAGGGTGATAGAACACTTGTGTCAAAGAAGTCTATATCTGGTAAGATGTGCTTGTACACGTTCTCCGTAGTGATGAGGTATGACAAGCTGTCAGTATCCGTCATTTGTAATTCAGCGTTTGACCCCCACTTCTTCTTCACAAACTCGTAATGAAATTTGCTCATATGCAGCTTGCTAAGTTCCAGGACTGAAAAGCCTGTGTAAATTGCCTTGTTCAAAGTAACACAATTTCGCTGCATTTTGAATGCCACTAAACTGTTTCCTAAAATATCTTGAGACAGAAATTGTGCTCTAGCGATTAACTTAAGGGCTTTAGAAGGGTCATTTATCAACCTAATGTTCATGCGTTTCCTGACAGATTCCATGCCTTTTCCAAACTCAGCGTTGCCGCAGAGCTTGTGGCAAACTCGTTTGAATTCGTTTGTCGCGCTAGGCCGTCGCATTGTATTAAAGTGCACATAAGTTTTCAACCATGCTTCTTGCTTAAACGCGAGAATTCGACGTATCTTCTTAATAACCAATCCTTTCTCGACATAGTACTTTAAATTTCAATAATGGCAGATATAATGTTTCCGAGTTGATAGGTGAGGCACGAGCTTTGTTTGAGTTTCCATGTAGTTTATCGGAAGCTTGGCAAGAAGCTTCTGTTGGTAAAGACTGAAGCTAGAGGAACAAATGGTTTTACGTTACGTTACATTACGTTCCACTGCTAATGGATAGTCCTGGTGGTCAATGTGCAAGTGTTTTGGATAATAGAGGTCTACTTCCAGTATGTATCCGATGTCATCATCGTCAGGCTCAGATGTGATGTCGAATTTGTCAATGAGATCTTTCTCCAATAAAGTGAAGTGGCCAACTGGAAGCAACGCTTGCATTGCTTTTTCGTAGAGATTAACCATATCCCAGAATACGACATTGGCGATGGAAGAAATCTCGTTCAGATAGTGGCCAATGCTCACTCGTGTCAATGGTTTTTTGGGATGATTCTTGATCAACTTCTGGAACTTGAAAAGCCTTCTCCTCTTTCGTTTGGAGATCCCTGGCACGTCTCTCGGAAGTGGGCAGCTTCATCTTTGGCACCGGGATCACTGCAGGATCTATGATCAGGCCAACGGCTGTAATCCCTCTCGGCATTTTCACCACTCCAGAGTGGCTTACCAGTCACCTGGTTGCTGTTCTACCTGTTGCAGAGCCCTTGTGTACAGTTCTATTTACTTAAGGCAGCCCGCACACGAGTCCGAAATTGCAGCCGCCAACAGACGGAGATTTCTCGTGTTCTCGTCGGAACCTACACCTTAGGAATTTGTACACGTGAGATGGAATGCTCCTGAGAACAACCAATATTCGTAGAAGTGACTTGCGGAGGCGGCCGCGTCGAAGTCGTCCAGACCAGCGTACCGTCACACAGAATCCTACGATGTGATGAACCGGGGTTTGTTGAATCCGGCTCGAAGGACCAAATGTTGAGCTCGTATTTGTGTGATGGGGAGTGGTGCGGCACGACGTGGCTGCAGGGCCCATTGGAAGGCTGTGGGAACCTGCCAGAGGGCAGCGGTAACCCACGGAAGCCCTAACGCAGGTTCCCGCAGGCCTCGCGTACTAATGTAAAAAATTTTAAAAAACTAATAACTGTATATGTGTACTAATTTTTAATTTCAACCGCGTCTGAGAAAAATAAAAATCGGAGGTCGCTAATGCCCAAGGTTATAAAATTTCTCAATTTGATTAATTAAATTTTCAAAGTTTCATTAAATCAATACTTATGAAGTACAAATTTCAGCCAAACTGGTGAAAGTTTTGGATCAGAGGTCACCAATTGCCAAGGTTAAATAACACTTCTAGTAATTATTAGAATTCGAATATTTGAAATTGCAAATTTTAAATTTTGATTTTTACATATTTAATTAATCTTATTTTTCTGAATAATTTTGCTAATTATTTCTGAGCATGGATATCCCCTCATAGTTTCTCGCTTCTTTTCTACAACTCTGCAGTCATTTCTAATCATTACGGAAGCGTTTTAGAGCTAATACAATCTTGCTCACTACTCTTATTTTGTAGCAACATTTAAATTGTATCTCTAAAACCCCTATCTAATACGTACAGTTCAAAAATTTGTGGAACTCTATCGTACTGTTTTCTCCAACTGTTATTGTTACAATAATGCACCACATTTGGGGATCCACAGCCCCCTCCAAATAACTTCCGGTGAAAACGGACAAACATTTTTGAGCTTTTGTGACTTATACCTACATGAAAAGTTCAAATTTTATCTGAAATTAATTTGCAAGTCATGACTGTTCCCATGTTAGTGAAAACCACATAACTACTTTCTACAGAGTTTTTCCTATCTATTACTATCTCTCATCTTATGTGATTAGTGTTGGTAAAGTTGAACCTGAGGGGAATTATTGAAGGCTAACTTCTTTCTACACAAAGTAATGGATTCCAGGATTGAGAGGGAAGAAGAGAAAGCTTTCTCTTCCCTTCCTCTCAATAAATGATGACATTTGGAACTTCCAACTTGAAACGGACAAAAAGCCAGTCGAATTAGTAATTGCAATGCTGAATCTGTAAAAATAATTTTCTAAATTTTTATTTACTCTTATTTGCTTTTATACAATAATAATAATGGTGATTCATGTCTTATGGTAAACCTAAACTAAGAATAAGTTATTAAAACTTTGTTTATATTTAAGACTTATTTAACAATTTTCTATAGTGTTCTCTAGGTTTCAAATTACCATTTTGGTAACCTTCACGTGAATCGCTATGTTGGACAATAAAGATTGTCTATTCTCAGGGAAGTCTGTGGACCTACACATGTCAAAGTTAAGAGTTAATATCAGCATACGGAATGATCTGTAGATAACCAAGAGTAAGCATAATGGCTAAAAAAGAGTCAATTATCTAAAAAAAAAAGCACTACGAATGCTAAAATGCTAAAATTTCATTCCTGGAGACGAGTATTGCGTTTATTTTGCATATTTTTGATAGTATTTCTCAAAATTATAAAGTCAGATGCAAAAAGTAAATGTCACAGGTAGTCTCTGACACGTTACCAGATTGATAATCTTCTTCAAAGTATTCTGAGGCAATGAGTCACGTTCGTCGTTTTACACTATAAGATACAGATTCGCACATTATTTGAATTCAGTAAAAATTCATGTTTGGTAGCCCATGTGCGTGAAGGAGTTTGGGAAAACATAATTTTTTTTTAAAGAAATATTTTTAAAAGAATATTTTTTAAAGAAATTCTGAAAACATTATGTCATAGCGAACTGTTCACACCGGACGAAGGCTCAGTATCCAAGAAGAAGGGAAAATACAGAAATTGGACATTTATGGGTAAATTTAAGACAAAAGTGCTAAAAAATCTTTAAAAAATATAAGGTCCAAAAACAGGAAAACGCTTACGGAAGTATTTTTTTAATGACTAACATATCAAATACTTAAATAAGCATGAAATACTTACAAAAAAGTATAAAATACAGTGGTTTTAGCTTAATGTCACCTCCGAGGGAGCCGAAAAATCGGTTGACACTAAACGGAGAACCTTGGTGTCAAGAATAATATGAAAATAATATTAAATTTATTTAATATAACAAAATTACATTCCTTCCATCTAATATAGTTGCGATGTTTTAATAGATTTTTAGAATGTAAAGTTTCCTGTATTGTGTGAAGTGTGTATATTTTTAAAATTTAGGTGAGCCGAAATCAGAATAAATCCAAGTCGAATCCATTGAATCCATTCCAGTGCTTATCGCTATCATACTGTGCATTCGAACTAAAATTTTATTTTTCTGTTTAGTAGACAACAGTTTCAAAATTCGAAAAATTTTTCTCAATAAATGGTTCTCAAATTTAAAAAAATCATGGAAACAAAACAAATTCCTTACATTTTGTCATAAATAGTTTGTCTAAAACATTTTTTTAAATGAGATTTCAAACAAGAATAATTATTTATTTCTGATATTCAAAATATTATAACTTTGATTTTTCTAATTCTGCTCAAAACCAAAAATGGATGCAAAAGAATCAATAAACATTTCTGCTCTTATTAATTTTTGTTGGCCCTTAAAAGGGCCGATGTTTCTCATTTAATATTTGGTAGCCTTTTTTTGTTTATCCTCCGAATCCATACAAAGTTCTCCCTTGCCGCTTGAGAGCATAGACAACGTCCATGGCAGTGACAGTCTTCCTCTTGGCATGTTCTGTGTAGGTGACAGCGTCTCGGATGACATTCTCCAGGAAGACCTTCAGCACTCCTCGTGTCTCTTCGTAGATGAGCCCACTGATACGCTTCACTCCACCTCTACGAGCCAATCGACGGATAGCAGGCTTTGTGATTCCCTGGATGTTGTCACGAAGAACTTTACGATGCCGCTTTGCTCCCCCTTTCCCCAATCCTTTCCCTCCTTTACCTCGTCCTGTCATTCTGATGCTTCTTTGACTGATTCAATGTAGATGACTTGAGAGTGAGTTTGTGAATGATAGAGAGAACACATGGGTATGTATCTTTTACCAAGAGTGCGGACGTACAAGCGAAGGGAAATACCGCATGATGGGTGCTTAAGTTGATAGGCTTGCGCATAGACTTGCTCTTCGTTTCCAAGGTCGCTCTCACCACAGACCCTTCATTGCTTGTAGACTTCAGTTCTCATAGACGTAAAGCTGCTTAAACATTAAGATTGAAATCTCATTGTGTGGATTAATTTTTGGTGGTGTTGATTGATTAATTTTTAGACAAGCGATATTATAATAAATTAAACGAATCCAAAGCATGCGCAAAATTATACACAAGTAGTTAGCCTAACCTCCAATTAGTACTCTGCCATCTAATAATGCTCTGCTTCCAATAATACCCTACGAGTTTCATAGTTTCTTCTCACACCAAATTAAAATAAATAAATTATTCAATTATTCTATAAATTCTTTTGAACATGAAAAATCAATAGCTTCCAGTAACTTATTTTTTTTCTATAGAATTTTCGATAAAAAATTGAACTCTGTTGATGAATATGTTGATGTTGTAAGAATTCTTTAAAAAATTATTTGCGAAATGAGAAATAACAGCCTGCCTCTTATAGTAACTCGGTCTCCAATTATATCCGAGTGATGAATGTGTTAGTACCTCGGAAATACGGTAAATCCTTCTCAACTTGAGTCCTATCCACAATCGGCTTCGTTTGTTTCTTAAAAAAAATTATTTCCAATTATTCTCCTAGGAATAAACCCCTTCTGCTCTTAGTAAATTTTGGTGGCCCTTAAAAGGGCCGATGGTTTTTATTTTGCGAAGATATTCTGAAGTGTAGTTTTACTTCTTCTTAGGAGCTGCTTTTTTGGCAACTTTCTTCACTGGAGATTTCTTTGCGTTGGCTGAACTCTTGCGTGTCTTTAGTGGTGACTTGGGCGGTGGAGTGGGAGTTGTTGCTTTAGCTGGAGGAGCCTTTCTAGCTGCTGGCAATTTTCTTGTAGCCGTTTTTGGCGTTGGTTTCTGCACAGCTGCTGCGGATTCCTTCTTTGCTGGAGCTTTCTTAGCTGCTGTCTTCGGTGAAGCTAAAGGAGTTTTCTTCTCAGGAGTAGCTTTCTTCACGGTAGGAGTGGCTTCCTTTGGAGATTTCTTGACAGCAGCTTCCTTGGATTTCGCTACAGCTCCATTGGTAGGAGTGCTTTTGCCAGAAAGTTTGAAGGAACTGTTGGCTCGTTTACCCTTGACTTGAACAAGTTCTCCTGAAACAACAGCAGACTTCAAGTGCTTACGAATAGAAGGGGATACTTTCTCAGCATCAACTTTTTGAACATCAGTGATATGCTTCTTGATTGCTTTGAGCGAAGAGCCACCACGTTCAGCAAGGCCTTTCACGGCGTCGTTGACAAGGATAGAAGTCTTGGGACTCTCAGCTACTTTCTTCTCCTTCGGAGCTTTAGCTTTTCGTGGGGGATTTGGTTTCCCAGTTCTTCCTTTTCTCTTTGCAGGAGCAGAGGTGACTTGGGCTTCTGATGTTGCGGGCGCTTCTGTGTCAGCCATGGCGGAGGTTGTTGAAATCTTGTCTATCCGTTCTGAATGAAATAGATGAATTCTGATGGCGTTGTGAGTAGTGTGATTGCCAATGTAGGTCCTTGGGGTTGATAAAGACTGCGAACCGAATAGAGCCAACTTCATATTTTCTCTCTCCAACAACTCAAACTCAACACACTTTAGCAAAAATTTTGTGTTTTCTTTTTACACTTTTTACAAAAAAATTTCAATTTAAAATCAAAATTTTGAAATTCTAAGCAGACCGTTGTGAAGATCGGACATTTTTCTATTAAATCATATTTGTCTCGTCGAGATGACGTAATTCAATTAGAAGTTATGTAAGCTTTTATAGACGTCTCTCCTGATATTTCCAACTGAATTGTCACACATTTCAAAATTCTAAAAGTTTTGATAAATTTTTCGAATGCAAAATTTTCGGATTGAGTAGAGGAGTGCTTGGGCTTCAATTTTGTATAAATATTATAAAAATTCAATGAGTAGTTTTTTCATAATTTGGATTTTAATTTGACAAGGAGACACGCTTCCTTCAGAACGGAGCCTCCCATGCTGAATTTTGAACTCGATTTTCTTCAGTTGTGCCCAACATTACGAAATTTGTGAAACAGTTTTGAATTTCTAATAAAATTCTTAAAATTTTGACGTAAATATTTTTGTGATGTGTTGTGAAACAGTAATTTAGTTAGAGATTAAGAACTGATAAGCTATGGTCTATAAAAACAAAATTTTTATAGAGTCAGCGTTTTTTTATTACATATTATGAAACTTAAATTATGAGTTATGAAAGTTAATGAAGAATTTACATTTGCCGTTTACATTTGGATTCATAAATCTAGACTTAAACACTAACATTTTCACCTTATCCACAAAAACTCAATTTTAAATTATTATTTTAAAATTTAAAAATGAATTTTTAGCTCTTTATAATTAAAATTCTGCTCCAGGGGAAGGAGATATTAGCGTAATTCCGAATTTAGTAATTTAGAAATCTTGATGCAAATTCTTATCTATCCAAATTCACTAACAACGTGAAAATAACGAGTCCATCAACAAAACTATTAAAAGCAATTTCAAAAATTTAAATTGAGCCAATGAAATTCGAATAAAATTTCAATAAAGGAAATACCATTGGTTGACTGATTATAATTTTTTTTGTAATTTGTAGTTTTAAAATTCTGAATCATCTCAAGTCTTGAAAGATATTTTTCTTTAATAAGTTGAGCAGGTTAAGTAGGAAATGAGTTGTTCTCGTAAATATTTATTTTCAATGGTTGAGTTTGCTCCTGTATTATAATCTCAGATTTTCGATCATATCATGGCATACATTTAGCATTATTGAATTGAATTGGACAGGAATAGAAACCGAATTGTCTACTTTGTTAGCATTATTTATCAATTGAATAATTAATTTGGTAATAATCTTTTTGATAAAATTTCGTTCTAATTCATCCAGCATTACCTACTCGATTTGTAAATTTTTTATTGCTCACCAAACGCCAACACGGCTAACAAAGTAGTTAAAGTGAGAATAATTAATCTGTTGCAACTTATCAAATTTCAGCACACCAGCAGCCTAGTGATGAAAAGATTTCCTTTGAAAACGAAAAGGAAAAGTTGTTTCCTTTACTTTGCAGTTTCATATTTTTGAAAAGGTAACGGATGAAGTATTTTCGTAATATGTATACAAAAATGATGAAATTTAAATAAATAAAAATTTATTGTATTTTCGTGTGTATTAAGATCCGGAAGAGTCACATTATGTAAATAGCAAGGCTGGGCAAAATACATGTAGTTTGAAAATACTGTATTTTAAATACAATTTGTATTTTGTAGTTTGGGTGGAGTGAAATCCGTGCATTTTGTAGTTTGTATTTTTGCTTATTCAGCCGAATTGTAGTTTTCATTTTGTTGCCTTGTCGTGTCTTCAAAATACAAAGATAAAGAGTGTCCGGGAAGTAGAGGCACAACTTTGATAATGACATATGAATGTCGCCTGAAATGAAATCTATCTTTCAAAAATAAGAAACAGAATCAGAATCGCATTTCGTACATGAAAGTGAAGTCTTGTTTGTCGTGACTTGAATTAACAAAAATGTCTAGGAAAAATGGTGAGATATTTACTGCGGGTATTTTTCACTACTACAGAAATTTCGCAATCCATGACAAGAAAATCACCATCCAAAATTTTCTAGCAGAGCGTATGAGCAGACTAATATTTTATTATATTTTTAAGAGGTATTAGGCTTCTATTTAGACTAATTTTAAACCTCTACCATGCCATCGTCAAGAGAAATTATCACCAGAAGAATTAAAAAAAGTGGAAAAAGTGTTTCATCGTCAGTCCAACACACCTGCCCGCACTGCAACTAAACGAGTCAAATTGACGAGGTCTACCAAGTCGGATATCAAAGTATACAACCTGGGGATTACGACTAAGACCATGAAATAGTCTCTTAAATATGTCAAGGATAAGGAGAAGTGAGCGATGACCAGCCTTAGAAACAGTTTCAAAATTGCGTGAAAGAAATTCCTCATCACGGATGACAAAAATTACGCTACACTTGACCATTTCTATTTGCCGGGCACAAAGTGTATGAATGCCTTGGAACAATCTGAGTTGGAGTAAGAAAACAAATTTACCTAAACCACCAAATTCAGCCGGAAAAATCTTGTTTGGCAGGAGATTGACGAAATTGGGAATGTTTCAGAGTCATTTGTTACGGTCCGTAACAAATGACTCTGATACATTTTTTAGTTCAAGCTCCTACCGTAACTTACGGTAGGAGCCTGAACTAAAAAATCTACATTCGGGAGTGTCTGAAGCAACGATTACTTCCTTTCATACACAATCATCACGAATTGGAAAACGTTTTATTTTGGCATGAGCAGGCATGTTCACAATTCGCCACTACCGATGTAGACATTCTAAGCCAGAAAATTGTCTATTTTGTACCAAAGTCTATAAGCCCCTTAAACATGACACAGGCAAGAGGAATTGAAGAATTTGGGCTATTTGCAAAAACCAGTACTGTCAGATACACGAACAACCTAAAATCATCCAAGGTTTCAAGCTAATTTGGACAAAATTTTCAAAGAGGCACCGAAAGGCGTAGGAAAAGAGGTGATGGGACATGCCTACTAGAACCTTCCAGGAATCGGATTCAAGTCAGGCGGGCGATGTATGACATTTGAAATAACGGGATATATTAGTTAATATTAATGACAAATCTTCATTCTAGTATACTTATTGGTTGTTCTGCAATCTCAATTTCTAATTTGTGCTTCTACTTCCCGGACACCCTTTACTTTTATTCAAATGGTTTGAGACTGCGGCATGAAAGGAAGAAAATATTTCCCCTGCTTACGCCCGGTTTAGTGATCACTTTCACTTATCCGTATCTTGAGTAATCCTTTACAGGACGAATAGATTATTCAATTTAGAGTCCATCTAAGCATCTCTCAAGCGTTGCTAGAGAGACACAAAGCGAGAATGCTTTGAAAGAAAACATTTAGTGATGATGTCTCTCTCTCTTTCTCGTCTCTTTTGTCTTCACTCACAAAAATTAAGCTTTTCAACTTTTGAATAAGTGAAGGATAGGTGATTTAAAATTTTTAAGTTAAATTTTCAATTTAGAGATAATGCAAAGATCCTCTGAGCGAAGCTATAGAGGAAATTTTTTTGCATTATGCTTCAACAAACCCTAAATGCCCCATGAACGACACAATACGTCATGGTGACGACACGAGATACGACAAAGGTAAGATAGAGATATCACTAAACCGGGTGCGAGTTAATCTATGGCGGGAGAATTGACAAATAAACATGAACAAAACCAGTGATGGGCCGCCCAACCGGTTGGGTTGAGATATAAAGCGTTGAAAGAGCTTTTAAGTTGGGTTGGGTTGGGGAAACTTTAAAAAATTTCGAAGTTGGGTTGAGTTGGAGAGACATTAAAAATTCCCAAGTTAGGTTGGGATAGGCGTTTGTGCGCCAGAAAATATCTTCTAAGAGCCTGGAGCCCATTGAGTTTTGTGGAGCCCGAGCGGAGCACAAGAGTAAAAACATTGAGAGCGGGTGCTCGAGCGGAGCCCAAGAAAAAAATTCTTGGGAGCGGAAGCCAGAGCGGAGCCCAAAATCTAAAAAATTGGGAACAGGAGCGAGAGCGGAGCCAGAGGTAAAAAGCCGACCTTTGGTGTTAAGAAATCAATCAGAGGAACATTTCAGTAGTGCGTAAAAATGGAAATGTATTTTCAAAATACAAATTGTATTTCAAATACACAAAACTGAGTATTTTGGAGTGTATTTTCAGTATTATATTTTTGCAAAATTCCAGTATTTTATTTTGATATCTTATTTTGAACTCAGTTTTTCCAGTATTTTGCAGAAGTATTTTGAAAATACTCGAACCCTGTATTTTGCCCAGCCTTGGTAAATAGCGACTAATCATGCATTGTGTTTGTGACTCAAAGACGTTAATCCTTGTACTACACATGTGAGGTGACTGTGACACTGTGATCGAAGACCCATTAGCTTATGTTTGCAAAATATATTAAACCTTTTATAGTAGTAACATTCAATATACAGTAGTCAACGGATATAAAACTTAATTCTTATATAAGACTTAATGTGTCTTATAATTGCTTATAAGACACATTAGCTCATTGTGTTGGATAATTATATGAAACCTTTTATAGTAGTGATATTCAAATTAATTTTGAGACACGTCGGGATTCTTATTGTTAGCCAAAAAATAAAGGCCAATTTAGACTCTTCCGTAAGCGTTCCGACACGTCATTTTGTCGATGAAAGTGGACAGGAACTTCAATTTCTTCGGCGGAGCTGCAAGTCCTTGTTGTAGAGATTTTAGTTCAAATAAGAACTTTTTTTTTAGACATGTTTCACTAAAGTGTTCATAGTGCGCTCTATCTAATTAGCACTGATAGGTCCTATTTTAATTTCCCCTGATTTGCAAATATCTAAGAATCGTAGAACATAGGCTGTTACACGTTGTAGCTTAGGTAATGACGAGGATCGAGTGATTAGACTTTTCAGAAATTTAACTGGAGTTAATTCAATGTCCAAAGCGCTCACATAACTATGGAGGTGAGATATGGACGGAAGTGACAACCAGGATGGGCCCTTCTACCATAATGCGTTGGAGATAAATTTTTGTGTGTTGATTCCTCGTGACGCGCTGTCGGCCGGGTTGTCAGTCCCTTTTTACATGAACCCAGGGGACGACTGGGAGAGGAAGAAATTTAACGACAGCGATTCACCACATACAGCTCCTGTTTCTCAGAAGAGTTGAACCGCTCCGACGAAGAAAAAACTATCTCGGACAAAATTAATTTAGCTTCAGTTGCTAACGAAATTTGACAAATAGTTATTTTAAATTCTCCAACTGTCGGCATATTTTCTTTGTAGGACTATTATTCTCGCTCACTAAATTATAATAATAACGAAATTAGTATGGTTGTTAATTAACAGTTTGCTAAATTTTTTCAATTGTATAGAAGCAGATGTGGATACATGGATATACACGGAATAATACAAAACGTCTGAGATACTTCGCTATCAAATTTCTTCATCTAATTCAATTTCCAGTATGTGTCCGTTTACATCCAAAATGTTCTAAAAAACAACTAGTTAGTTGGTTAGCATTTCGCATGCGCTATATACCAACTGCGCATGTGAAATGCTTACTGCATATGTAAAATATCTACTGCGCATATAAAATACCTAAGGCGCATGTAATATTTACTAGGTAAGCAAAATTCCAACTTCGCATGTAAAATGCTTACTGCACATGCAAAGGGCCGATTGCGCACGTAGCTTGTCAACTGCGCATGTAAAGTGCTTACTGCGCACGTAAAATGCAAAGTGCGCACATACAATAGCTACTGCGCAAGTTAATTGCGTACTGCGCACGTAAGCTATCTACTCATGTAAAATGCCTACTGCGTACGTAAACTGTCAACTGTGCATGTATAATGCCTACTGCGCACGTAAAATGCCTACTGCGCACATAGAATGCCACTGCGCTCATATAATATCAGTACGCATGTAAAATGCCTTCTGCGTATGAAAAATGTTGAATGTTCGATAGGTGAAGTTGAAGTATAGCATGTAAACTTATTGTTTGAAAAAGTGTGACATACAGTGAATCGAAAGAAGACAAGCTAATCAGTCTTGTATAAGTCACTCAACATACCTCAGAAATATAGCCAGATCCCAGGCAACCTTTATACTCCCACAATTGCTTCGACTCGCATCTTATCTAGACCCATTTGCATCGCATCCGCAGTCGCACCTGGAGTTTTTAAATCCGCACCGCACTCGCACCGCACTTGGCCTTCTCCGCACCGCACCACACTCGCACCTAATTGCAATAATCTGAGGTCGCACCGCACTCGCACCCGCACAAGTGCGGTATCACCTGGAGGTGGTATTTCCGGTGTTGAAAATTCAGCTCCTCGAATCCTATCCGGATATTTTTCCCAAGAAGCTCTTAATTTTTTCAAAACATAGTCTTTGTGTAGCTGAGGTTTCAGGGGTCTTCTTCTTTGGATGTTTAACTTTTTTTAAATTAGCACTGGATAAACCTATGACTTCCATTGTTAACAAAAATGTAAAAGGTACCAGAAATATTTGTAGTAATAAAATTGAAATACTGGGAATCAAATTTTCATAAAAATATAATAGACATGGAAAGAAAATAAGATTATGAAAAGACAAGTATGTAGCAATGACCTCATGTAATGTTATAGATTTGAAAACAAAATAGAAATGAAAAGCAAGGATCAATGACCTCTTGATTTTTTTTGCGCTTGCGCAAGTGAGAAAAACCGGAAAACAAAACCATTGTTGCCGAATTTTGGATATTGTTTATTGATTGTTTGATCAATATCAACATCAAAAATTTTCGTTGCCGAGATAGTTTTTCTTCGTCGGACCGGCTCAGAGTTTGGATTTAGCCAATTAATCACACTGGTCGAATCCGAGAAGCAAATAATTTTATCGATGGGAACTCGTGATGGCAGAAATACATACTAAATTTGAAGAAAATCGATCAACATTTAGCAGAGCTAGAACTGTTAGAATGTTGTTTTTTTCGTTGTATAGTGGTGTGTTGCCCGGAACTCTTAATCACAAAATTGTTCATTATAAATTCTCATAGTTAATTTAGCACTCACATATAATTACGAGACGATTGATACCCCATTAACGTATTCGAATTTATTTTGTGATTTTGATTTATAATTCACACAAAAAAAATAGGAAATTATTTTTTTTTTTAACTCATCTTTAGCTTGATGAAACTCACATTCATAGCAAATCTGAAGAAAATCCATCAATATTTAGCGAAACTAGAACTGTTAGAATTATTTTTTCAATTATTCATTATTTTCATTGTTGTAGCCGTAGGTTTTGAATCACCTATCCCTTTACACATTATGGGACAACAACAATAAAAAACATTCTAACTTTGAAGGTTAATAAAAAATTCATTTTTCAATATTTTGAAATAAAATTTAAAACTCCGCTAGACATTCGTATGTTCTAAATATTTAAAAAGTTTGAAAGTAATCTGTAAAGATTTACAAAAGTTACAGTTGTTAGGAAACACCACAAACTCTAATGGTAATTTCCCATTAGTAAGCTGGACGGCCATTTTGTGATCGAAGTGGATAAAAAAGATTCGCACATGTTTTCTTTTAATTGATCCAACAGGACAAATCAATTAGCACACTGAACTGTGCTTTTGCAAATCTAACCACAGGGAGACATAATCTGTATACAAATTCTTAGGTTCGTCGATTAATTCGCTTGCCCTTTAGGGTCAATAAAAGAAACGGGCCAAATGTGTGATTTGCTGGGTATTTACTGAGCACTCTGTCTATCCATGTGTACAGTCTTTAGCACTACAGTCTCATCTCCTTGGTTGGAATATTTTAATGCGCTCCGATTTTATTAGAATTCGAATAAAATGTCATCACAAGAAACAAAAATTCATATTCTTTTCTAAAATGCAAATTTTGTTTATGAAATTACACTACCATCCGTTAGAAGGATGTTTATACATAATAGGTAACGGTGTATATACTAAAAGGTACATACAGACCGCCGGACATTCAGATTATACTGCACTACCATAGCAAATAGGAACATGGAAATAATTTATTTACCTATAAGCAACATCCGCGCAGTCAAATTTTGAAAAGTATACATTTCCAGAATAATACTTTAAGGTTGGTGAAACGTAAGGCCAGTGGATTGAAATCAGTTTATAACTGTTAGATTTTGCAAGATGGTATTTCGTTATAAATTTCTCAGTCGTGAAAAATTATATTTCGGGTTTAAAGTAAGTTTACTATTGAAAGGAAGCTGTTATAAAAAATTTTCATTTTTTAGTCTATTGAAGTATCTTAGTGTAGCTCTCAGCGACTTTGCAGGTGCAAAACGGAATTTGCCCTCAGAGTGGCATTGAATTACCTTAATAGTGATCTAAATGAGTAAATAGCTTAAGTCTTTGGGGACTTGTGAACACAAGTTTAACACAAGTCTAACCATAGTCAACACCAAGGTTGCTATGAGGAATAATCCAAAAGTCCTCTAAGAGGTTAGCCCATAACTATTATTTTTAGGAAAATTATCAATTCTAAAAAAAATAACAAACCTTCGCTTTTGTAAACAAATTTAATTTTTTTTACTTTCAAATTTTAAATTATTAACAGTTTCAAAAATATAATTAATTGAAAAATGTCGACCTGCATTATTAAATCTTTTCGAAATAATTTTTAGTGTTAATAAAAATACACTAATAAAAATTTAATCAGTAAAATTAATATTGAAATTTAAAAATTATGTCATAGTAACATAGTTTGAAATTATACTGGCTGACAAAGCGTCAGCCAGGAAAAAAAAGTTAAAATTAAAAAAAAATAATAGTTATGGGCTAACCTTAGAGGACTTTTGGATTTTATTGCTCATAGCAACCTTGGTCAATACCTTAACCTTGCATATTGGGAATTTCATACTCTAAGTTCTGCGCATGCGCGCTTGGAATGTAGAAGAGCCCCGCTAAATTTCTTTATTGGAAAAACATGCCCTGTTAGTAGACTTGTCATGTGCAAAATCTGAAAAAATTAGCTAGATGGGAACATAACCAAAATTAAAATTATCTGCGCATAGTCGCCCCATAATTTTTTTTGAAAAAAATGATATAACTCAGCGAAAAAAAAATTTTTACGAAATTTCCTATTACGGGGTAATGCAGCATTAGGAAATGCACTATTTGAAATAATTGAACCGAATATCCGAGCGGAAAAAATGAGGCTTGCTTTTCTGCATACCATCCTTTAGCAAAATTTTCGAAATAAAATTTGTAAAATGTTTTCGATAAATATAGTCTATTTGTTAGTATTCGAACAACAATTAGCACTCACGATGGTATAAAATGTAAAAACTGTAAAAGTGAAACTCAAAATAAATTATGCTTTATTATGCGAATTAACATTGCGTTAATCGAGTCCATTTTTCATATTCCGGAAGATCTTAAGTGTCACCAATTAGTGTTGCTTCTCTGCGATTATTCAAATGCATAGAAACGGCGTCCTTGCTTATTAGACACACTTTGGTTTATGTTAGTCCCTCGTACGGAAGATTTAATGCTAATATACTCATCTAAGACCATCTATATGTATAAGGCACACCATTTTTAACAAACGTTGAAAGAAATCGGTAACTTTCTTTTGCTTTCGGGCGAACTTCTCCATCAAAACTCTATCAACAAAAGTCTCCACGAGAGGAGCGATTGGATTAGAGTTTGTGTCACAGAAGTTGTTTGAAAAGTATCCGAGTGTGTAGACTAATAAGCAGGGATGCTCAAACGCATAAAACGCATAATCGTTGCGAAGTATCTAAATCATGCGGGAACAACACGTGACCATAAATCTCGTCGTAGTAGACAATTTTATGCAATAAAAAACGCATAAAACGCATAATTTTTAGATGACGCATAATTTTAACTTTAGCCTGCAATTCTTTAAAAAATAATAGATTTTGATTTTATTTTAAAAGATATAGAAGTTTCGTATTTATGTCACCTCAAAATTAGATTTTAAATTAATTTTATAACTTTTAGTAATAATAAGCCATTAATTCTTTCGTAGATCCGTTAGCAAAGTGAAACAGAATAGTTTATTGATTGAAGAGTTATGTAAAAAAATCTGATGTAGCTTGAAAAATTCATTTGATAATCCATATGTACTAAAGGTGAAACTATTCTTAAACAAGCTGAATCTCTTTAAACACTATTTCGTTCTTTCAATGAATTATTTTTGAACGAAGAACTATTTAAAGGATCTAGAACAACCATGTAATAGATTAAAGAAAACTCAAGTTCAATATGTTCCGAAAGGCGAAAATACGGCCTACGAAAATACGGCCTAGAATATACTGCCGGCAAAACTAATACTTTTCATTATTTGTTTTAGATTTCCTTTAAATTTTTTTTTATAGTTTTCTTTTACGTCTCATCGTCATAATCCGTAGGTTCCTTAGGCTGGGTTAGGTTAGTTTAATCCTATGAAAACAGGAAATTCTAACAGAGCGGTAAGATCTTCAAACAATACATCAATGTTAAATTTTGCTTATTTGTAGAATAGCCGAATTAGTAGAAATTTAGGTAAGCAGGATACGATTACTTAAGCTTTTATTTAGAATTTCTTTTAGGTATTTTTAGGTTTTCTTTAGATTTTCTTTTAGGTTTTCTTTAGGTTTCCTTTTAGGTTTTCTTAAGTTTTCTTTTAGGTTTTCTTTAAGGTTTTCTATTAAATTTTCTTTTAGGTTTTCTTTAGGATTTTAGGTTTCCTTTTAGATTTTCTTTAGGTTTAGGTTGTTAGGGTTAAGGTATTTTTTAGAATTTTGTTTTGTTAGGTTTTAAGTGTGGCAAACGTCGGGACAAAGTTTAAGCTTTTCCACAATTATCTTTATATAGTACTTTTAAAAGTCAGTATTTTTAGAGGCCATATTTTTCTGAGGCAGTATTTTCCAGGCCGTTAATTCACCGCCGTATTTCCTGAGGACGTATTTTCATAGATCCAATCTGTTCCTGGCAATGAATAGAGGAATTGACTGATGTAGCTACAAAACGCATAAACGTATAATTTTTTACCCATCACCGCATAATCATGCAGCAATATTTTGCATAATCGGAGCGTCCCTGCTAATAAGACATAATACTATGTTATTGTCTCATTGAATAAAGTATTAATTTAATAAATATCCGCTCCATATACTGCGAATTAGAGCCAAGGTGGGCTTATAGAGAAATCTCTGTATAAGATCACTTGCTTATAAGACACGCTTTGCTTGCTTCGCCATATATATTCTATACAGGTTTCGCTATATTCCACTTAACAATTATTTTGTTTTTAAATTTCTTACCCTAATTGGTTCAACTTTAACCTTTCCTAATTTGTTAAATTTTTTATTGATTACCAAACGCTTAGCTAACAAGACATACTGAAAGCGAGAATAATTACCAATTTTCCATGTTTAATGCCACTGATAGAGAACAAGAAAGCAATAATTTAGCAAAAAAATATTACAATGAAATGTCTTTTGTTACCGTTGAAATTTTGGAAATTCCGTTCAAATTTTTGACAAATCATATCTGGAACTTGAATTTTAGAGTAATTTGGTATAGATGGTATTGTATAGAAACATAATAAGAGCATTTGAATTCTAGAAAAAGCGAATGTGATTTCAATTCACGTAAACGTTATGAAATTTCGTCAGAATAAGAAATAATGCGTTTTCCAATAAATAAGTTAGCCAACTCCGAATCCAACTTCATCAACTGAATATTTAACTTGGCAATTACCTTTTTGACGAATTTTAGTCCTAGTTATTGGGTAAACCTTCAACTTGTCCGAATTTTGATTGGTCACCAAGTGCCGACATGTCCACCAAAGCAGTTAAAATGAGAATAATAAATCTATTTGCAAATTACCAAATTTCAGCCTAGTATTCTACTGTCAATTTTTTATGTTTAATGTCATGCAATACCTCAGACAGTTTTCAAAGAAAATCAGTTAAAAGAATCAATAAAATCTCCTTATGTTAATACTATACCGTACAGAAAAAAAAATTAAAAATTATAAATGAAGCAATCTGTATCTCTATGCGAAATTAGGTTCTAAGTATAAGTGATCAGTGGCGTAAACTAATTTCCTAATTAAAGATTTTATGAGAATATCTTTTCCAATTTCAATTATGCACTTATTCTCGATTTTGAAGTATCTATAAAATGTCTTTTTCTAATATTTAGTTCGTTCACATCAAATTGACAATCGATTGTATAACCACAGTTAATTAAGTAATAAGCATTTGATAAACACGGAAATTTTAGTTCGACAATCAATTATGATAAATTTTTAGATACATAGTACTCAAACTTAAGGTACGTATTAGTGTTCTCCATGACTCCGACTCCTTGACTCCGACTCCGGAGTCACCCGTGGTTTGCTATGGAGTCGGAGTCGATGACTCCGGAGCAGGCNCTCCGACTCCGGAGTCACCCGTGGTTTGCTATGGAGTCGGAGTCGATGACTCCGGAGCAGGCATATGCAAACAATGACTCCGGAGTCGACTCCACACAATTGGAGTCAGCTCCAAAAAAATGTCATGCGCAGAACTCATATAGCATTACATCACAAACAGAATACACGTATGTCAGTAAGGTATGATACACTAAATATTGCAGCTCTGCTGCTATATATAGGGACCGCTTTAATTAACAGCTCTGCTGCTTAATATAGTGTAGGTGCAATATACCGTTGCTTTGCTCCTACTTTTAGGAGCAATTTAAAATATGGAGACATGCCGACGAAGAATCCGACAACTCAAAATTAGAATTTTTAATACTAATTCGTAAACAAGACCCGGGACAAATGTCGGCAAGTCTTTCACAAATTAGTTTCAATTCATTGACCTCTCTCATGATAACTTCCTAACTTAATTTACTCTTTTTAGAGACTTTTGTCCTTAATTTGCCGACTTTTAGATGAATTTTGATTTTTTTTTAATGGAATTCCCTTGACAACTGCCCCACCTCCACACAAAACCATGTGCATTATATGTATTTGCGAAATCTAAGTAAATGTAAATTTTGACTCCGGAGTCAACTCCGGAGTCAGTGCTCCAACTCCGGAGTCACTCCTTATTTTCAAGGAGTCGGAGTCAGTACTCCGGAGCCACTCCAAAATTTTCTAGGAGTCGGAGTCAGTGACTCCGACTCCGGCTAAACCCGGAGTCATGGAGAACACTAGTACGTATCATAAAAACCCAAACTCGCAAATTGTCATATCACTTGGCATTTTTCTCGTCGAGAATACCAGGTCATTGCGTTATTTTAATAAAATAATTTACAGAGTTTAATGTAACTTAAAATTTTTCTGCATCAATTTCTGGAGGTGCGACGTGTTCCTGACACCTTGTGAATTATGAAAAATAAATTTTATTGAAAAATTGTATTTTTTCATTTTAAGTTCTAAAATCGATTCCCCTCCAGGATGGAAGTGCACATGCAGGCGATTCATACTCAAAGATAGGAAATGAGTTTTTGCATCAATTTCTGGAGGTGCGACGTGTTCGTGACACCATCTGAATTATGAAAAATAAATTTTATTGAAAAATTGTATTTTGTCATTTTAAGTTCTAAAATCGATTCCCCTCCAGGATGGAAGTGCACATGCAGGCGATTCATACTCAAAGATAGCAAATTAGTTTCTGCATCAATTTCTGGAGCTGCGACGTGTTCCTGACACCATCTGAATTATGAAAAATAAATTTTATTGAAAAATTGAATTTTGTTTTAATTTTTCTAATTTCGATTCCCCTAGCACTTTACAACTGCATTTCATAATTTATTAGGGTAAGGAAGACTTATTATGTACTTTAGTACATTTTCACCTAATAATCTAACGTCGTGGTATTCAGAAGCCAACTTGTACAATTTGAGATGTGTCGTGTAAATCTAGAACCGGCGTCGCGCCATCCTGTAGCCATCCTACAGGATGGCTACAGGATAAAATCACACAACCTCTGAAATACGCGTTGCATCCAATACTCAACAAAGGGATTGGGATCACTACATAATTTCCGAGCGAGGATACATTATTCTCATTTGCTGAATAGCACTCCAGTAATCTGAATGGCTGGAGCTGGAACCAATTAAAAAAAATCCAGTTTAATTGCTACATTTATTTTCGTTAGTACAGTGGAGTACGCTTTTAAGTCCTTGCGATATAAGACCAGTACGGTTATAACAACAATTTTTGGCGTGCTTGGTTTGGAAAAATGTATTTGGCTTGTGGAAATTTCGCGCTATAAGACAAAACGGTTATAAGACCCAATTTAAATCTCAAGTTCGTGACAGATGGAACTTATATAAGACCAAAACATGCGTAATCTCGACATTTTACTTTACTCTTATTCTTTTTAGAACCTAAACATGCAATAGAGTTTACTAATTGCCTTCCACATACTTCTTTTCTACTTGTAACGCTTAAATGCTTTAATATACAATAATATAATTTAATGCTATTTAATATAATTGATTTTCAAAATGGATAAAGTAAATAAATTCAATTATTCTTATTTGTTATCCTACAATATTGAAGCAGNATAATTGATTTTCAAAATGGATAAAGTAAATAAATTCAATTATTCTTATTTGTTATCCTACAATATTGAAGCAGGTGACCTTCTGAAACCTTGAAAAACATAAGAAGTTGCAGCTGAGAATGGATTAACCATAGGTTAATTCAACCACCAACACTTAAGTCAAAGTCATTCGAAGTAAGGTCAGCTTTAGCAATCACAGGAAATCTAGGAACTTTTGTTGATTTTATGAGTTNGTCAAAGTCATTCGAAGTAAGGTCAGCTTTAGCAATCACAGGAAATCTAGGAACTTTTGTTGATTTTATGAGTTTTATCTTTATGTATACAACAAAGTATTTCCTACTTTGCGACAAATATTTTGATGTCCGCTCATCGAAAGTGTCAATCTGACAGCACTCGTCCGCTTTTTAAACTCGTCTTAAAATTTAAGTGGAAAAATTTCTCGAATTACAGAGGGTTATTTTTGTTTTATTTGGCCAGCTAATCTTCACTGTATCTACCCTCCCGCGCGCATTAAAATTCTGAAATTTTTAACTCTCACTCTTAAACACATTTTACATCCAGCAAAATTGTCACTTTTTGTCCAGCGGGTCAAGATACCGAAAAAATAGACTTGGAAGTTGAGAATAGGGTTCGAGAGTTTTCCAGAGGGAGATTTTCAGCGCGAGACACAGTGCGTACGTTGGAAAAGTTGGGGACGTCCATTTCAAAGTCTACAGTGTACTACGTACTAAATTCAATGGGAANTGGAAAAGTTGGGGACGTCCATTTCAAAGTCTACAGTGTACTACGTACTAAATTCAATGGGAAACCAGCGAAATTACAAGCAAGTTGGACTTTCTTCCCTAAAAATTTAGCATAAACAACACGTCCGTAAAATTCGATCAAAACATCTTATTCGTATAGTTTACATTCTAACTGATAGAGAAAATCTACCGAGCCAAAATCAAATTGCAAAAAAATTGAACGTCTCACAGCACACCGTCTGGAAGACCATCCATGAAGATTTGAACAAAAAAATTAAAAGGAAGCCCCTAGTACATGCCCTGAAGCAATCCCACATCGAAAATCGGAAGAGAAACTGCCGATAGCTATATGAGGGTCATCTGTCGGATCAAATGTCCGAATATGCATTAACAATCGACGAGCACTCTTCTTTCTTCAAGACTCCGAAGGTATCAGACGGATTTACTACACCAGTTCATCGAAACAAGACCCTGAATATTATTGTCACAAAAAAAAAAGTTTGGTGACAGATTCACGGTTGTTGGTGCTATGACTGGTCGGGGGACTGTGCCTTTGATCAAAGTTCCNTTGGTGACAGATTCACGGTTGTTGGTGCTATGACTGGTCGGGGGACTGTGCCTTTGATCAAAGTTCCAAAAAAAACTCAAGGTAAACTCTAACTACTATATTGAACATGTTTTGAAACCTTTACTTGAAGAATCTGTGGCTTCATTGTACCCTGGCGAGTTGGAGAAAGTGTTTGTTCATCTCGACACAGCTTCATCGCATACTTCAAAAAAAAACCACGGCTTACGCAGTAGATTTGAAGACAAGACTTGGAATGACCATTATTCCAAAATCAGAAATACCTGTAAAAAGGCCTGACACTAGTGCCATGAAGTTTTTTGGTTTCGGATTCCTCAAACGGAGGCTTCATTTGCGAAGAGCAAGAACCATTGCTGGAATTTGGAAAATGCTACAACAGGAATGGAATAATGTTTCCAAGGAAATGGTTCAAAATGTTTACGTAAGTACCTTTGCCGCGAATAACAATCAATTTCTTAGCGTACCTGTTGTCATTGAGCACACAAAAAAAATTTATCGACGAAAATTGTTCGTGTAGGACTTTTTTTTGTCTGACCAAATAAAACAAAAATAACCCTCTGTAAAACTTAAGTGGAAAAATTTCTCGAGTTAAAACTTAAGTTTCAATTCTTCCATAAAAAGAGTCGAAGATGGTTTAGGTTAAAGAAGTCCGAATCACTCCGAAGGAAGGAATATAAAGTTATAATTTTTATAAAAATTGGTAANTGGTTTAGGTTAAAGAAGTCCGAATCACTCCGAAGGAAGGAATATAAAGTTATAATTTTTATAAAAATTGGTAAACAATTGAAATTATGCTACTGGATCTTCAATATCACGTTTTAANAACAATTGAAATTATGCTACTGGATCTTCAATATCACGTTTTAAGCTATTAAAAATGCGATTTTTATAGAGAAAATTACATATTAATTGAAGTAATAGTATACCTTAACATTACTCTGAAATTGCTTAAGTTCCAGTCGAAAAATTAACTATAACCGCTTATTTTATTCAAAATTTTGATAGCTTTTATATAGACCAAATTGGTCTTATATCCGTTATAAGACCATTGTTAGGTTATAATACAAGAATTTTCCGTGCAAACTAAAAGTTCTTATAAGCAATTTCTACTATAAAAGATTCTCTTGTTTGCACGTAGTAACGAAATCGTGCAAAGTAGATGCTCCTTTATTCGTTCGAGTGTCACCAGTTTCCAACAAGAGTATCTACAATTCTACCTCAAATTAGAAACAGAAACGCATAGATCTGCCTAGAAATGAAAAGCTTATACCACGCTATTTAGATGTAAATGATTCCCTTGTTTGCATCTATCAAGTAATAAATCGTGTTTTGTCTGAATAGCATAAGTTTCCTACAAGAGAACCAAAAATTAACTTCAAATTTGCACATGTACGCGCACTCGCTCTATGGTTAGATCAACATCGATTTCCTATTGTCCCATTTTGGTGCCTAGATTTGAAGATTGTATAGGAATTATAGATGTTTGCTTATTCACATGTAATATCAACAAACAAGTTAGATACTGCTTAACATGAGACTTTTTGAGGAGAAACAGTGCAAATACTGTGGAGATCAACTTTCTTTCTTTTAAGCTATTTGGGAATGCACTGGCACATCTAACATTCGACTGAATTACTTTCAAGGAATGCCAAAAGACCCAATTCAAATTATCAAGGACGCCTCAGAAGCTGTCACTGATTCAAATTTCACATTTTATTTATCACTTTTAATTCCAAATATTTTAAAACTTTTTCAGTAATTTTAACATTCATAATTTTATTTTAATTAAATTGACTTATGCGCGCAATTTCATTGATAGGCCAATGGCCAACGTCAAATAAACTTATTGATTGATTATGTGTTTCAACCATTTTCCTTTAGTGTAGACAGAGTTGGAATTTAGCCGATCTTGTAAGATACATGTCGCCATCAAAGAGGAAATTTGGTTCAATAGAAATGGTTCGGGGATTTCAGAGTATTTTATTTGATGATAGTGTGGAATAGTGTAGGATTGCTGTCCAAATTTGAAGTCAAGTTTTCTCAAGTATTCTTCGTATTCAGCGAGTAGAAATTTCTGACAAATTTCACGTCTTTCGCTAAGCTTCTTTCGTATAATCCTTGCATAGCTATAGACTTCAGTCTACTTTCCAACTACAAACACTAGGGCAAATCAATCTGCCGCTTTTGAGATTTTGAAATTTTGAACTTTTGAAGTTTGCAAAGGGTTTAGCAAACTTAAAATGAAACGAGCTCTGTGGTTGGCTGTTTAGCTTCAAAAGAGATTTTGAAGTTTCACATGAGAAAAGGCTTTAGCAAGTCTATTTGAAATTCTTTATTTTTATTTTTAACGTTAATTTAATTTTTAACATTTTTAAATATCTTGTCATCACAGTGAGGAAGGACATTTTCCCACCAGGCTTTAGATTTAATCACCTACGTATTTAATAATAAGCTATTATGCTTATCATTGTAATTAAATTGTGTTAGCGATGACATATCTCCTTACCTTTGACCGAGGGGATAAATACCTACACATCAAGACTATTTCTACTTCCTCAAGGGTATAAAGATAAGTTCGCCGGTCCTTTTGCTATACTTAACCAGCATTTTCCAACTATGTTTTAATTCAGGGAAAGTTCAATGGTGCAATGCGTTAATTTGTCCGATACTTAAAAGGGGTTCAAGAGAAGTCCCCTCTCTACTAACAGCACCCGAGTTTTAGATTTGTATATACTCTTTCTAGTAGAAATACTTTCAACTCCATTGTCTCAAATTAAACTTGAATTGAATACAAATGATTCTGTTAAATTTATTATTTACAATCAATTAAAAGCGAAATGAAGTCAAGAAAAAGTTCTCTCAAATCCAACAGATATTATGTATAATACTTCATACATAACTCTTTATTTACTTATTTACTTATTTATTTTTACTGAAAAATTTCATGAACAAAGTATTCTTTACAGATAATTATACTACCGAAATCGCACATAGCTTATTCCAAGTCATTTGTGATTGGAAACTTCAGATTACAATTTGATTTTGGTGACTTACAAATAATAAATTTAGAAGTGAGGTTATTTGATTTCAAAACAGTAACCTTTTTTGAATTTGGAACTACTTTGCAAAAAACTTGTCTGTTCCTACATTAGAAACATAAAGCTTCTTAGCGAATCATAATGGAATATCATTAGCTATAAATATTTTGTTAATTAAAAATAAATCTCCAGTGACCTCAGTAGCATTATCACATCTTTTATGGTTTTTTGTAGTTTCAGTAGTATAGAAAGCTGCATTAACATAACATTGCTTAAAACATTTCACTGTTTCACCTTTAAGACCTGCAACTTCTAATATTCTCTGTTGAAGGGTAGGCATAAAATAATATTTCGGTCTTCCGAAAATTAAAACGGAATCTAAATTTGTTGTTTGTTTTTTGTTTTAAATTTTGAAATAAGTTAAATACTAATTGTTTCACAGCGCAAGATTTCAAGTAATTTAAAAACAATGAAATGTTCATTAAATATGATTTTTTAACGCTCTTTAAACCTTTTTTAGTTTTGTTTTAATTTGATGTGAACACAGAATTTAAAACAGTTTTTTGAAAATGGAGAACAATTACTTTATTGTCGAATGGATAAATGAAAATCCAGTCAGAGTTTCAGTGATGTTAGCAATAATATTGTGGACATCGCATTGAGAAATGCTAAGGGTGAATCACTTATTGACAAGGAAGTTGGGTTCAAATAGAAGAAAAAATTTGTACTGGCAGAATTGTTGCATTTGGTAAGCGAATAATTGTTAACTTTAGATTTAAAGTTCATTTTGAATTAATTATTAGATTATTTTCATTTATTTTAATTTAGTATCTAAGGTAGACATGGAATTTGGAATTAAGAACCAAGCAACTAAGAAACCTATTATAAAGACAAGAGTGATATCCAGCCGGTAAATTATTTAGTTTTTGGTCTTAGTATAATTAGAAATTAATGAATCGTTTAATCTAGAGAGGTAGTTGTGTTAAGAAGGCTAGGATTGATCAGACCATTAAGGATGTGGAGACTAATGCTGGGAAATAAGAACTAAATGAATTAAAGTTGCAATTTATTGAAAAGTCCAGAAAAGTTGAGAATTTGACAAGTAATAACAACTTACAAATTGTCTTGATTTAATTTAAGTAAAAAAAAATGTTTTTTAATTTTTTTTTTTCTAGGCAAACGACTGAAATCAAGACTAGGCAAACTTTTTTTCTAGGCAAACTTCAGCCAAAATTAGGAAGCAGCAATGAGTACATTGACTGTGGAAGCGGCTTTAAATTGCCTAGAGAATTTCTTTCTACAATCAAATCAACATCGCCTAAGCTAAATGTTGACGCCAGAATCCTTTAAAAAAATTTTTTTGAACCTCATGAAGTTATTGGTTATTTTTTGAATGGGAAAACAATTTAATGTTTTCCAACATGAACTCAAACCGTCCATTGATCCCAATAGACGAGGTTCGATAATCGGTAAAGTATTAAATTATACACATGGATTCATGACTAAAGTTATTTTACTTAAATATTTTCTGGCTAATTAGCCTACTCTTGAAGGCCTACGGAATTCTTCCCAATTCGACGGATTATTTACTGCCGTTGAAGGATGTAATGAAAAGTTTGGCTTGCTTAATATCGGAGACGTGAACAATGTAATCAAGCAAGTCACTTCTATACGAGAAGAAAGTGATAATTAGTACTATGGTACATCAAGTTATGGATTTCAGTTTGGGTTTAGTTTAATACACAGTATAAGTTGTTTGCTAGTAGTTAATTTTGAAGAGAAAAGATGAAATTCTGAGAAAGATTGTATAAACTGTAATGCGATGTGTTTTTTTTTACATGTTTTTCCATTTGCCTTTTCAAAATTTTAGAAACAAAGGTTTATATACACTTTCCTGTTTCTAACACATTGGAAAGGCGCAATGATTATTGTCCTTCAAATGTTTTATGAATCACGTATTTCTAATTGGTTATATACAGGATCCGGCCATAAATATAAAGAGCAGATTGTACATGGCTCAGTATTCAATTCATTTCTAATTTGAGAACTCGGGCACACTCAAACTTTTTACTAAAATTATAAATATTAGGCTGGTGGAGTGGATAACCAAACATAACATAGTATCCGACTTTCAGGCAGATTTCCGGAAGGGAAGATCTTACGTTAACTCTCATGTCTATGGTACAAGTCCAACTTCTCAAAGAAAAAAAATTATGTTTGCTTCGTTGATCTTTTTCAAGCAATTGATACTCCAAACCACAGCCTCTTATGGAAGGTTCTTGAAAACATAGATGTTTATGAGGGTTTGTTCTAATAGCATAAAAACCTGAATAGAATAAGAACACGACGCCAAATCCAATAATTTCAGATTTTATTTGCACAACAGTATGAAATAAAGAGAATATAGAGGAGGTTCAAGCTCTTAACTGTTATTCCAAAAAAAAACTACACTGGATGTCCAGAGAGAGAGAGAAGAACCGAAATCAGGAATTGGACAGTACGACTCCTTTTCAGGAGTCAAGGATATTAGGTCATTGAAGGGGTCAAAATGATATAGGTAAGGTTTATCTTCTTTTCAGAAGACACAGGATTTGATAAGGAGAGAATAAAAAATTATTTTGTATTAAGAAGTAATTTCTTCCTAACAATAGAGTAGTCCACTAAGTTCTTCCGTGTATTCAAAAATATATACGAGAATGCAGATGCGAAGATTTCCACTTCTTACGGTTTAACGGAGAGAATAAAGTCAGCCATAATCGAGCAGATAACCATGAAAGTTTTTTTTGTTGTTTGGAGGTAATTCCTATAGTAACCGCTTCAACTCATTCAATGAGAAATTGGTTATGCCCGCCAAATTCATCCGCCTGATCTCAGCTTTCTCATTATACGTCAAAATTGATTAATAGCTTTTATAAAACTTTGGCAATCAGAGTATTAATTTTTATCATTCAAAGTTTAAACACGCATCCTCTCCACATAGTAAATTTTTGTTTGATTAGTTTACTCTGTAGAGATATAAATGGAAAACTAGTTTATACCTTTTTTGTATATTGTCGTTAATTCGTGTGTAAGGCCAGTCGTCTTTGCATCTACAGGGGCTTTCTTCGTAACTAATTATCTAATCGTTTTAAGCAGAGATAGTATAATAATATCGGATAGATAGTAACGGATTTATTGATAATTATCATGAACAAAATATTTACCATCCCTGATTTTTCAAATTTTAATTTAAAAAATTTAAAATTGTTTTCAGGCTTCATAGTGGCATAGTTTTGGACAAAGTATGGCCGACGTCATAGAAACTTCCGTCGCCGTTTGGCGTCTGGTGTATACGAATGGATCCCGCTGCTTTGCCGCCGGCAAACACATAATCCGGAATAAGTTAACTCATGTGTGATATTGTTACAGTTCTAATTTATTTATAGGTAAAGTCAACTGCATTTTTATTTATATAAATTAATTATTAGATAATTTATGTAATTGTTGACTTTCCTTTGTCTTTATTTTATTTTCTGCTTTGTTACTAATTATGGAAATTAGTAAGCTTAACTTTGGTTTATTTTTATACATTTCTTTGTTTTATTATTACAATAGTGTAATAATAGTATTTGTGCACGAGGCACGCTAAGGCATGAAGGGTATAAAAACCCAAGGTCCGGAGTCCAGAGACTCATTCTGATTATGACTTTAGCTAGAACAGCTTCAGTCTATCACTTGAGTAGGGGATCAGAGTTCCCAACAATAGAAGTTGGGAAGCTCATTGTTGAGCGAGGTTCTCTTTGATTTAAAGTAATTGTTTATATAAAATAATACAGATTATATTCTTATCTTATTGTTGTTCTAGTTGTTATATTTATTGAATAGGGTTTTATTAATTTTTGAAAGTTAATTGTTGAATTTTTAAATACTGACAGTCAGGAGGCAAGCGAAGCCCTGACTGTTCAAGTACTGTCTTAGCGGGAAGACAAAGTTGTCTTTAAATAAGTTAGTTTTAATTCAAATAATTTTCATTTGTTATAAATTCTATTAGTTTGTTTATTTTATTCAATAGTTAATTGATTAGTGAGTGTTATTGGGTTTTGGGAATTTCGTCCAACTACATTCAGGTGAGTTGGTCGATTTATACCAAACCCATAACAATATATATAATAAAGGCTCTTAAGGTTTGCCATATATTTAAGAACTGAATGAATGAAAAAAATATTCTAATGTAAAAAGGTCCGCGATAGCATTTGGTTTTTAGTTTAAATTGAACGTTATCATACGAATTACCTCCAAACAATGATAAAAACTTTCATGGTTATCGGCTCGATTATGGCTGACGAAGTAGTGGAGGGGACAGTATAACTAATTAACATCTGTATAAATTAATTAATTGAATGCACTTATACACTCATTATAACTACAATACTGGTTGGACTGAACCAAAGGGGGCTCAAAATATTCCCATTAGATCCTCCCATTAGATCCTCCCAGCAAAAAAAAAACTAAAAAATTTCACAACCATGTTATGTGTCCCTCTTGAGCGATGAAATGACCTCTACAAATGTTGCTTAGAATAGTTAAGTGACCAACGTTTCCTAATAAAATTTTTCTTTGTGATCACTTGTTCAAATTGTTGAAAATTTTGAAAATTTTAAAAAACATTGAAAAATTTCACAATCATGTTATGTGTCTCTCTTTAGCGATGAATTGACCTCTACAAATGTTGCTTAGAATAGTTCAGTGACCAACTTTTCCTAATAAAATTTTGACATCTACCAGGAGAAGTCTGCCCAGGGCTGGGGACATGGACCCCTCTATGAATGATGCCCCAAAAATTAGGTTTTTTGACTGGTTACCTTCAAGTTTGGGTTTTTAACCTGTGTACCATCCATTGCTTTTTATTACTGGGTTGCATCCAGGTGTAGCAGGTTTTTAGCCTGGGCTCCATCCAGGGCTTTTTTGCTTGGTTGCATCCAGACTAATGATGAAATTAAGTGTTGAAGTATAAGAAGTATAAGAATAAAAAGTATAAGAAGTATAAGAAGTATAAGAAGTATAAGAAGTATAAGAAGTATAAGAAGTATAAGAAGTATAAGAAGTATAAGAAGTATAAGAAATGGCCTTGGGTAGACGCGTCGAATATCTTGCATAAATTTGAAAAATCTGAGTCCCATATCTTTCGGATATGGGACTTTTCATGTTATGTGTCCCTCTTGAGCGATGAAATGACCTCTACAAATGTTGCTTAGAATAGTTCAGTGACCAACTTTTCCTAATAAAATTTTTCTCTGTGATCACTTGTTCAAATTTTTGAAAATTTTGAAAATTTAAAAAAACATTGAAAAATTTCACAATCATGTTATGTGTCCCTCTTGAGCGATGAAATGACCTCTACAAATGTTGCTTAGAATAGTTCAGTGACCAACTTTTCCTAATAAAATTTTTCTTTGTGATCACTTGTTCAAATTTTTGAAAATTTTGAAAATTTTAAAAAACATTGAAAAATTTCACAACCATGTTATGTGTCCCTCTTGAGCGATGAAATGACCTCTACAAATGTTGCTTAGAATAGTTCAGTGACCAACTTTTCCTAATAAAATTTTTCTCTGTGATCACTTGTTCAAATTTTTGAAAATTTTGAAAATTCGAAAATTTCATAACCGTGTTATGTATGCCTCTTGAGCGACGAAATGACCTGTACAAAACTTGCTCAATTCAATTTACGCGAGTAAATTTTCATAATAAACTTTATCGCTGTGGTGACCAACTGACACCCAATCAAACATTATACCTGAAACTGTCCAAACTTACGCATTAGTCCAATTAAATCAGTAAATCCTTTCAATACACATCGAAAGCGACATAACATCTCACACCAAATCAACATGTCAATCCACAAATTGATAAATGCAGATAATTTTAATCTGTTTTCACATGCATAGCTTGTAGATGAGCAAGCGGCGATTAATGCCGCTATCCAACTCGACCTTATCCCTATGGAAGTAAACTGCCCGCAGTGTTACTTTCCAATGACGTTGGAAAAAAGTCATCGTATAAGCTCGGAATGCTATGGTGATGCAGAAGACGGCATTGCAACAGGGCAACAATTAGTGTCCTTCAAAACATTTTTTTGAAAATGTGCAACTCCCTCTTCTGAAGGTATTCCGACTCCTTGCTTGCTTTTTTTTTCGACTTCCTGTCACCCAAACATCACTCCACTGTGAAATTTTATGGCATACCTCGGTGAATTTTTACTCGTTTGCAAGAAAAGTTTGTCGTGTTGTTCATGAACATGACATTGAGCAAATTGGAGAACCTGGGGATGTTGAATAAGTCGACGAGTCTCACCTTTTTACTACAAAGTATCATCGAGGTAGGAATCTACGGCGACAGTTTTGGGTATTCGGCGGAATAAGCAGACTTACCGGGAAGGGTTCGTTCGACAAATCCGAAATAAACGTAGGTCAACTCTGGCCGCTAATGCAAATTGCACAAGGCAGCTTCATTGTCTAATCAACACGCCTCTTATACAAACTGTACGCAGTTGGGGATCTCTGGTCATTGTGCTGTGAATCATTCCACTCATTTTGTACGTCCTATTCTAGCATTTGTGCCTAATTGAGATCCATCCGTGGGAAGAGTTTTGCCTCATCTCAACCTGACTCGCGTGAAGTGTCATGATAACAGGTTGGAACGGTCTTGGAGAGACATCAAAAAAGGTTTAAGGACTTGTTGTTCAACCACTATGTTGCCAACTACATCGGTGAATATCTATATCAGGAGAACATCTTGTCTAACATCTCCTCTCATCCGAAAGATATGGGACTCAGATTTTTCAAATTTATGCAAGATATTCGACGCGTCTACCCAAGGCTATTTCTTATACTTCTTATACTTCTTATACTTCTTATACTTCTTATACTTCTTATACTTTTTATTCTTATACTTCTTATACTTCAACACTTAATTTCATCATTAGTCTGGATGCAACCAAGCAAAAAAGCCCTGGATGGAGCCCAGGCTAAAAACCTGCTACACCTGGATGCAACCCAGTAATAAAAAGCAATGAATGGTACACAGGTTAAAAACCCAAACTTGAAGGTAACCAGTCAAAAAACCTAATTTTTGGGGGGTCATTCGAAGAGGGGTCCATGTCTGGACCCCTCTGGAAGTCGCCCTGGGCAGACTTCTCCTGGTAGATGTCAAAATTTTATTAGGAAAAGTTGGTCACTGAACTATTCTAAGCAACATTTGTAGACGTTATTTCATCGCTCAAGAGGGACACAAAACATGGTTGTGAAATTTTTCAATGTTTTTTAAAATTTTCAAAATTTTCAACAATTTGAACAAGTGATCACAGAGAAAATTTTTATTAGGAATGGTCACTGAATTATTCTAAGCAACAATTGTAGAGGTCATTTCATCGCTCAAGAGGGACACATAACATGGTTGTGAAATTTTTTAGTTTTTTTTTGCTGGGAGGATCTAATGGGAGGATCTAATGGGAATATTTTGAACCCCCTTTGGTTCAGTCCAACCAGAATACTTAAAAAATTTCCATAATTTTTCAGTGATAAGTGCTAAAACGGAGAGTACTATTAAGAAAGCATACAAAGAGGTAACTGAGATCACGATATTACTTGTGATAAGAAGTGGTTGTGCTAATTCAGAAATCCCACTCAATTGTGTCAATGTTATATCATACAATTGTTTAGCTTTAATTCGAGTTGGATTTTGTGAGTCTGCAACATAGCGATAAAGTCCAGAAAATATAATTGCCTGTAAACGGAAATATATAATTTTATATCTGTCCCAAGTCATATCCAGTACAACAACAAATTTTTGGTGTGGCATTGAGATGTCCCTTCCAAAGTACAAAGTTTTCAGAAGTGTGTAATTGGTTTTCAGTTCAAGATACATAATGTCCAATTCATTTTGACTCCCAATGAACAATGTTTTGTTACATTCGGCCAAGTCCGATATTACTGAGTAATTTTTTCCTCTAACAATTTTCATAGAACGAAATAAAGGTCCATATTTCGATGTAAGAAGTTCCGTATAATTCATATAACGTATGCGTTGAATCCAATATTCAACAAATGGAGATGGATTTAAATAGAACTTGAATAATGAAAACATGTCGATTTGGCTTATTACAGTATTTTTTGCTAAACTATGGATCGGCATGATTCCTTTGTCGGCTGGAACTAATGTTAAAAAATTCATTTCAATTGCTTCATTTACTTTCGTCAATACATGGGTGGGCAGTGGTTTCGTCAAGTTTGATGTAACCTTTCCTTTATAAGTATTAGAAATTACGATAACTGTTAATAATAGCACAGAAATGAAATATCTAAAAACACCTTTGTTTCTCAACTGTTTGGGTAATTGGAGACTCTGCTCAAGTAAAATTGAAATGAGTGGTAAAATTGGATTCAACCGGATATCTTTGATGTATCTAGCCATTACACCCAACCATAAACCTGACAAAAATAATGAAATACTACCAAAAATCCAAATTTCTTTCTCAAAGACGTGAGTGAATACAGAAAATGAAATATAACTGTAACTCCCATCACATGTTAAAAAGTTGTATGTAGATTCACCTGTAAACAGCGTATATCGTTCGTTTTCTGAAGCTGTGTAATAGCTAGGGTTCGCATCTAGTTTGATAATAACACCACTAACGTATAACTTATCTTCCTTATACGTTTTTTGTAGACGAATATCAGTGTGCTGATGACTAAAGTAGTTCATAATTTCGACTACGTTCGCAAATAAATTTCCAATCGGAAGATTTTCAAATGATTTTTTCTCTTGCCTATTTTGAATGGTTGAGTTTGTTCCTGTGTATAAATACAAATGTTCACTCCTATCATGGTGTAAATTAAACATTAGATGCCAGTGAATTGGACATGAATACAAAATTACATGTGATAAAATGTAATCCATAGATGATCTTAGTTTAACATCAAATTCACAATCGATTGTGTAACCACAGTTAATTAAGTAATATGCTTTTGAATAACATGGGAATATTAATTCTACACTCAACTCTGATGAATTGTGGGAAACATAGTACTCAAACTTAGGTACATTTATTAAAAACCCAGACTCATTAGACATATTTCTGGCTTTTAAATTGTCATATAATATGATGTAGTAAGTATGCTTACCATAGCACAATGGGGGATTTGATGCAATATGTTGATAGTTGCAAGCAATTAACCAATTCCACGATTCTTGCAATATTTTCAATTCTCTAATTTCCTTTGGATAGGCTAAATAAATCACTTGACATTTTTGTCGTCGTGAATACCAGGCACTTTTCAATTGGGTTACAATTTTAATGAAACCTAATCCAGTGTTGAATGTAAAATCTATAAGTCTGTATCTTGTAATTGGTTGTTTAAAGCTACCCAAGTCATCTGTCTTACCAAACTCTGTGATAGCAATATTACAGTTTTCGAATCCGCTGATGAGATAAGTATTCAATTTCATGTAATGGCTATTCAATTCAAAAATAGCACAGAGTACGATGAGAATAAAAAATAGATCTGCAAATCCCTTCATTCTGATAAGATTGAGACAGCACATTAAGTGTTGAAGTAATGTTTTAGAAGTAGTTAGTAAAAGTCCGAATCCGAACTGACAACCTGTTTATCGTCATCCAGCTACAAATTTAACTTGGCAATTTTGTTTTTGACAAATTTTCGTCCTGATTGGTTCAATTTAAACTTACCTTGTTTAGTTAAATTATGTATTGGTGACCAAACGCCGTACCACAACCATAAAAAGATTTAAAACGAAAATAATAAAATTGTCAACTTCCTGTGTTTAAAGCTACGTTCAGACATTTCTCATATTGATAGCGAATTGGAAGGGAATAATTTAGCAAAAAAATAGGAATGAAATGTCTTTTTCTAATATCTAATTCATGTGGAAATTTTACCGTTGAAATTTAACAAATTCCGTTTAAGTTTTCGACAAGTTTTATGTGGGAAGAATTCTGTATCGCCAGGTGGTTATTTATGAGGAGACTAGTACTCTCGCAGTACCCAACCGAGGCTTCGATCCCCCAGAGACATTGACAAGTTATGAGTTAAAAATTGACAAGTCCTGTGAAATAAGGAGACCCATATGGCCAAATGTAGAAATACACCGGCTACTCAACTTTTTGTCTCACATACAGGGTGTTTAATCTTTTTTGCACCCTCTTTTTCCAAATTCATTTTAACTCATCCAAACCCATGCTGCTGTTAACAATAGAGTGTGAAAAAATGACGAAATGCTTTCTACGGTGCTAAAACAGATTAAACACCCTGTATATCTGATACTTCAATTTTAGAGTATTTCAGTATAGGTGGCAGTGGTAGAAAATTATAAGAGAAATTCTAGAAAACGAATTATCTCACTTCATTTTACGTAAAGATTATCTTTTTCTTCCGAATTCCGTCAAACTCTGAACGCATCCAATTTTTTACGCCGTAAGTGTATTATGACACATTTTGTTTCGATGACAGATATAGTAGACAAAGGGTTAAAAAATTTTAAACTAAACAAATTTAATCCTTTAAGGCTGGTACGCAGTTCATAAAATGCTTGGTCAGAATTTCTCGAGAAGAATTGCATATGCAGCAAGAATTTCTGCTGGATCTAACCGGAGAAGAATAGAGGATAAATTACAGATTCTTCAATCCATTTCTGCCGGGTAGTACTCACTTCTAACCTAATTTCTTGGTTCATGTTGAGAAAAGGTACAAAAAATGTGCATTTAGTTAAAAATTGGCAAAAGTTTTATCGCTTGCATAACTAGTACCTCAAGGAGAGATCATCAACATGTCGATTTATAACTGAGGTAAGTTCAAAAAATCTTTAAAAAAATTGTAAATTTATTACATTTACAAGAGGGATTAATTAAGAATAAAAAATTAATTGAAACTAATGTATTCATTTCTTATTTAAAACTAATAACATGTTTCTAAAATTGAATAACCTTGGTCTTCCAAGTTAAACCGTTTGGATTTGGGAATGTGAGGAAGAAAATTCCTGTCGTGCTAGGAAGGGGGGGGGGGGGTCCATTCTTGCAACAGCGGACGAGAAAAAGGTTAATTTTCTTGTGCAAGAATTTGAAGCTACAATTTCCGAACGATTTTTCTAAAAAATTTTGAACTGAGAACGAGTTGGCCGAATCTGAGCGCTTAGAAGAATGTTCTTGTCAGCGGGACTTTTTAGGACGTTAAATGTTAACTGCGTACTTAGCTTTAAGCAGAAAAAAAAGTGTCGGTTTTCTGACGCGGTTATCCCATGTGGTTTATGATTAATGACTAGAGAATTGCAGAGGAAATTGTGCGAAAGATGAGTTTTTTTTACTTCGTCCACAAAATGGCCGTTCTACTCACTAATAGAAAATTTGCATAAGATTTTATTTGGGATTCCTAACAATTGTAACTTTTCTAAATCTTAACCAATTTCCCTCAAACTATGTAAATATTTAGAACATACGAATATCTAGCGGAGTTTTGAATTTTATTTCAAAATATTGAAAAATGAATTTTTTATTAACCTTCAAATTTAGGATGTTTTGTATTGTTGTTGTCCTATAAGGTGTATAGGGATAGGTGATTCAAAACCTACGGCTCCAACAATGAAAATAATAAATAATTGAAAAAAATCATTCTAATGCCTAGTACTCGTCATCGAGTTTGTGCTAGCACAAACGACTTTTGAGCACAAACTTGAATTGTTCTGGGTAATGTGCCATTAGTGGTACTCGTCATTTCTGACAGGTAAAAATTTTCTGGCACAATTTATGTGGTGTGCGAGCACAAAAAGACGAATGTGCTCGAGCGTGCTTGTGCCAGATGGTACTTCTTTTTGCTGGCAGAAATAAAAAAGACGGCGCGATTTTTACATTTTTAAATTAAATAATATATTCGAAACTTTAAAATTTGATTCAAGTTGTATCAATTTTTTTTTCAAATAATAAAAATGGATTCATTTAAATTTAATTACGGAACCGGCACCTCTACTAAAAAGAAGACTCAACAGAGACTGACCCCTGACCAAAAAAGGTCACTGATTCAAGCAATTGAAGAGCATACCGTAATTTGGGATTTGAAAAGCAAATTTCACAAGGATCGTAATGCCTTAATCACTGCATGGAAAGCAGTTTCTAGGAAAACATTGATCCCAGGTACAACTTATACTCTATTTTAATTAGATATAATTAATTAATTTTTTAATAAACATGTCTACAAATTTTTGTACAGAATCCAGATGCAAATCCACGTGGAAGTCCCTTAAGCAAGCCAATCAAAGAAAGAAGGGATCGAAACCTGGTAAAAGTGGCCAAGGACTGGACGATAACGCGGCGGATGACAGTGAAACAGATGGTCATGTGTCAGATTCAGGGACAGCTATGGAGGACGATCAAGCTTGGGAATTTTCGCAAGATTTGCTCTAAGAAAAGCTCTAATTAACATTTGTGAATCACCCGAAGCCAGATATCTTAAGTAAACATGAAACGATTTGAAATTTCATTTTAAGCATTTTTTCATCCTGATTCCAAATATTATATTCATTTTTCCTTAAATATCATCTAACGAAGAAATGAGAAAGTATATATACAAAAATAAAGCAGAGATATCGCATTGACAACGCAAATACAACGCAACGAAAAAGTAATATTGTAAAACCAACAGTAAGATACACCTCAAAATGGTGAGACCACAGTGCCGTATCCTACTTAAAGTGTCGCCGACGGAACATACCATTTCCCATTGCCTCATAATTAATATAACAGTTAAAATTTACAAAATATTTCTATTGAACAAATTCAACGTAATAACTTTAATTTCAGTGAAAAATAAGTGATCTTTATCTAAGTTAATAATTAAGTTTATCTGAATTATTATCTTGGTTATAAAAATTTTTTAACCTGAACCAATCTTGCCCACACAAAAACAGAGTTAGTCGTTAGTTGACATATTTTAGCAGGATTGATGAGAAAATTGTTGGTTGAGAGAATGAACTCAACCCCAGAACAACTCTAACACAATTAATTTTAGAATCTTTTTTCACCAACTGATGAAAAGCTGAACGGAAACTACCCTTCCAGTTCCAAAAACAAAATTTGACTGACAACTGAAGTGCATAAACTAAAACTCACTCAAAGGTCCCATCAATATAGGCCGCAGAAATGGGCAAAAAGAATAAAAAGTAATTGCAGTGAATAGTCTCATTACGATACTGAATTAGTCAAACAACAATCCGTTGGAAATAATATCTATTGTTTACGGTCAGCTAGAATTTTGCGAAAAAATTTCTAAAATAACTAGAACTTTGCAGTAATTATGCAGTTGCAATTGAAATTTTTTTAAAGGTAATTGAATTAGGTGAAATTAGGTTAGATATGAATTACGCATCTGGCAAGCCCTATTGATGCTCAAGACAAAATTTCCAAAAAAAAAAATAAATAAATAAAATTTGGTTCATCTTTGAAAGTTGATTATATTTTTTTCATAGATTTGTTGCAAATGTCGAATAAATTCATGCAAAACTAGCAAATTCGAAGCATAATTCTAGCGGAGAGCCAATAATTGACGTCATATCCTCAACCTACACAAATTTTTCCGATGGATTGGCGATCCACTTTACCGCATTTCGGGATGAAACACTTCGCTGCAATTATTCCTTATTTTATTATGCCCATATATGCAACTGATTTTGATGAAGACCTTGAGTGAGTTTTAGTCGATACACTCCAATTGTAAAAAATCAAATTCACAGAATTGAATAATTTGTAGCGGTTGCAGAGGAGATAGTCGGGAAATAAAGGACAATCGATACTTAAGGTTTGCTTTCCTACTAGAATTTCCAATTTAGTACGTATTTTTTAAACTGCTGAAGTTAAAAAAACAAATTTTATACTACTGCAGAATCCGGCGCTAAAACTAGGGTGAAACGGACCTGAGAAAAACACTTTCTCTTTCTCTCCTGCCATTTTGAGGTGTATCTCATTGTTGGTTTTACAATACAACGGACGTTAGTTTGAATTTTCCGCCATTTTTCTTTTATGTAATTTACTCATTCAAGTGGGATGCATTTTGAGTTGTAATTTATTTCTAAAATATTCAAGTAAATTTTTCTGAAAGTTAACTGAAACGTTAAACCAGTAATCAATGACTAATCGAAACTTAAAGCTCATGCGCAGTATTAAGGACACAACGTTATCAAAGGACAACTCCTTAACAAATCAATCAACTTTTGACTCATTTCTGCTCTTAGTAAGATTTGGTGGCCCTTAAAAGGGCCGGTTGTTTATAATTATGTTTTGAGTTTTATGCACGCTCTCCTCTGATTCTCCTAGCCAATTGGATATCCTTGGGCATGATGGTAACCCTCTTGGCATGAATGGCACAGAGATTAGTATCCTCAAAGAGCCCAACCAAGTATGCTTCAGAAGCTTCTTGGAGGGCCATCACAGCAGAGCTCTGGAATCGAAGATCAGTTTTAAAATCTTGAGCAATTTCTCGAACAAGACGTTGGAATGGAAGTTTCCGGATGAGAAGTTCAGTTGACTTTTGATATCTTCGTATTTCACGAAGAGCTACTGTGCCTGGACGGTAACGATGAGGCTTCTTGACTCCTCCTGTGGCTGGAGCACTTTTCCTAGCAGCCTTTGTTGCCAATTGCTTCCGAGGTGCTTTCCCTCCTGTAGACTTACGAGCAGTTTGCTTTGTACGAGCCATGATTAAGAGTGAGAACGGATGTTTTTCAGTTGTTTACCGTTCGAGAGGAATTGTGAGAGTGTGGTTAAGAGCGTGAGTGAAGGGATTAGTTATAGAATTTGTGAGAGTAAAATCTTACTCTTGATCTTCGTGCTTATTGGTCAGAATGGTGTCATACTTTTATACTTTTTTCCCATTGGCTGATGAAAATAACTCTCCTTCCAACTCTTCCGGAAGTTTGACAAACTCTCAGGCGGGAAACTTGTCCCAGCTGGAACTACGCCGCCACCAAAGCCAAGAGAAAAAGATGTCTTGTGGTGCACTGATTTTGTATTCAAAACATGCTTCAAAAATGGTTTAAAATTGTCATTTTCAACAAACCTGCAAAAAAGAGTTACAACTAATAATAATAAATAATTATTTATTATTAGGACAATTTAGTTTTTTAAGAATCACAAATATTTCTATTTCCTTAAAATCTATTTCCTAGTCGATTACTCGCTTTCCCGTATAACCCGCCCTCGTCTATTACCCGCGATTTGAACATGCGAAAAAAATAAATCTCATAACTCGAAGTTTTGGATATGCAGTCAATTCAAATTGAAGTAATTGCTGCCGATTGAACTGTTTCAAAAACGTGTTTCACAAATTGCAATAATAAACCTGCTTTAATTCCTGTTTGAATTTGTTAGAAACAGAACCACTTTACTACGGAAGCTAAGCTTAAAGTGCAGACATGATAAATCCGGGAGTAGTAAGCATAAAATGTTAATTATATAGAACAGAAAATATTTTATTTTAAACAGTAATTGAAAAGTATTTCAAAGAGATGAATAGATTATTATGTAAGGAAAAATCAAAATTTACGACGATACGATATTGAATCACGAATGACCACGAGGCTGTAAGTGATGATACACTACTCCTAAAGCGCCATGTTTCAAATAGACTAGTCTAACAAATCCCAGCGAGATCAATGTGCCTGGCAAGTTATCGAAGGTTATAGCAAACGTTTAGCATTGCATTTATGCCTTTTGCTTCTAAATCGCTGATAGCTTATCTAAAGATTATGATTAATAATAGTTCATAGTTCAATGCTCACGGTTTATGGATAATACGACTGAAACTGAAACCTTAGCTACTCAAACAACCAGTCTTCCATTTCCAACCAATCAGAGTCGTCGGCATGTAAAGTATTAGAGATCATTGATCTCTAATTAATATTTTCTCACTTTGTCCTCACACAAAATTACCCCACAAATGATCTCATATTAATGTAAAAGAACTAAACTTTATTTTAAAAAAGTCGTTTCCTATATGGTCAACTCAACTCTGATTGGTGACCTCGGTAGCAGTATCAAATACAAAATTCTCACTTGTAAATCTTAAGTTTATTTTGAAGCTAAACCGTTTGTAAAAAATTTTTTTTTAAACTCCCACACAATTGCTGGTTCTACTGCATATTATGCGTGAAATGGCACAGTTCCGTTACAGAAGGACGGATTGCAGCAATATGACAGTGTGTGGTTGAGGTTACCTCGTTTTACCGATGAGAATTAAAAATTCCGTCAACACTAATGCTGGAAGTTCCAACTAACTTTTGGAAAATTGTCTCTTATGGGAATTTTCTTCGGATTTATGACTTCCGTTGATACTGAAATTATATCAAAGAAATGAGTTCAGGAATTAAATCACCTTCATTATTTTTCAACTAGTAAATACCAAGAAACTATCATCAGTAAATAGATTCAAGGGATACGCGTTGATGAAAGTATAAACGCAGGCGCTTATAAATGTATCACAATAAATTTATAATCTTACAGTACATTGCGTCTTTTTAAGGATGATGCCTTTGGAATATTTTAAATTCAATATCACCTAATTTATTTGGGTGATATTGAAGGATGATGGCGTTTCAATTTAATTTAATTTTTTTTTTAATTTGAATGGCTTAATTTGAATTTTCAAAATTCCTCCCGGCAGGCAATTTTATTGAACACTGTGTATTGTTCACTTTTTTGTTGGATATGGATATAGGTAACATGTTTGAATTAAGACGCTTCTAACCCCTGTTGTATAACTTTGCTTTTTTCGTGCTTTGCCACGAGAATTGTCATAGGTAAGAACAGAGAATCAATATATACTTTCTCAGAGTGTTGTTTGGTTATTGTTTCGACAACAACCAGACAAAGTAAAAGTGTTGTATACTTTATTTAGTCAATGTGTTGCCTTTACGTTTTAAAAAGTTGAAAAAAAAAAAAAATTTTTTTAACTTTTGTGCCATGCCAGCCAACACAGTTGAAAAAATTCAAATATCAATTGTTTTGATTTCAAAATACAACCTTTTTCTTCCGAAAAGTTGACACTGCTTCAACTTTTTTGAAAGACAACGATGACGCAAAGGCAAAACAAAAATTTCTAAAAGTCCGTTATATACTTCCTCCTAGCAATTCTCGTGGCAACGATTAGAGGAAGTAAAAAGAAAAATCATCCGACAACGAATGAAAAAAGTATATAATGAAAAAATAACGTACGGAGTAAGTGATGGCGTAGCAACGACTACGAACATATAAAGTATACAACAGGCGTAACGCCTGTTGTACACTTTGCTTTTTTCGTGCTTTGCCACGAGAATTGTCATAGGGAAGAACAGAGAATCAATAGGGCAAATCAAAGTGGCTTTTGAAATTTTGAACTTTTGAACTTTTGAAATTTTGGAGCATGCCCAGTCTAATTTTGAACTTTTCAAAGTTCAAATTGATTGATTTCAATTTGCAAAAAAAAACTTTTACAATTTTACTTTCATTTTGAAAATGTCGCAAAAACGATTAAAATTAATCAACTCCGTTTGTGGGGAAGCACTTCAATTATTCCTTGCACTCGATGAAGATGATGAAAATGAAAAAAATACTGGTAAATACCCTTGAAGAAGTAGAAATACTCTTGATGTGCAGGTATTTATCCCCTTGGTCAAAGGTAAGGAGATACCGATCCCTTCAGAAGCAGTTAGAGCTTTTTGAATTTTTTTCATTCCCTGTTTCTCAAACCTCACCTATAAATACTCTCGAACCAAATAGCATTGAGCCCTCGGCGGGATGACCATGCTTCAATTTTCCATACAAATATTGTAAAATTAGAGTGGTGTGTGGCATTCATTCAATTTTATATTGATTTATTCAGTGAATGAAATGTCGTCATCAGAATTGTCTGAAATTTCTTCACTGCTACTGCTTTCACTAGAATCTCCTAATCTTATAACAAGATTTGGATTAGATTGGATTAATTCCATGTTCCTTTCAATTAATCTATCGCGAACCCAATATTTTTCTTCGTATTTTTTCGTTTCCATTACACAATTTTTCCATAATTGTGGAGTCACTAGAGTTAGGAAATGATTCTTAAGCTTTAAAACATTTTGAGTGCCTCCGCCGTTAACTCGACTAACGGAACCTTTAACCCAGGCCCATATTAACTCGATTGGGTTAAGCTCACAATGAGCAACAGGTAAATACAACAACTTAATATCTTTCCCACTATCTCTAGTAACATTTTGAAGTTCGTAACGCTCCTCCGTTGGATAATTTCTACTCAACGCTATCAAGCCATGTTTAGTTAATTTTACAAAGTTATCAACATGATCTGGCAAAGGAATATTTCTGGACAGAAACCACTCTACTATTGTGGACTTTGTCCATTGCATTCTCGGCATCAATGTTTCTGCAACTCATTTTTTATGATACGGGGCTTGGTCCAAAGCGATTACAGATTTTTCAGGTAATAAGTCGACCACTTTTTTCATCCAGTGGAGGTAGTGTTCGCTATTCATAGACTTGTGGTAATCCTTGGAGTCTTTTGTACAAATGAACACATCTGATGCTCCTTCTAAAAATCCATCTTCATTGCCTATATGGTTCACTATTATTCGCCCTTGACCACCCTTAACCATAAACCCTCCAGTCCATCCATTGACATCTTGTAAGACTTTTCCTTTCCAATGCTTTTTGAAATCTGATAATACAGGGAAAATTCTGTTTAGTATTTTAATTTAGAGAACAAGGGTTTAACTTATTCGCATTTTCGATTTTACCTTGGATTTCTGTATCATTCAAAAGAATTTGCCAGCATTTATTTCGTTTTTGATTTGGAGAAACCCAGGTTTCATCACAGTAAAAAATTTTATACCCTCCGTCCCGGAAGTGTTTGATGTGGCGCAAGTAGTATTCACGTTGAGCTGCTATGTCATTTCTTTCCAAGAACACAGGTTTACTGAATAATTTCCGATATTTAAACTTGCACTTTTCAATTAACCATTTTCTGAATGTCTCTTTCCCAACTCGTGGAAAGTTGTCATCTTCTAAACACTTTTGGTGCAAGTTTTCGATCGTAGGATACTCATTACTTTCATAGAAGCGGTGACATACTTGTCTGATTACGGATATGGTAAACGAATCACAATGAATTTGTTTTGTGTGACGATCCGTAGTTTCATTTTCAGTCTGTGGTGGTAGCACTGCCGATGACCTCTTTATCGTGGATACGTTGACACCACATGCTGTAGCAGTTGCCTGAATCACATTACTAATTCCAATTTTTTCCACAAATTCCTTGCTATGAGGTGTCTTTCCGCCCAACTTTTTGTAAACACTCTCCTTCAACTTAATTAAAAACTGTTTCACATTTAGGACTATGTCTGTTTTAATTTTTGGTGGCATGGTTAAACTAAATCAAAGAATGTGACTTGTTTAATTCAAGAATTAAACTTTCCAACTTCACCGCTTAAAATTTTAAATGATAACACGCGCACATCTCTCAAAAAAAAAAAAATCTCGCGGCGAGAACTTCGTGGGCTCAATGCTATTTGGTTCGAGAGTATATTCAACCCACATATTAAAACTTTCTCATAGTGTACACCCACCACAATGCAGAGTCGGGCACGACTACAACGAAATTGCTCAACATTCCCATGGTATGCGAAAAGTAGATTTATTATGAGAAGCAGACCAATACAAAAGAATTGAAAATTGGAAAATTTAGTTGGATAAATTTTCATAGAGGCAAAATTTTGTTGGACAAATATTCATACAGCAGAAAATTTTGTTGAATAAAAATTCATATAGGCAGAAAATTTTGTTGGATAAATTTCCACAAGGAAAAAATTTTGTTGGATAAATTTTCACACAGGCAGAAAATTTTGTTGGATAAATTTCCACACAGGCAGAATATTTTTTTGGATAAATTTCCATACAGCCAGAAAATTTTTTTTGATAAATTTCCACAGGCAGAAAATTTTGTTGGATAAATTTCCACACAGGTAGAAAATTATGTTGGATAAACGTCCATATAGGCGGAAAATTTTGTTGGATAAATTTCCATGCAGGCAGGGTGTGGACATAGACTGCTCCTATAATGCCCATGTTTCTTTCAGATTACATAAAACTGAGATATTAATCCAACAAAATTTTCTGCCTGTATGTGAATTTATCTAACAAAATTTTCTGCCTGTATGGGAATTTTTTAACCAAAATTTTCTTCCTGTATGGAAATTTATCCAACGAAATTTTTTGCCTGTGTAAAATTTTATCCAACAAATTTTTTTGCTTGTGTGGAAATTTATCCAACAAAATTTTCTGCCTGTATGAATTTTTATTCAACAAAATTTTCTAATTTTCAATTCTTTTGTATTCGTCTGCTTCTCATAATAACTCTACTTTTCGCATACCATGGGGACCTTGACCAATTTCGTTGTAGTCGTGCCCGACTCTGCATTGTGGTGAGTATACACTATGAGAAAGTTTTAGTATGTGGGTTGAATATATTTATAAGTGAGGTTTGTGAAACAGGGAATGACAAAAAATTCAAAAAGCTCTAACTACTTCTGAAGGGATCGGTATGCCATCGCTAACACAATTTAATTACAATGATAAGCATAATAGTTTATTATTAATACGTAGGTGATTAAATCTAAAGCCTGGTGGGAAAATGTCCTTCCTCACTGTGATGACAAGATATTTAAAAATGTTAAAAATTAAATTAACGTTAAAAATAAAAATAAAGAATTTCAAATAGACTTGCTAAAGCCTTTTCTCATGTGAAACTTCAAAATCTCTTTTGAAGCTAAACAGCCAATCACAGAGCTCGTTTCATTTTAAGTTTGATAAACCCTTTGCAAACTTCAAAAGTTCAAAATTTCAAAATCTCAAAAGCGGCAGATTTATTTGCCTTAATATATACTTTCTCTCAGTGTTGTTTGGTTGTTGTTTCGACAACAACCAGACAAAGTAAAAATGTTGTATACTTTATTTAGTTGATGTGTTGCCTTTGCGTTTTAAAAAGTTGAAAAACAAAAAAAAAAATTTTTTTAACTTTTGTGACATGCCAACAGAGTTGAAAAAATTCAAATATCAATTGTTTTGATTTCAAAATACAACCTTTTTCTTCCGAAAAGTTGACACTGCTTCAAATTTTTCGAAAGACAACGATGACGCAAAGACAAAACAAACATTTCTAAAAAGTCCGTNCAACGATGACGCAAAGACAAAACAAACATTTCTAAAAAGTCCGTTATATACAGTGTGTTTGTAAATGTGGTATAGGCTTTTGAAAATCAGTAGCTCGCGTAAATGACGACTGATTGTTGTTGTCGATGTCTCATTTTAAAGCCACAAGCCTAGAAGGATTGTGTGAATTTTGACAGGCACTCATGACAATGGTTACTAAAGCCAAATTCCAGTAAAAAGGCAAGAGAAAATTTTTAACATTACTATAAACAAGCCTTAGCAACAGAATTGCTAAACCCTATTTATGCTTTACATCTTGCTTCAGCAATCTAATCTAGAGGGTATCAGTAATAATTAATTCCTGTCCATTGCAAATAAAAAAATTATGATTATTAAATTAAAAATTAGCAACTTAATTAGAAATTTTATTTAATTGATTATATTAAATGTCTCTTGACTGTTGCCCAACTACTAATTGTTAACAAAGTTGAGATGGGTGTAGTATGGGGAAAAGTTAAATGTTTTGGAAATTGAGCTCAACGACCTTTGAAATTATCCTTTATTTTAAAATCGAAAATGTTGACCAAATCCTTCTAACTTCGCTAAAATTTTATACAATATCGTACTCTCTTACAATAAACGCACTTGCTGCTGCCGTAAAATCAAAATGAACCATAATTAATTAGCAAAAAAAAACAGAAACAAAATTGTAAAATGTCGATTGAATAATGGATTTTAAAATAAAAGATAATTTCAAAGGTCGTTGAACTCAATTTCCAAAACATTTAACTTTTTTCCATACTACACTCATCTCAACCTCGTTAACAATTAGTAGTTTGGCAACAGTTAAGAGAAATTTGGCATAGTCAGTTAAATCAAATTTCTAATTAAGTTACTAATTTTTAATTTAATAATCATAATTTTCTTTACTTGCTAAGGACAGGAATTAATTATTACTGATACCTTCTAGGTTAGGTTGCTTACGCAAAAAGTAAAGCATAAATAGGGTTTAACAATTCTGTTGCTAAGGGTTGTTTATAAAAATGGATCAGAAATCTCCTATGCCAACTTAATGATAAAAATTTACTCTTGCCTTTTGACTGGAATTTGGCCTTAGTAACCGTTGACCTGAGTGCTTGTCAAAATTTATACAATCCTTCTAGGCGTCTAGCTTTAAAATGAGGCATCGACAACAACAACCAGTCGTCATTTACGCAAGCTACTGATTTTCAAAAGCCTATACCACATTTACAAACACACTGTACTTTCTCCTAGCAATTCTCGTGACGACGAGCAAAGAAAGTAAAGAGAAAAAATCATCCGACAACGAATGGACAAAGTATATATTGAAAAAATTACGAACGGAGTAAGCGATGGCGTAGCAACGACGACGAACAAATAAAGTATACAACAGCCCTATAGGTGGTATCGACAATGACTTTTAGTCAATTTGACTAATGACCAAGGTGCCAATTACCAAGCGCTGAACTTGACCACGTCGTCAAACTCAATTTCATATCGACAATAAAAATTGGACCAAGGTTCACAGGAACTCGAGTCATTAGTCAAATTTACTATGAGATCATAGTTATTTGCTACGACTTATGAATTTTTTGTTTTCTAGTTCAACAATAATTTACCTGAACAATTGTATTGTTAATTGCTAGATTAGTGAATTTGTGTAATTTATCCCATACACCTTACCTTAACAGTAATCTTTGCTTAAATCCAACCGAGGAACCTAGTTAGTGAACAATGAAAGCTGAAAATCACGTAAAACGTCAATTTAAAAACGGATTAATTTGAGCCCGATAAAAAAATTTTAGATATTGATTCAAATTTTGACAAATTTCAATGAAATTTCAATTAATTAGAATTAATACAGTGAAATTCCCAAGGATGGAAAATATTAATCAATGGATAAATGTCACTAGATATCTATCCATATCTATTCAAAACCAAATTTGATATTAATGATATTTTTTCAAATATCCGTTTCTTTATCTCTCTTTATCTATGTCTCTACTTATCTGGGACAAGCCGACGTTTGAAAAATTATAAATAAGTCGTAAATTTTACTTCGCAATGACATGCAGAAAAGAAGAGCTTTTCATTTTGACATGAAGCTTTTCATTTGAAACTTCAATTCAAATGAGTTATAGTGAAGAGATTTAAATTCTATTTTTTTTATCCTCACTTTGTTTACCATTTTGTCTAATTTTCAGCAATTACCCGGCAGATGTGCGCGGAATGGAATTTCTACTGACAAACTACTATCTCTAACTTTTTTGATAATCGTTTGTAGGTACACATAAGGCAATTTTCAAAAAAAAAATATCAAAAATATCGGGTTGATTGCCATTTATCATAAACATCCTATTTTAATATCCCTGAAAATTTTAATAATATGATTAAATTTTTCGAACATCTCTTAGAAATTTAACTCTAGTTCGTCAGAGAAGTCGCATTTCAAACTTCCGTAGCAATCCATTGATGCTTGTAACAAAAATCCTGAAAAATCATACCCCTTGACCATGGTCAAATATTTGATGATAGTTGATGTAAATTACTTCGTGGTCGTAGTCTTTTTCTTATTCTCGATACCAACAAATAACTCTGACCAATTGGTCATGGTAATTTTGATCCTCGAATCAAAATTACCACCATCCCTAGTTCATATTTCATTACCGCTACCAATTGTAGTAAACGACAATGAGATCAAAGTATTTAGCCCTTGGTTTTTCATTGTCGATACCACCTTAAATCACACTATTCTCCCGTTTATTCTCAATTTCCATTTAAAACTTTTCTTTTTTTTTAATAATAATTTATAGTTAATTTATGGTGGACAGAGTGGAAGCGGTTTTTATAAAGAGTCAATTCTATCTGTCTACATAATGTAGTAAAAGCTTCAACTCATTTCATAACTCCAGAGTGACAAACTAGACCTGTCCTATGAAATTTCAATTTCTCTATTCACAATTTCTATCAATTCCTACCTATACTTATTGAATATTTCACAACCAACTAAAAAATATTTATAATAAAATTTTAAGCATTTCATTAGAAATCCAAATCCGTTTTCCAAATTTCATAATGTTAACCACAACTGAAGAAAATCGAGTTCAAAATTCAACATGGGAGGCTCCGTTGTAGAGGAAACGTGTCTCCTTGTCAAATTAAAAAACAAATTATGAAAAAACTGCTCGATGGATTTTTATAAGATTTATACAAAACTGAAGCCCAACCACTCCTCTTCCCAATCCGAAAATTTTGCATTAGGAAAACTTCCTCAAAATTTTTAGAATTTTGAAAAGTGTCACAAATCAGTTGGACATATCGGGAAAGACGTCTATAAAAGCTTACATAACTTCTACTTCAATTGACTCATCTCGACAGGACGAATGTGATTTAACAGTAAAATGTCCGATCTTCTCAACGGTCTGATTAGAATTTCAAAATTTTGATTTCAAATTGTAAATTTTTTGTAAAGAGTGTAGAAAGAAAACACAAAATTTTTGCTAAAGTGTGTTGAGTTTGAGTTAAAGAGAGAAAATACAAAGTTGGCTCTATTCGGTTCGCAGTCTCTATCAACCCCACGGACCTCCTTTCCCACACCGCTCACAACGCCTTCAGAATTCATCTCTTTTATTCAGAACTTATAGACAAGACTTCCACAACCTCCGCCATGGCTGACACAGAAGCCGCCGTCGCCTCTGCTCCTGCAAAGGGCAAAGGAAGACCTCCGAAACCCAAGGCCCCACCAAATGCTAAAGCTCCAAAGGACAAGAAACCCAAAGCAGTGAAGAAAGTAGCTGACCACCCCAAGACTTCCGTTCTTGTCAACGACGCCGTCAAAGCCCTCCATGAACGTCGTGGCTCTTCGCTCAAAGCCATCAAGAAGCATATCACCGATGTTCAGAAAGTTGATGCTGAGAAATTAGCTCCTTTCATTCGTAAGTACTTGAAGTCTGCCGTTGCTTCAGGAGCACTTGTTCAAGCCAAGGGTAAAGGAGCCAACGGTTCCTTCAAACTTCCTGGCAAAGTCGCTCCTGCCAGTGGAGCTGTAGCAAAACCCAAAAGAGTTGCTGTGGCGAAGAAATCTCCAAAGAAAGCCACTCCTACAGTGTTCTTTCGACGAGGTCGCTTCTTTCGACCTGTAGCTTCACCTAAGGTAGCAGTTAAGAAAGCTCCAGCAAAGAAGAAGTCTGGAGCAGCTGTGAAGAAACCACCAACGCCAAAAGCGGCTCCAAGAAAAGCTCCATCAGCTAGAAAGGCTCCTTCTNGAGAAATTAGCTCCTTTCATTCGTAAGTACTTGAAGTCTGCCGTTGCTTCAGGAGCACTTGTTCAAGCCAAGGGCAAAGGAGCCAACGGTTCCTTCAAATTTCCTGGCAAAGTCGCTCCTGCCAGTGGAGCTGTAGCAAAACCCAAAAAAGTTGCTGTGGCGAAGAAATCTCCAAAGAAAGCCACTCCTACAGTGAAGAAAGCTGCTCCAGCGAAGAAAGCTCCTGTAGCTTCACCTAAGGTAGCAGCTAAGAAAGCTCCAGCAAAGAAGAAGTCTGCGGCAGCTGTGAAGAAAGCACCAACACCAAAAGCGGCTCCAAGAAAAGCGCCTGCAGCTAGAAAGGCTCCTTCTCCAGCTAAAGCAAGGACTCCACCTCCACCGCCCAAGTCACCAGTAAAGACACCAAAGAGTCCAGTCAAGGCAAAGATAGCTCCCGTGAAGAAAGTAACCAAAAAAGCAGCTCCTAAGAAGAAGTAAAACCACACTTCAGAATATCTTCGCAATATAGAGTAAAAACCATCGGCCCTTTTAAGGGCCACCAAAATTTACTAAAGAGCAAAAAGGGTTGATTCCTAGAACTTGGTTAAATTTTTTTCTAATTTGTTAAATGAGGGAGAGAGAATTGGAACAAAATTTAATTGAAAGTACGAATTTTTTGATAACTTGTGAGTAATTTTACGCTAGCTTCAAATAGACACTTGATTGGTTAACTTTAATCCAATATCGCCTTTTTTAAATTAAAATTAATCAATTAGCACCAGATNGATAGACACTTGATTGGTTAACTTTAATCCAATATCGCCTTTTTTAAATTAAAATTAATCAATTAGCACCAGATAAAATGAATCATCGAGATAATATTTTTTTTAATGTTTAACAGCTTTTTAGACTTAAAAATAAAGTTCTANCAGATAAAATGAATCATCGAGATAATATTTTTTTTAATGTTTAACAGCTTTTTAGACTTAAAAATAAAGTTCTATCAAGGAAGGGTCGTGGGAGCGACCTTGGAAACGAATAATATTCAGTCATGCGCAAACCAATCAAAAGACGAAACCATCATGCGGTATTTCTCTTCACTTGTAAGTCCGCACTCTTGGTAAAAGACACGTACCCATGTATTTACTTTATCATTCACAAACTCACTCTCAAGTCATCTACATTGAATCAGTCAAAGAAGCATCAGAATGACAGGACGAGGTAAAGGAGGGAAAGGATTGGGGAAAGGGGGAGCAAAGCGGCATCGTAAAGTTCTTCGTGACAACATCCAGGGAATCACAAAGCCTGCTATCCGTCGATTGGCTCGTAGAGGTGGAGTGAAGCGTATCAGTGGGCTCATCTACGAAGAGACACGAGGAGTGCTGAAGGTCTTCCTGGAGAATGTCATCCGAGACGCTGTCACCTACACAGAACATGCCAAGAGGAAGACTGTCACTGCCATGGACGTTGTCTATGCTCTCAAGCGGCAAGGAAGAACTTTGTATGGATTCGGAGGATAAACAAAAAAAAAATCTATCAACTCAAAACCATCGGCCCTTTTAAGGGCCACCAAAAATTAAAAAGAGCAAAATTGTACAATTAATTTATAGGTTTTGGTGGAGTTAAATCAGAAAAATATTGGGGATCGATTGTACAAAACGTCAAGTTTATAAACTACTCAGGTCATGTTCGTGTAATATTAAATTTTTAATTAGTAAAATTAGTTTATTGATTTAGTAAATACCAATTTTGATTAAAAAAAAAATTTAGTTGACAAACTTCTATTGGTGAGTGCTAACGTAATTTTCAATTATTATTGATTTCTGGATATGCTAAAACCTAGAGCATGCGACTGGGACGAATATATGATATTTGGTTAGAAAAAAATTCTACAATTTTATAGGAATTATAATTTTTATAAAATAATTTATATTTTTCTGCTATGCGTGGGTTGAGTTTGGAGACTTGAACTGAAGTTATAATAAAATAAAATTTTAAGTAATAATAAGTTGTTGGAAGATGATATGACTGACGAGGAGTTTCACGAAAGTATGAGGATAAAGTCTCCAAAGTTTGAAGTCACTTTTTAGAAAGATCTCACCCGCAGAGGTCACACCTTTCGAAACCCAGAAAATAAAACTTTCATTGCTTTTCTAAAAAAATGTTAGAAAAGAAACTTCGGAAATCCCTAGGTTTCCTAACTAATTAGTACAACCATTTATACACAGAATTCCAAACAAATATTTGAATTTTTTTTAAATCAATTAATAATGGTGATAATTTTCATGATAGAATCCGTCCAAACTCACCATTCTTGATGATGCATAAGAAGAAAGTTCATATAGTCTTGCGAAACTTAATCATCACATCAATTATTAGATTGCAAAAATATTTCCTTCAGTTTTCTGCCAACAGATTAAATATTCCCGCCAGTGTAATTCTCTTCACTTGAAAGTCCGTACTGCTTTCAAAGGAAAGGAGTCAGTAGAGGAGGAGCTACTCTTTGAGGCATTGGATTTAACTCTCCATGCAACTACAAAAGGGACCCAAGCACAAAAAAAGTATTCATTTATAACTCAATATCCCACCTGGTCGTAACTCTCTCATTCAATCAATCAAGATGTCTGGTCGTGGTAAAGGAGGAAAAGCAAAGGGGAAGTCAAAGACCCGCTCTAGCCGTGCAGGACTCCAGTTTCCAGTCGGTCGAATCCATCGTCTTCTTCGGAAAGGAAATTACGCAGAGCGTGTTGGGGCAGGAGCACCGGTCTATATGGCTGCTGTAATGGAGTACTTGGCGGCGGAAGTTCTTGAGTTGGCAGGGAACGCTGCTCGAGACAACAAAAAGACTAGGATTATCCCTAGACATCTCCAACTCGCCATCAGGAACGACGAAGAGCTCAACAAACTACTCTCAGGGGTCACCATTGCACAGGGAGGTGTTCTACCCAACATCCAAGCAGTCCTTTTACCCAAGAAGACTGAAAAGAAAACATAAATCACATGGTCCTTACAACAAACTAAATTATAAACCATCGGCCCTTTTAAGGGCCACCAAAATTTACTAAGAGCAAAAATTAGATGTAGAAAGTAACTAATTTGCCACCGCAAAATATGGTAAAGATAAATAGAAAGTGGAGAAATGACACGTTGTCTTGTTCTTTTTTTATTTCTTGTCCTTCAGTGAGAATGATTACCATTTTAATTCGAACCTAATTGGCTGAATTTGAGATTTTTTAAAGTTTCATTAGGATTTTGTTTGAGANGATTACCATTTTAATTCGAACCTAATTGGCTGAATTTGAGATTTTTTAAAGTTTCATTAGGATTTTGTTTGAGAGACTCACCAGGAGTCTCTTGATTAGTGGCTATCTTTAAAAAAATGGGTTTGTTTTGTTCAGAAGAACCGGAAATGGCATGATGAGAGTTTCAGATGATTTGGTTAGCAGCTAGAGAATAGGATGAAGCATCTGTCTGTACGCATCTCCTGAATTTTGAGTCATCAATTACACACTAGGGGTCTACCTTTTTAGTTTNTGAAGCATCTGTCTGTACGCATCTCCTGAATTTTGAGTCATCAATTACACACTAGGGGTCTACCTTTTTAGTTTAACCCGGAATGTACCAGTCGGCAACGGACTTTCGCTTACCGGAAGTGTAACTTTTGAAATAATGCAATGATATTGATAGGTCTCCCTGTGGGTGACCTTTTGAAATTGCATTGTTGCAATATCAACAAATGTTTCACACGCCCCCACCTTTGCTTGAAAAATAATTTGGCAACATTGTATTTCAATTTTGAAACCACAGGTATATGATGTTGCCATCTTTCCCTATTTTTCCCCATTTCATTTTTGACACCACTGGTAATTGTTGGAATAAGTTGCCATTTTTTTCCATTTTCGGACACGTTATCCTTAATAACTCACGAACTATTAAACCAATTACCATAAAATCTTTTCCAATACATTCCTGATTACTTAATTTAAGAAGATTCGGAGCCCCAGACCAATCGGTCCATAGATTTTTTTTTTAATTCACGTTTAATGCCGAAAGTTTAACTTTTGAAACCGACTGGTACATTCCGGGTTTCACAGATGACTTTATTGCACACTTTTATGTTGAAGCGCGCATGAGTGTGAAGCCACAGCGGGTGAGACCTTATACCCTTCACACTTGAAAATATTTCAACTCTTTCTGTACTAAGTGTGCAAAAGTGTGAAGAGGAATCGGGTGAGCCCTAGGTTTGAAGTAGTAATTAAATAATCCAAATGGGAAAACAATCAAATAAGGCTAAATTTTCAAAATTTCATTAATTTATTTAGGGTTATTTAATTGAGTGCAGGCAATACATAAACGCTATCAATGCGTTATTAATGTCATAAATAAACGCATTATAGAACCTCCAGGTCTTTCAAGACAAGACGGAAAACACCCAGATGGAATGACACTCGTCCCCTGGTCTAGAGGANTCCATAACCACCTCTACCTTTTCTCTCCCCTCTACTCTTGAGAGTAGATTCCTACTCCTCATTTCTCTATAAAACAGAATCCGCAGTCAATGTCCTCTATCACTTCACAATTCTCTCTCGTTGAGTAAACAACTCAAGTTATCAACATGCCTCCTAAAGTATCTGGTAAAGCAGCAAAGAAGGCGGGTAAAGCTCAGAAGAACATCTCAAAAGGAGACAAGAAGAAGAGGAAGCACAAGAGGAAGGAGTCCTATGCCATCTACATCTACAAGGTCCTCAAGCAGGTCCATCCCGACACCGGAGTCTCCTCCAAGGCCATGTCCATCATGAACTCCTTCGTCAACGACATCTTCGAGAGGATCGCAGCAGAGGCATCCAGGCTCTCCCACTACAACAAACGAACCACCATCACTTCCAGGGAGATTCAGACTGCTGTCAGGCTTCTCCTTCCTGGAGAACTTGCCAAACATGCTGTTTCCGAAGGCACAAAAGCTGTCACCAAGTACACCTCTTCCAAGTAAACCCAACCTTTCCAAACAACGAATTATAAACCATCGGCCCTTTTAAGGGCCACCATAACTTACAAAGAGCAAAAAATGGTACTGAAAGGAATTATATAAGGAAATGTTGGAAAACATAATGTTAAGAGAATGGAGAAATAGGATTTTTAATCTTGAGTCTGGTCATACTATAAGAAGAAGTTTGAACCATTACAATGGGTCTTTTCAACTTGAGCATTACATGAAGAGATTCTATGGAAGAACCTTATCGCTGAAATCGTTTCATTTTGCGTTGAGTCTGTTTCTAGTATAGAAAATTATTAGAAACTATGTAACTGGGCTCATGTGAAGCTTCATTGACTTAATTTTTATTTTTTTTTGAAAAGAAGGTTCAGTGTCCCGTAGAATCTCCCCTCGTGCGTAATTTTCTGACTCTTCTGCTTTGTATTAGAGCGTTCATCTTTCCTTTGACGAATCCAGATGAGACTCGGTCTCAGCTGCTTTGTACTCATGCCGTATGCCACTTGTGTATTCTATTTCACCATTAAGATCAACGGTGGCAATGTCTCCATTGGCTATAATACAGTCTGACTTTTAAGCCAATTACAGAAATTCTTCTCTTTTCCCACCTTTCATCGGCGAATTCTAGTTTATTCTTAAATACATTCATAAGTTTGGATAATGTATATTAGGTCTATCATTTACTAAAGAGCAAATGTGGCTTCAGAATTAAAATTCACATGGATTTGAGTAATTCTGTAGAACGAAACAACAAGAACCTAAAATAACCCGGAAGACACTTGTGTTGTAAGAATAAATAAAAAATTACGATTTTTTTTTTACAAATTCGACATTTCAGCAGCAGAGGAGAGGAAGTTTTGAATTAAGTTAGTGTCCTTCGAATTCGACTGGTTTAGTGAGGATGTTCGATAGAAAATTTTATTTCTATTCCCTCCAAATGTGGTTATTTGTTGAGAGGAAGGGGAAATAAGGGTATTTTATAAACCATCTGAAAGATGAGGGGAAATGGAATGAATAAGATTGTTTATAAAGAAGTTAGCCTTCAATTCCCCTCAAGTTCAACTTTACCAACAGGCGAACCATAGCTTAGGTCCAATAGTCCCTTTCCTTTTTTGTTTTTCATTGAATTCTTCTAGAGTTTATGTGAAGGGACCCTACACCTAACGGCAAGAACCCTTTAGTGAGTTAACAATAACATCAAACAAGGAGCTAGTTAATATCCACAAGTCTTTAGCCAATCAGACGGAAGGAAACGAGTAAAATTTTACTCTCCAAAAATATATAAATAATCACAGCAATTCAGCTTGTCTTCTCATTCACACATTTTTTGTCAAACAGTAAGTAACTCTAAGCTAGTTATCTTCAGTCTTTATCATGGCTCGTACAAAGCAAACTGCTCGTAAGTCTACAGGAGGTAAAGCACCTCGTAAGCAATTGGCAACCAAGGCTGCTAGGAAAAGTGCTCCAGCCACAGGAGGAGTCAAGAAGCCTCATCGTTACCGTCCAGGCACAGTAGCTCTTCGTGAAATACGAAGATA